>JACGDI010001179.1:809434-853787 GCA_014898725.1 Jacaranda copaia
TAGTCAAATTCAAACTTAACATGCTAGATTTCATAACTTATCATACATTCCCAATCAACTAGATGCAAAATCACAAAAAGTTAAACACAATAGGTATAAACATAACCCATATGCCTGATGCTTCTTAGATTTTGTCTAGGGTATGAAGTTAAAATATGTAGTGTCGAATTCTCTTCTGATAACCAAGAACTTAGACAAAACCTCTGGTCACTTGTTTTTCTTTTTCCACCGACATTGAATCACTCATATGAGGGAAATGTTTCAAGTATTGGCTACTGCCACAGCCCACGCATATGCCCTACTTTCTCCGACATCCTGACTCTTCATAGCTATGTGATCCACACAATCTATATTTCTTTTGTGGCCTTTCATGAGTCAGAATTGCCGTTTCATCGATCTAACAAGCTTAAGGAGTAGTACTTTCAATCTATAGCCTCGGTTGTTTTTCTCTAGCACTGTTCTGCTCCTTAAGACGTTATCTTTCTTTTTGATTCCTATATTTAATCCTCTGAATTTTTTGAAACTCTAATTCTAGTTGCAGTACCTTGCTCATTACCAAGTTGAAATTTGCTAGATCACATATACAATTTAGAACAGACAATATACAGAACTTATTGAATAATTTAGAACAGATGATTTACAGAACTTATAGAGTGAATACCGAGGGAATAGCCCTTAGCAATATAACGAATACTCAGGGAATAACCCCTAGCATATTGTTGACACCCCAGGGAATAGCCCTTGACATGTCTCTTGTTTCCAAGCATTCTACAAGGATTGGTACTCAGCCCTAACATACCTCCATACACATAACATATCAATAACGAATTACTGGCAAAGTAAAATAATAGCGTACAGGGCAGTAAAAATAATAAGACAACAGCATGTAATGAATGGTAACTAATAACATATAAGAGTTCTGGGCACCAGAATAGATAGGACACAAGATCACAATCAAGAAATAACCCACAAAAGGGTATACATATCAATTAATAGATAATGAACAATATTTCAAGCCATTTATAGATTTCAATAAACATGAGCAGTATAGTAGATAAACATATCTAACCCTCAAAATGGTTTATCATAATAACAAATAGGTGTAAGAAAGTGTCAAATTGGCATACCCTTATCTCTGTAGTCGCAGAAAACTACAATGTCTGCTTACCAGTTTGTGGGACCTACTTCTTCATCACCAACCAAAATAGTATATTTATTGTCAAAATCCATATTCAACCCTAATAATTACAACTATACTATCAATAATCTAAAATCAATAATTATATTCATCTCATTTGGTAGTTTTAGGGTTCGATTAGTACTATTATTAATGTATGGCTAATTATGCCCTTGATACAGGAATATTTATGGGTTTATATTGGTACTAGCAAAAGGGCATAATCATGTCCTTATTTATATAATCAACCTCATATCATTATTCGAAATCAAAATAACAGCTCAATTATTTTAATTAACCCAATTATCGTTACTTAGGTCTCAAATTCATAAAATTAGGATTTTTAACACATAATCCACTTATTTAACCATGATTATCACATAATATACTAAATTCGAGTCCCCTAAATGGTTAAAATCATACATACATAGCTTATAAGTCTAATTCTTACATCAATTCTTCATCCTATTTAACATATTCATCCTATTTAACATAATATAGGATTTGGGATTTTTTTTTATGGACTCAATTAATCCAAAGATTATCATACAATAATACAAATTTGGGCTCGCTAAGATATCTAAATGTGCATGCATGATCAAATCTTAGTTCCGTATCATATTTCATACTCCAATGTACGCTACAACACATGATTTGACAAGAATAAAACAACATAAGGAAGTCAATCCCCAAACTCCAACTTCTAGCCAAATCTTCTCATTGCGATGTCAAAACCACAAACTAATTCCATCATTGGAAGCATCGAATGAGACAAAAATTTATCTCAAAACTATCATTGCGCCATCAAGCACAGCCACCAGAAATGAGCAACATTGCCACCAAAGAATGCCATTTTGCTCAACCAACAAGATGCCCAAGTTAATTTCTACATCTATCATTAAATCACCGCTTAATTAGCCAAAAATACCACAACACCGTAACTCGCCACTATGCCTAGTTTTTCTTCAATTTTGCCCATTTCGATGGTCTGCTCACAAAATTGATGACACTAGCGTGATCCTTGAGCTAAGCCCAACAGACCAAGTACTCCAATCCAAACTTCAATCATTGGTGACGTAGCAATCAGCAACTCTGCTATGAGCTCACCTTTGGCTTCAAATTCCCGATGATTCACTATTGGGTTTTAGGAGAAAAGGGTGCCAACGTGATCACCATAAGGAGAAGAAGAGAATGGTATATAGAATGAAGATTTTCGTTGGCATTGAGGAAAGAGTTACCAAAGAGCAAAAACCAGAATGCATGTGGGAATTTGAAGAAATGTTGAGGAGTTGGCTATATATAACACTATCATTTGGAATTCAATTTTGACCGCTAGAACTCCTACCTAATCTCCAATCAAGTCCTCCAAAGTTCTTCCATCTTTTAATATAGTCCCCAAACTTCCTTAGTGTCCATTTGATCAAAAATATTCCCATTTTGACCCACAAAGTTTCAATACTCTTGAAAATCAAGTTTCCTCAAATTTTAAATCGACCCCAAAACTTTTAAAATTCTTACAATCAAGTCCTTTTTTAAATTATTTTTCAAGCCCCAAAATTTGTCAAACTTAATATTTTAATTTTGTAAACTTATTTTCTGAAATATTAAATTTGGGGGTGTTACATTTTCACTACAAAAAAAAAAAAGAAAACTAATGATTGCCTTGAACGCTCACTAATAGATTTAGTGACCCCTCGAAGTGGCCATAAAAAACCTCATCATTTATTTGTATTGGTCACTAAACACTAGTTAGTAACTGCAAAGGGTCCTCACCAATTATATAAGATGTTTTGATAAAATTGTTTATGGTTACAATTAGTAACCATTTGTGCAGTCACTAATTTTAAATGGGTCAAAAATATTTTAAATTATGCACCTTCTAGGATTCAAATTCATGATCTATTATTTTCAAAAATGACTTGCTAATCACTACACCAAATATATTTTTATGAATTTATTTCCACAATATATTTCACATATACAAGTCAAAAAATAATTATAATTAATATTCTTATAAAAAAGTTACTATTATTTTGATTTTAAATTTTAACAAAAACAACAATTGTTCATTTAATATTTGTATAACTTTTTTCAATATATAAAGTACAATAATTTAATTTATAACTATTACTTCTAACTTTTAGGCATATTTGTCATAACAATTATAAACACACGTCTAAAAATAGTATATGCAAACTAATATGTAGGTAATAAATATATATGTATATACTAATAAATATACATTAATATATAATAATAATAATTTATAAATACACTAATAATATATTTAGATATAATATAAATTATTGATATGTATATATATTATTAGTCCTCATTTCTTTCTTTGAATAAGAATAAGATTATTATTTATTTCTTTGCATGTCTATACAAATAAAACTTATAAATGTTTAATTATATGAATATAATATAGAAATATTTAATATTTATATATTTCTATACAAAATTATGTATATTTATATTTTTTTTAGATCTATACACATATTATTATCATAAAATTATATATATTTATATATGTATATAAACAAACACAATATTTTATTACTTATATGGGTGTTATATAAATTTTATGCTTTCATATTACAAGAATATACAAAATAATAAAATTTCATAATTATGATTGATTATTGACTAAAATACGCTCTAATTAGTGACCACATCAATGACCAAAAGAATATTTGATTATATATTAGTGACTAAAAAGTACTTCGGTCATTAACTAAGGGCTGAATCAGTGACTAAAAAGAGATGGATCGCTAATTAGTGACTGAATTAATAACACATTTTGTTTGGCTACTAATTCAATCACTAATCAGAACACAGTCACTAATTTGGTTATTGATCGATTTCTAATTTGTTTTATAAATTATATTCAAATTGGCCATTAATCTATAAGTCATTAAACTGTCACTAAATCTCTCTCTCTCTCTCTCTTTTTCAAGGTTTTAAGGACTTTGCTGAGTACCTGATATTAGTATTTAATTAATTAATCAAATATTTTTTAATAATAAAAATTGGAGGAAGTTTTTTATTTTACTTTTGATTTTATTAATTAAAGTCATGAGTAGTTAAGAATGTTTTGGTGGATTTGATTTGTTTTATAGAATTTAATTAATTAGTTAATCAAATTTTTCATAACAAAAAATGAAAGAAATTTTTATTTTACCTTCTACTTTGTTGATTAATTGCTTCCAATATATTTACCTTCTCCTTTTTAGTAAAATGTTTTATTTAAAATCTTAATCTTTGTTACTAAATTTTCACAAGATTCGTTACTTTTGCTTCACTAATAAAAGCATGGTCAATTCACTAGGTTTTGGCTACGATTTATGTAACTTACATTATATTTTCTACTATAATAAACTGAAGTATATTATTTAATAAAAATTTTACCGTACATTTGGAATATTGTACTATAATAGAAAAATCATAGCAAATAGTCCTTTTTTACAACATAATGAAGTAAAAAATATTGTAACAAAAAGCATATTTTCATATGCTAATTCAAACCCAAATACCCCCAAATGCATGTTTCTACATAAATAAACAAGAAGAATAGCTTTGATTCATTAAATATTGTGTCAAGTGATTCGTTTTTGTCAATCTCATGTCATATTGATTCCACACAAACATTTAAAATTAAATATTTCTTAAATCTAATTCAAGAGTTAAGCAATGATGGTAGCAACATTGTATTGATATATAGTAATCATGTTTGTAGTATCCATTGCAAATATATTGAATAATTAGATATTATTTATTTAGATTATGAGTAGAACATTGTTAGAAAAATGCTTGAATTTGGAAACCACGACACCGTGATCTATATTGCGAAATTTATAAGTTCAAAAAAAAAATATTATTTTCTTTGTATTTTCACTCCAATTAATGTAATTTATCTTCTTTGTTACCCAGATGTTGAGGATACTGTTGCCAAATATATTTGTCGAGTCCATTCTCATGTGATGTCAACGACCTCAGTAATGCCATTCTCCTCCACGTGATGAAAGAAAATGGTAAACGAAATCCAAAATTTGACTTCATCCGGACCAAATTCAATGGAACATGTATTTAGTCACAATAGTGAAATAAAGATTGAAAATTGAAAATATTCACAAAATTCCATAAAATATAATATATATCAAACAATCCAAACAAAATTAGGAAATATAATGGATGAAAATATTAACTGAATTACACACAACAAATTCAGACAACTGGCTCACTAAGCAAGGCTAAATTTTAAGCGTGGTTAGGGTTTTGACCCCAAATACCTCAAAAATTCATCCCCAAAAGGGGCCGCATCTGGACACTTTAAATGCAGGAAATCATCCCCATTTCATTTTTCTTACAATTTCTCTACAATTTTTGGTGTTTCTTTGAGTACTGTTTCTATCAAAGATTTAAAAACTTGCATTGTTAGGGTTCATGAATAGTTTCCAACCCCATTTTATTTAAAGCATCTGAGGTCCTCAAACAATCTTGTTAGGGTTCTTGAATAATTTCTCAGTGGCAAATTCACGGAAGCGCCACCTTACGTGTAAAGAGGGTAATTAATCCTTTTACTTCTCCTCACGAATGCTTAGTTTTGCGTGTATATATAACTTCGTTAATGGCTGTTAATGTGGTATATCATGTTTTATGATTTTATGATAATTTAAACCTCTGAGGATCTGTTTTGGATTCTTCTTCAGATGTCGCTGTAATTGGTTTCTGTTGCTTTCATCTCAATATATAATTTTTTATTAAAGATAACGAAAAGAAACGCAGAACCGAAAAGAAAATTAAGACAATGATTTTTCCACCGTTATTGGAGATTAAACTCTTCATTATTAATTGAAAGATGTCTGAATGAAGAATAAGGCTTGCGCTTTGAGCTTACCAAATGGTTTAAGCTAAAGATGGTTCTGGTCATTTATGATGTGTTGGCTAAAAATTTCATATATGCAATTTTCGCGCCAACTTGCATGATTAATGGATTAATTAAAAAGTCCGGTAATACAGTTATTTCGTTTGCTAGTTTGCATATCACTTTATCCAAAAACGTGATTAAATTCTGATTTTAGAGCGATGTCTTAAAAAAGGCATCCCCACGTGGCAAGATGCATTTAATTGTATTATCTTTTTTATATTTTATGTTACTTTTGGGATTGTATTCCTGTAACTCCTTTGGTTGCTTTCAGCTAAACTCAATTGCCATATGATTTCAAGTCTGTATATATGTGATCCCTCTATAAGATATCTGATTTCAGTAATATACTGGTTTAATTTTGCTGTCGAAGTGAGAGTAGTTATGTCTATGTTTACATGTACTTAATCATTGAATCTTTGTTTATATAGGGTTTTTAACTTTCAAACCTTTATTAAGCAACTTATTCAATAATATAAGAAGGTATGGTGCAATTAATCTAAATTTGTCATTGTTTAATTTCTTTAGGTTAGCTTGCTAAGCTCATATTATTGTCTGAAAATGGAGAATAATACAACCAGCACCAGTTTTCCTAAACGCATACCTACTCGACCAAGAACTCCAAGGATTGCTGTCAATCCTCCTCCTCCAGCACCGCAGACATTTTGGACTCTATGCTACGGATGCAATACAATGTACAAATATGAAAAGATTTTCCTGAATCGATGTCTACTTTGTTATAATTGTAAGCATCCCTTCGTGGCAACTGAAATCTCTGCTCCAATTCCAAAGGTAAACCACTATCCATCCCCCCATTATCGGCAAATGTCAACTGCTTCAACTTCAAGTGCCGCAAAAGAAGGAGAAAGTGATTCTGCTCATCCCTTTGAACTTCTTCTGAAGGCAATTGAAATAATTGAGGAAAGTGAGGATAGGGCAGAGTCGAATAGAAGAAACAAGTGAATGGAGATGGAAGGAGATGCCAATGATCAATAGCAAAGATTTTGGCAGAAACGATAACTTTAAACCATTAAGTTACAAATGACTATTTAATGACATGTTAATCCATTTGTGTTATTTGTAATCAACTATTCTGCTTACATTTTCAGTGCACATGCAGGTTCTGAATGCCAGTCCTGGCTAATCGAATTTCTTGACATTTTAGAGATATAATTGGCACATTTTGCCTAAATAAATTATAATTTGTATAATCTTGTTTTAATAAATGGAGTGTTTTCAAGTTTTTCATGCATATAATGTGCTAATATATGACATAATTGATTTATGTTTTCTTATGTAACTCATTTACCATTATACAGATACATATGTGGATGTCATACAAATTATTTTGAAGATGTTAATTGTTATTCATTTGCTTTTTGTATATTTCGCTATCTTTATTGATGCCTAATTAAATTACTATCTGTATAATTTTAGTAAATAGAAATAATGAAGAGCATATATTTCACCAACTAATTATAAGCTGTAATAAAATTTAGTTAAAGGTACCTTTGTCCACACTGAAAACAGTGGTAACAACTATATCAATACTCCTACATAGTGTATAGATTTAGATATGATGGTGTGGATATCAAATAAGTAGTTGTCATAGTATACTCAATGTGTATACTTAATTACAATAAGCTTTCACAAGTTTATACCTTTCAATAAGAACTTGATTTAGATAAAACCATTTCTGATTAACTTAGTTTTATTAATACCATTATTCTAGTAATTCAGATAACAAAGTGAAAGACAAGTATGTAATAAATAACATATTAAAACATGATACCATGTATTCAACTGTCTTTGTTGTTGCTGCTTATATACCCACCATGGGGGCTGATAATAATATTTTTATTCGATTTTATCAATAGCTTTCCAAGCTGATAATCTTTTAGTATTTTGATCGATAATTCTAGTTATGTACTGCAACATTTCCTACAAGATTGCAAAATCCAAACTATATATCGTACTTGCATGAATTTCTGGTAATCGTTATGAGATATTTCTTTGAGGACATGCATCATATTTTAACCATTTTATATTAATTAATTCATGTAATGAAAACTTCCATGTCTGATTATCTATAGAAAAATGACAGATTATGATTCGTTTTCTAATTGCTAAATTGACACTAGCTGTGATTTATTTCTTTCTTTAAGGCTAGCTAGAAATTAGGATCTCCTCACTTGTGGAATCGAGAACACCGTATATCTATCATCTTCACCTAAAAAACCTAACCTCTTTTATCCATTTTAAAACAAGTTTGTGATAGTATTTCTAACCCTATTCATGTTAACTAGACTGATATAGTATCTTGTCCCCGTAGTTTGGAGCTTTCTGATAAGCTATTCTGAATGTTATCTTAACTTCCTCTCTAACATGTTTAAATTCTGAAAGAGAAATTATACTGTATTTTCCTTTTAGTTAAACCAACCGTCTTGCTGAAATTCAGCCATCTAAAGAGAGAGGCAAAGCTGCAAGAGATGGTCCACAAATTGCTTCAAGAAGTGGGCGATACAAACCATCAATTTGCCCATGGATGAGGACCCCAAGAGCAATAGGGTTTTGGTAGGAATCATTAATCTTTTTATTTTTATTAGTATTAGACAGACAATTAATTAACTTTGACAATTAGCAATTTGGTTAATTGCTTGGATTGTTAGATTCATGAGTTACTTTACACTATGGTTGAGGATCAAAGTAACTTCTTATGATGAATTATATTTGCTTTCTAATGGTTTCCATGAGTTATATTGTTTATGGATATATGTAGTTTTCACAAGATGGAGTTTAGTTATGCATTTACATAGTAGTCAAGTATTTAAGATCTGTTTTCTATCATTGATGGAGGTCCACATTCATTACCATCACCTGCATATTTCACTTGGTGCAAGCTCAGTACTAATTATTTGACTCGTCACCATTGAATGATGAAGTGGGATGTGTCATTAGCCATGGAGGGTGTGATAGAAAAGTCTAGCAATTTTTCTTAGTGGGATGATTTAATTTGTCCGAATGCCATTTACTAATTTGTCCTTCACTAGTTGCCTGAAAGCCAAGTGCAGCAAAACACATCTTTCTCCTATGATATTTTCTATTTGAAAACACACGAAAACAAAAAAAAAAAAAAAGAACTCCACTATATATTTGTGTGTTTTTTTCAAAGAAAAAGTATCTTCCTTTTTTAATATTTATTGTAGAGGACATTTTAGTAATTATAATTGGAATCCCAATATAAACTCATTATATTTTTTAGACCAATTCAACTCTCCAAAGCTTATAGGAAATTGTCATATGATTTTTTTGAACAAAGATTAACAAAATTTTGTTCTTCTACAAGCATTGAATATGATCAATTTTGTGTAGATGTAGTTGTGTAGTTCATATTGAATGTGATAATGTCATTTTGTACAGCCCGAGTACTTACAAGAGAAATGTTTCATTTGTTAATTTCTGAATAGCTTATTCCTCGTTAATGTGGTCATGACCTCTAAAAAGATGTGGTTGGGGTGCCAAGCATCTGGTGCCACCACCATATAAACTAATTGTATAGGGTGCTGCAACTTTAAAGAACTTGTGGCTGTGACACCAATATGTTGGTTGCAATTTTTCACTTAAAACTACAACATCATAAGGAATGAGGGACATATCTTCCACAAATTTTAATTAATAAAAAGAGGTGCTAATATTCTTTATAATTGTTTGTATCACTTATTTAACAAGATAAAACGGTTGAATAATTACGAGTCAAAATAGCAGTAGGTTCTTTACTCACATAAAACGCTTGGCCGGACTAATCTCAAGATTTTTTGTACTTTATTCACAACTACATAACAAATATCTATTTTTATTTCTCTTTTTCTTATTAAAGGGTATGTTAGTCATTTTAAAACTTAAAAACTTTTATCAATTTTATTATCTATCAAAGTAAATAATTAATATATTTATTCACTTTTATCAATATTCATCTCATCCCATAAAGTAAATATAATTTAAGAAGTATAAAATTATTCTAACCTCTTAATTTCATCCCTTCTTTTATCCCAACACTTTGCATCTCATGTTAATAAATAAACGAGCTCTTAGTGTATATGATGTGATCGATATGTCCTTCCGGTTGATTTATGACAACCACCACTAGTTCTCACACCGACTAACATTCCAAGTTCTAAGACATGGGAGAGAGTCATCAAATCATAGTGCAATTTTAACAATAAAGTGGCTTGCCACAAGTGCTTCAAGAAGTGAGCTAGTCATCAAGTGTATTATAGATGATTGATCTAATGTGACCATATAATTTATAAAGCAAGTTTGAGTTGCTCGGTTTTGTCAGTTCAATTACAACTTAACATGAATATGCTAACTTATTCTTTTCTTGCTTGGAAACACGTCTTATTTCTTCTATAAAAAAAATTTTGAAACTAAGAAAAGTCTTATATAACTATGATACTCGAGGAGATCTAGTTAGATATGTTTGACAAATTAAGTTGGGTTTTAAATGTTTGGCGTAACAGACATCCATATCTAAGTAAATTCTAACCACATATGCATCTAAATTAGTTTACAATCCTTGTTGCTTGGAATTCTACATTGCATAGGGAGTCCATGTCTACATCTAAATGAATAGTACTTATTTGTTAGAACTCTTCTTTATTTAGAGAGTATATCTGGATGCATAACTCTTTCTTGTTTTTAGAATTTTAACACCTATATAAATTAATTTATCTCATTGAGGAGATATTTGAATGCCGAAATTAATAAAATATTAAATGAGCAAATTAAGTTAACAAGTGAACTATGAGCAAAAATTATGTTGAGAGAAAGGAGTGGGTGGATAGTATACAATAATAATAATAATAATAATAATAATAATAATAATAATAATAATAATAATAATAATATTGTTGTTGTTGTTGTTGTTGTTGTTATTAATATTATTATTATTAGGATTAGGATTATTTTAAATTTTGGATTTTGAGACCGAAATTAATTCTTCCAACAGTTATGTCTAATTCTCTTAAAAAGTTGTATACCATGTCTTTTGAAATTCAAAATAAAGATCACAACCTTTATTTAGTCTGACAGAGTTAGAGATATATCTTATAGGAATAAGCACCTAAGTCTTTATAGGTAATGTCTACTGTCCAAATCATTAGAAAAGTTCACACAAGCATTTCTAGCATACTAGCACTCTAGGCATTTATACTCTCATACATATACCAATATTTGCATTAAGTATAGAGGTTCAAGTTAGTTCAGTTTGGAGGTTCAGCCAATAGGAGTGCCACATTTGGCTGTCCGAAGGCATTATGTCTTGGAAGGTTGTTTGTTAGCGGTTTTTGGGGCACCAGTGAGAGGCCGGTAAAATTTTAGAGAAGCTATGCTCGTGCATGCCTCGACTCAATTTTTAAGGTGTGTAAGGTAGTGAAAGCTTTAATAGCAATTTGAGAAGATAAGTAGGGAGTGTTTATGAACCATTTAAGTCTATTACGTTGAGCTTATATGCATCTAAAGGCTTGTAAGCTAGTTTTGACTTAGGGTGGTGGAAAAAAAGATAATAGGAGTCTACCCTTAGTTGAGTTGAGGGACTTGACAAAGCTTATTATAAACTGTTCTTTCTTTCTTACCTTTTGAGGTACTTTTTCACAATAAAACTCCCAACCAAATGCATGCTAGTAAAATTGAAATGGATAGACCTCTTTGTCTAGCAACAAATTTTCCCATCATGGTAGCAAGGCTAGCACATAAGTGCTTAGCCAAGGTAAAATACTTAGTTCAAGTAACAACTTGGTGTTATCATCATTGCAATGGTGAAGCTCTATATCTCCAGCAACAACAACACTTTATCCATGCACTAAATGAAATAATTTCACATTATATTCTTTTTCAACATTTTTTATAACTTTTTAGTAAAATAACTAACATAATTAATTAGTTAACAAAGACCTAAATGAAACTAAAATTCACTAAATTAATTATGTATGTAAATCATTTGAGAATATAATCGATTGGGGTTCAATTTCATATTCCTAAGACTAATTCATTTTTATAAGAAAAAAAAAGGAAATTTCTTTGATATTCATTTTCTATTCTATTGGTATCGATGTCACTAGCAATATAATAACAACCATGAGACATTTAAATTAATCTTTTGATTATCAAAGCTTAACTCTATTGGTAGTTCGTTCCTTTATAGATATAGATAGAAACAAAATTTATTTATTTAGCGATGGAATGACAATTAAAAATACTTCCTAAACTAAACATAAAACCATTAATATTTAGCAACATAATATCAATAAATATATTGATCTTTAAATTAAAAATAAAATCTTTATGTTGTTTTGTTGATATATTGTTGTTACTAGTAATGGAATAGCAATAGGATGTCTTTTCATCTTAATGACAGCGATGAAATCACAACATATCATTAAGTTCGTTGCTATTCCGTTGATGTATTAATTTATTTGGGAGGATTTGTATTATGTTGTTTTTCTGTTTATATTCCATAGGGAACACAATTTTATTGTTGCTAAATTCCATTGCAAATGCTTTGTTTTGTAATAGTACAAGCGTTAAGATATTGAAATCTTTAAAACTATATTATATATATATGTACATAAACCAGGTCGAACTTTAATTAGATTGAGATGGTTCAATCAATTAGATCAATTGATGGTTCTATCAATTTGGATATCAAAATCAACGGGACCCTCTCATAGAAGAGAAAGAATAGTGACTCTTTCCATGCCATGGAATTCATGGAAATTAGGAGGCTGTAATTACAACACTCTTCTTGGATGCACTAATAATGTTGTCAAGAATCACTGGCATGTAATTATGGCTCAAAAATATAGAGAAAAATAAAAAATCTATGCAAAAAGAGCTAGTTCACAACCTCATAGGAGCAATCAAGAATCACCATCCTCAATAAACCATAGGTCTATAAATTGGTATGAAAGTACCTATTCAGGACTATCCATGTAGCACTCTCTCTTGGGATAACTCCTAGCGGAGATACCACTCAGTTCATTCTTAATTCTTAATATATAAACAACAATAGACCTATAACAAGCTTTTCAAACTTACCAAAAATAATAGTGGATTTCAACTTATACAAGCCACCACAAAACACTATATTCAAGCCTTAGATGTTCCCATTACATACATCATACCATATATATACTATAGATATTTAATTCAACCTAACATTTCACAATGTCGCTAGGGTATACAAAATTTTCAAGAGTACCCATAAACATATACAAACGTTTGTTCACTAGTCCAAGCTTGGATTTCAATTTCATCACTTAACCCTGTCTAAGAAAATCATAGATAAAATAGAAGGGTAAGTCAAAAGAACTTACTTAGGGATAGTTTTAACATAACCATAAGTAGTAAGGATTCGTTGAGGATGGTTTAACTTAATAGATTATACATTAACAATCAAATCAAGAACATATTAGAATACAAGCAGTTTAAGTTTAACAAAATGGTATTATTCAAATTCAAGATTTCTAGTAGGTACTAGCTCAGGGGCTAGGACCATCAATGGGAGTAGGGTAGCCAACTCAATTGATTTACTATAAATGGTATTGACATCGGCTAAGTTAATCAATTTACTATGGAAGGTATTGCCATCAGCCAACTCAATCGATTTACTATGGGAGATAACACCATTGATTCATTCGACCCAGATAACAATCTGATCTAGACCAAGAACTACACCATCCTTATTGCTCCATGAGTAGAATGTACACAATCAAAATACAATTGAATTCAAGAAATCCCAAGTAACATGTGCGGTCCAACAGATCATAACATGACATGCATATCTGATTATCCTTATTCTAGTTAATCAAGTACTTTTACCAAAGTGTGACAACTTGGTATATGGTAAGTGCTTATATGGACTGTATGGTGTACTGTGATACCCAGAGGAAAATCCCTAGCACACTGCTAATACCTATGGGGTGATCTTTAGCATATCTCTAACACCCAAGTGAACTGCAAGGCGTGTCCCATATCTAAACATTTCACTCTATTTGGCCCTTGGCCATTCAATCTTTGTAACTATAATGAGTCAATAACAGATATGCAGATGTCTAGGGGTAATTCCTAGCACATCACTGATACCCAAGTGGAAATTCCTAGTGTATCACGAATTCCAGATAGAACAATTATGCCCACAAGGTAATAGTTAACATTATAGAATGATCATGGATAACCAGACAATAACAAATACCGATTAGGAACAAGTACAGTAACACGATCAAGAATAAGTATATTAATAGATAACAACTAGGAGTTCTGAGCAACAGAACAAACAAGAACGAACTCATAACAGAGCATGATCAAGAAATAACCCTCACATAGGTATACATGTTAATTAATAGATAACAAGCGAGAACATAAGCAATTATGACTCCAATAACAAAAGCAAATACAGTACACAATCACGTTGAACCCTTACAGGGGTGATTCCATAACAACATATAGAATCAAGGCCAGAATGACAAACCCTCACCTCCATAGTCTTTGAAAGTACAACCGCAATCAACTGTCTACTGGCATTGTTAAAAAAACAGCATTTTGCGGTGGATTTTGCAACAAAAATTCATAGTAAAATCTTTTGGTCGCAATAATTTGCGATGAATTTTGTGATGGATTTTATTGTGATGGTATTTTCTATCACAAATCTGTGATGGAAATTTCTGACACAATTTTGCAATAGAAACTTTTGTCACAAATTTGTGATGGAATTTTATCTGTTGCAAATGTTCAATTTTTTTGGTGTTTTTTGTGACAGATTTTTTCATCTCAAAATGCAGTTTTTGAAGAATTTTTTTATCACAAAATATTTTTATTTTGTTTATTTTGCAACATTTTTTCAATATTAAAAACATGTATCGATAATAGTATATTCATAAATTCAAAATCACCATGCTAATGATGTTTATAACCATGAAATGGTAACACAACAAATGTTTCATAAAATTCAAATATAACATTAGATAAACAAAAAATTTATAAATTCAATGATATAAAAAAATTAAAATAAAATTATCAAAGTGTAATAATCATCTTAACACATTATATAACTAAATATTCATACATAAGTCAATCAATCATCATCCTTATCATCTATGTTTCTTCATGGTTGTTCACTAGGAGATCTAGACAAGAATGGTGCAGGAGATACCCCTAGCCGAGGTAAATGTGAGCTCGGTGTCATGAAGGAAAGATTTGTGGGTGAATAAAATAGTGATGTATGAGGATGGACTGATGGTGATGGAGTACGCATATTCCGCATATTCTACTGCTTGAACATCTATCGCATCATCACCTCTATGTCCATGAATTTTTGTCTAAACATCACATTTTCTTCTTTTAGCATTGTACCTTCTTCTTTCAATGTCTTCATTTCTTCACTTTCATAGGGCAGATTATTTGGATGTCCTCTAAATGAGTGACCCGAGGTAAAGGAAGCCTCACTTAGAAGTCCATAAATCCACCCCTTCTTTGATCCACCTACCATATCTTTCCACACCTAAATAAATACCAAAAATTAACAAAAATCAAATAATTCAATTTGAAAATAAGATAAAATATAAATTAATAACTTAGTACTTTTACCTGAAGTTGAGATGACATGGGCACTAAAGAACTGTTAATACCATTATTGAAGTTGAACTAGAGAACTCTTCTAGTTGACTGTTGAACATATTCTATCCGTGAAGTACATAAAATAATCAACATACATAAAAATTTAAACTTTCTACATTAAAAATCAACATATATATGACATTTAAACTTTCTAATATAAAATTTATAACATTTAAACTTTCTTTGTTTTTATAAAACATACTACTTACATAAGTGTATTATGCACGTTCATTGACCTATGTGCATTCACCTCTTTCATTCAATGCAGAATGTGTTAGCATAAATAATTTTGCAAGCCCAGGTGGGTATCTAAATTTTTTCTTCTATATCCAAACACACTTATCAAGTATCAATTATAATTAAAATTAAATATTAATACTTTTATAAAAATTACCATTTTATCTTTGTGTGATAGGTATGAGATACATCCACCATGTTGAAGTGAAAATCCAACACTAGTACAATCTGATGTCCGATTCATTTTATTTTGAGCACTTATTTTTTGGAATCCATCATTGCTCCATTCTTGAAGCAATCCATCCCAAACTTCATTTTCCATCCAAATAGGCTTATTTTTAGATTGGCATGCTTGGTGTAATTTATTTTTCAATATTTTTGAGCCACAATGCTCAAATATTTTGCAAATTAGTGCACTCTCCTGATCATATCAAGTAAATTTTTTCTAAGACACATAAAAGAATTTAAAACATTGAGAGAATTCTTCCATTTGGAAATCTAATTAAGAAAAAAAAAATATGATACTTAAAATAATTCTTACCACAAAATCCCCAAACCATATCGTTCTAACTCCACCTAGAATTTTTTTTCCATGATCTCCAAGCTTGTTGTAAGTGCCTTTTAATAATTGTACTTATTTCCTGGGTAACAACTCATCGGAGGACCTATTTCACAAAGATTTTTTTTTATGACATATATTAAAAAGATCAAATATAATTTAGCAGTACACATAACATTGTAAATTACTGTAATTAAAAAAATTAAAAAACATTACTCTCTTCCTCCAGGTCGAATAAATATCCTCTGAGTAACATCTTTACTCCCAATATTTGTAGAAGCCGGTATAGATGGGATAGATAAGGGAGTTGGTGATGCATCTAATGAAGAACTACCTAGCACAACATCTAGATAAGTGTGTGGAAGGATACATGACTCCGATCCAGTGTTAGATGGCCCAACCTTATTTTTTTCCTTTCTATTACTCGACATCTATAACAAATATTAATTATGTACATTATTATAGATAAATGATATTAAATAAATCACCATCATAAATGTAGAAACAATCATAAAGATTGCAATCAATAAAGGACATGCAAATATGGACTAATTTGAGATTATATTGTTATAAATTTGGGAGAGAAAAAACCCTAAGGAGTTTTAAAACTTGTCAACTTCCAAAAATTAAGGTATAAAAAAATATATATATTGAGTGGAGTTATGTGTAAGATGATAATACATTTTTGAGAGATGTAAGTAATTTGGGAAAGTTTAAAGGGTTTAACTTTATATGGATGCACCAAACAAGGATGAAATTGTACTCTCATTAGCTTTTTATTGATGTTATAACTTTATGTTAAGAAACCTAATAATTACTAGAGATAAAATTTGAGAAGGTGTACCTATCTTTACACTATACCTAAAAGAGGTTCCCATAATTTATAAATAAGAAAGGAATATCTTAAATTTAGTTATTGTGCTAATTATATATAGAAAACACAAAAAAAATGCTATAAAGGTCATTTCATACCATTTGTATAAATATATTACACAAGTAAAACTATAAATTATTGAAATATGCACTGATGAATTTACAATGTCATTATGTACATAGTTGAATATAGATAAATCAAATTAGGTAGCACTTTTCAATATAATTGAGTAGTATGAAAATTGGTGATCGGCAAGTAAAAGCTACCATTCTTAAAAGTATAAGTGTGTTTGATATTGATGATTTGTATAGTACATCAACAATGAGTTTTTACATAAATTCACATTACATAACAATAAATTAACATCCTCATCATCATCATCATCATCATCATCATCATCATCATCATCATGTGCACCATCATCATCATCGTCATCTTCGTCCTCATTTTGATCCTCATCCTCATCATCGTCCTCATCCTTATCCTCATCCTCTAATTCTTCATCATCACCTATCACTTGATTGTTTCCTAGATTTGTTTCTTCATAAGATCCCTCAATATCAAGTAAGTCATCAGTTCGATCAGTATCAACAATTGCATTGACTGTGTTAGGTGGTTCTTGTAAACCTAACGCTACACTACGTTTTGGTCTTATTTTGATCACAAACCACCGATGGACTTTATCTTTTTTAGCACCAAGATAAGGAATATAATACACTTGAGATGTATGTTAAGCAATGATAAAAGGATCAAACTTTGGATATTTTTCATTTTCTTTGATTTCACTGATATCATATTCTTTGTTTATCTTAATACCACATTTAGACAGTGTATCAAACCAATAATAGTTAAAGAGGAAAAAAAAAATTTTAGGTACACCTGGATACTCTAGTAGGATTATTTCCTTTAGTTTTTCTTAAAATTCTGACGATCCTTCACCTTTGAGACACACTCCAAAATTACACATCGTTTTATACTTTGCTAATGAATTTGTATGAAATACATATTTGTTAACAAAAAAATGATGCCATGTCTTCACTTCTCTCACAAGACTCTATGCTATATCCTTCAAATATTAATTTTGTGCCATATTTTTGGAGTGTGCACCTATAAATAATGGCAAGGAATTGAATAATTAATATAGTTTTTATTGGTTAACAAAGATAATTATTTATTTTAAAATTTTTTATGCTTATATATTCTTGGAACCAATTTACAAAATGATCCTCAGCAGATTACTCCACTTGAAGGTTGCTGAGAAGGGCCAACAACTTTGAATGGTTGCTTTATACATCCTAAAATATATTGAGTTTGAACATTAGTTTTCTTTTTTAAATTCAAACTTATTAATTAAAAATGAATTTTTATTGAATTGGAAATTAAGCTTACTCGAGAAAAGGCATGAATGCATCACAATTTAAAAGAACTTGCAATGAAATAGCTTTCAACTCAACATCATTCAACCATCTACTAGTACACTTATCAGCAGGCTGTCCAATTTGATAAAAGATTGACAGAGTATGTAGTTGTTGATCATTATATCCCTTTTTTTCATTTTGTTTACTTCTCATACTCCTTAATTGAATGTGAGACTCAAAGTAATACAATGAAAAATATGATAATTCTTAGGCTAGATATGCATCACATATAAATTCCTCAACTCTAGCTCTATTTTTTACCATGCCTTTCAAATCATGCAAGAATCTGAAAAATGAAAACATATAATTATATGTATGAAATATTTATAGTATTTACACATTGAATTTATTTGCCTCTCAAAAGGATACATCTATCTACATTGTACAGGCCAATAAACAAGTGTCTCATACGATTGGTGTACCATCAAATGTTCCATTGAATCAAAAAAACCTAGCAGGAATATGTGTTCCAACTTACACAAGATAACTAGGATGTTTTTTTTTCAATTGTAATAAACTATCTTCACATAATTATGTTGAGCACAATTCCTAAAAAAATTAGCTTAATTCAGTTAAAGGCCTCCACTCATTTTGTGGTAGCAAATTGAAGGCACTTGGTAGCAACTGTTGCATAAATACATGGCAATCATGACTCTTCAACCCACATAATTTTAATTTTATTTTATCAACACATCTTGCCAAATTTGAAGCATACCCATCTAACATTTTAAGATCCTACAGCCAATTACACAACTCCCACCTTTGATCTACAGTTAAAGAGAAACAAGCTTTTGATTTGATGTATTTCCCATTTGGTACTTTTCTCAAATGTAACCCTAGTCTCCTACAATATTCCTCCAAATCAAATCTTACCTTCTCATTATCCTTAGTCTTACCTTGGACATTCGTCAAGGTGTTAAGCACATTTTCAAGTATATTCTTCTCGATATGCATAACATCTAAAATATGGGAAACCAAGTTATCTTTTCAATAAGGCAACTCCCAAAATATACTTTGTTTCGTCCAATTATGTGATACACCATATGTAGGTAATTTACCAAAGGTTACTAACAAGTAAGTGATTTTGGAAACATTACAAATCCTTTCCCATATTTGTTGATTGGTCAATCTTGGAGATGCCTTTGATTGTTCAATCCTTGCTTTATAAAATGCATCTTTATTCTTTCTAAACATATGATCTGTAGGCAAAAACTGACGATGACAATCAAACTAAAATACTTTTCCACCATTCTTCAATCTAAATGCCTTAGTTCACTCCATATAAATTGGACATGATAGCATGCCTTAGTTCACTCCATACAAATTTTTCGGCAGTCATCCAACCTGATAGCATGCCATAAGTAAGAAAATCATTGATTGTCCACATGAGAGCTACACTTAATTGAAAGTTCTACTTTTTAGAAATGTCATAAGTACTAACGCCATCTTCCCATAACAATTTCAACTCCTCAATTAAAGGTTGTAAATAGACATCAATTCTACTCTTAGAATTATGTGGACCAAGCATTATACAAGTCAAGAACATTTAAGGAGTTTTCATACAGAATTCAGGAGGGGCAAGATTATGTGATCTCAACCCTCTTTGAAATTTGATTTAGATGTAAATATCAAAATTATTCCTTAAATTCATATATTATTTCATTTATGCATTAATTTCATGATTCCTCTAGTAAGAACTTTTTAGAATTATTTTGTCATCATAAAGAAAATAATATATATCAAACACCTCCCTAAAATAAGATATCCAATTTTAGGTGGGGAAAGAGGAAATTAGGAATTTTATGCAAACCCAACAATTTGCGATCGAATTTTTCATTGCAAATATTTTATTTTTTTTTAATTTTCCAATTTTGAGATGAATTTTTCCATCACAAAACTCGATTTTTTAAAAACTTGCAACTAAAAAATCTGTTGCAAAATAATAGTTTTGCTATGGATTTAAATCCATCTCAAATTTTTAAAAAGTTGACATTTGTGATAGGTTTTTGCATTGCAAATTTTTGTTCAGTTTTTTATTCATTTCGCAATGAAAAGTTTTGTGACAGAAATTCAGTTGCAAATTCCATCACAAATTGAGACGAATTTTTTTCATCGTAAAATGCCTTTTTTTTAGTAGTGTGGTCCATGGGACCAACCTCTTCGTCACCTAACCAAAAGAGTATATTTACTGTTAAAATTCACATTCAACCCCAATACTAACTATTATACTTATCATCAATCCAAAATCACTAATCTATCAATCAACATGAAAATTAAGGTTCGATGGATACTAACAGTATGAAACGTGCTAATTGAGCAGTTACCATAGAAATTGTTATTAGGTTTGTACTGGTTTCAGTAAAGAGGTGCAATCAGGTCCTAAACTACATATTTCACCTCATAACGTTATCTCAAATCAATAATAACAGTCTAATCATCTTAATTATCCTAATTAATATTACTTAGATCTTTAATCCATAAAATCAACAAATTTAGAGTTTTCGCTTTCCAATTAACTTAATTAATCTAAATTATCTTATAATAATACAGATCCAGGCCCACTAAGAAATACTATAATCTATGCATAGGGAGAAATATATACAAATCATATACTAATGTCTCCATTTCTTAACATGATATAAGATTTAATGAGGAATATTGATACAATTAACTTAAACCCAAACTCTGCAGTCATTACCCAATTGGTACTTATCTGAGCTCCAAAACCACAAATGAAGTACACTACCAAGATTGCCGTGATGAGGTGAAGAAGCTATCTTGAAATTGCTACCTTGCCACCACCATGCACTGCCACTAAAAAAGCTCAACACCACCACCGTTCGACACCTCTCAGCTCAAACAACACAACGCCTGAGTTAATTTCAAGCTTTGCTTCTAGGAAAGCCCTCAATTGGCTGAAAAATGCTACTGCGCCACCACCTTCATAGTCATTATTTCTCCAAATTTTACTACCACCGCCAAGCTAAACTTCAATCTAAAATTGCCATGATGTTCCTTGAGCTAAGCAATACAAGACCCACCCTTGGTCTCCGTGAAAAGTCACCTGGAAAAGTGAGGTCCGTCACCCTCCACCGTCGCTCGCCTCGGTCTTCTGTTTTTCAGCGTTTCACTGATGGGTTTGGGAGAAAATGGTATGGTTGTGGTCCCCGAAGAAAGGGAAAGGCTTTGGCTAGTTTACTTTTTGGAAATGGGTTATTGCCGATGGGGGTAGTAGTGAGTCTCAGTAAAGAAGAAAGAAGAAAATGGGGGTGGTAAATGAAACTGAAATATCTAAAGGATAACTTTTCAAGAATTCTCAATTGGCCCCTAAAACTTCTGTCTAGCATACAATTAAGTCCTCCAAGGTTTTCTTAATCTTCAATTCAGTCCCAAGACAAAGTTAGTGCTTCAAATTAACCCATTTAATTCCATGCAAATCCCTAGAATTACTAAATGTAGTCCAATCAAGTCTTGCCTATTTGCAATTTGACTCCAAAATTTTCAATTTTCATGCAGTTAAGTCCTTTTTATTAATTTTTTTAGCCCTAAAATCTAACCAACCAATATCTTAATTTTTAAATCCTTATTTTTCAAAAATACCAAATTTTAGGGGTGTCATAATCCAAATAATAAGACCTTATACTTTACCCTATCATATCAAACCCAAGATACATAATTGAATATAGACCTTGTAATACCCAAATAATAAGATTATGTCTTCATAGGTTAATTTTTGTTGATGCCTTTTAATTTTTTCTCTCTCTAACACACCTCAAAAAATTCCTCTCAAAAGTGGCTGCCTACTCCCATCTTTTCTCCCTTCCTCTTCACTTCACTCCTCAATTTTTTGATTCACTCCCAAAGTATTCTTTCAACTTTATTTCAAATTTCTCATAAAGATTCTCTGAGAATGAGGTTTTCTCAGAGGTGAAACTTTTAATGCATACATAAATATAATTTAGTAAATATATGTTTAAATTATATATAATTAACATAATATATAATTATATTTACACATAATATTATAGTACTTAAAAAAATTATTTTTGTAATACATTATAACATTTACATAATATTTTAATATTTAAATAAAATATGTTTCATAATATATAATTGTATTTACATGTGATATTTTAATATTTAAACAAAATTATTTTCATAGTATAATTATTTACACATATATTTTAATATTTAATTAAAATATTTTAAGTTTGATTAATTAAATTATTACATGAACTCAATTGCAATTTAGTACATATATATTAGAGGATATTCTAATTAAGATACATTTTATTAATTTTACTTTATTCCAATAAAAGCTATATATAAATGTTATATAGTAACTATTACATAGGCAACATTTAAGTCATACCTCAAAATCAATCACCATTTCATAAGATTTCTCATGAATAACCACACAATAAAATACTATCTCACAAGTTTTATTCAAAAAAAGAAAAAAAAGAAAAAAAGAACTTATAACCAAACAAAATCTCATAACTTTCATGTCTCCAATTATTGCACTTTTACTTTACAATCAATCACACCCGAATAAATATCCACCTCATAAACACAAAATCCTCAATTTTATCTATTAGGAATGGAAAATGAAAAATGGAGACCAGCAATCACAACCTATTCATTTTGTCCTATCCTATCCAACCCAAAATTCATTGGGTCTATGCACCTTTCCACCTAATCAAACCTGATTATTGTGTCGGATTTTGACTCATCTCTACCCATTTTTTATTCCTTTTTTTTTTTTCGTTTTTGTTTTTGCATTGTAGAGAAACTTCACTTCGGATATTACATTTTTAGTTCCCAAGGTTTCATATTGTTAATTAGTCAAAGTAATATAATAATCTAAACTAAACAACACTGTAAACGACAATTGCAACAAAAAAAAAAAAAAGATTATTTAAAGAAATGTGAGGCTTGATGTTTGGAGGGATTAAACATCATTTGCGCAAGCCAACAAGAAGTTTATATAATTTATTTACAATGTCTTGTTAGGAAAACTATTTGCTTAAACACAACGCCCATGCAGCTCTATTCTAGTTTATGAACGTAACTTATTCTTGCTCCAACCTTTGGATGTATCCCAGCACCTGTCAATCTAAATAGAATCCTTCAACAATAATTCTCCTCCATCTTTGTCTAGTATTTCTTCACTCCCTTCAAGGTCCCTAAACAAGTCAAAGGGAAAAAAAAAAAGAAGAAAGAAAGAAAGGCTAACATATGACATACGTATAAATCGACTCTACATATTCTCAACAATATGCAATATATATATACAAAATTAGAAATTTTACCGTACTATAAACATAAAGCAACTCAACTCAATACTGGTTTCTTAGGACCAAAGTTGGAGCTCTTCTTATAGCTACTCAAATTTTTAAAACTAATCTAACTGTTGAATATGTCAAATTACCTTCCCGAGCTTCTCTGTTTCGTTCTCTATAACTTTCGATGTATTTAGGTGTTCCCCTTTTATGTCTCTATAGTAGAGACTGAAATAAGCATTGTTTGTTAAGATGTTTCCTTCAACTTTATATCGTAATATGCTTAGTTTCACAAAATTTTAGAAGGTATTTGGCTAAACTTATATAAATAATTTTATAAGTTCCTATATGTTTTAAAATATTTTTGAAACTTATAAGATGCTAGATTTTTTTTTAAAAAATAAATTTTTTAAGTGTTTGAATAAAATAAAATTTTGAAATTTATAATAAGATGTTAATAATAGCAATTTTGTAATTGATATATGATTAAAAGTAAGGAAGTTTAATTTGTTAAAATCTTAAAAATAAGTTGGAGTTCTTACTTTTTTAAATAAAATTTATAAGATTCTAAACATCTTATTTTTGAAAATTATAAGTTCTTTTTTAGGAGGGAAAAAAATTTACCAATTGCAACCATTTTTTGACATCTAAGCAGTAATTCCAGATTAGGCAGTTAACCATTCACAAATGGAACTGTGATAATGAACATCTCTCTCAATAGCAATAACCAAACACTATTTAGTATTTTTCTTACTATACAGATGTGATGACATGGACTTTGTTGTCAAACTAATATAATTCGCCAAAAATACCTTGGATACTTTAGGTTGAATGTTGGGAATAACAATCTCCTGGCTCTGGTGGGCATCAGAAAAATGTGACTGGAATGCTGGGCAACGGGCTGCCAATATATACACTTGCGGGCACCAAAGCTTTCGCCCTCTACTTTGAAGAACACATAAGCCCCTTGCTTGCTTAATTTCCAAGAGCCAGCCAAAGTCACTCCCTCTATTGGACTGCGGTACCTCAATGAGAGACAAACTTTGGATATGAGAACTAAAGACTCCAACAATGCAGTTTATTTTTAAACAATCGTCCTTTAGATATTTCGATGATTCAAGGAACGCCCGTTCAATGAAATTTTCGTATCAAGACATTGAAATGCCTTTGGAGGTCGCACGAGGGAAAATATCAGTTCTAATCTCAACTTTAGGTAATTCCTGTTTAAGGAAATTAAAAAATTCATATGCGGTACTCCGGAAGTAGGAACAAATTTGGGACCAAGAAATTTATATGTAGTGCAGCCCCAGTGATTGCCTCGACCAGACTGATCGAGCTTGTAAACCTCCAACACATGTGGCACCGAAATGTTGGACTCGCTCTCCCGGATATAAATAAAGTATGTATACATTTTTGTAGCCTTCAGTCTTCTTTCTGTTTCTGTAGATACCGTTATTCTTTCCATTGGGATAAAATCGAATAGCCCATCTGCAGCCACCAGCCATAAATTCTTCACTTTGGATGCACTTGTTTACTCCCCATCCTTTGTAATTGGAATAATTCATAATCGAAAACTCGTAAGAGCCCATTTCTACTCTTCAAACGGTTACAGAAACCAATTCTGCAGCCTCATCTGTCATTACTTTTATACAGAGAGAATGAAAACGGCGGATGAAATTCCTTTTGAGTACATTCTTCTCCAATAATTAAATTTTAGGACTTTCTAGTAGAGGTGGGAGGCTTTTCGGAAGGGACTCTTTTTTTTCTTTTTTCTTTTTGCTTTTCTCTTTCTTGATACGAGGAAGGGACTTAAATTTAAATGTTGAGGGCGGTCCGGATAAAAGGAAATTTGGTTTAGGAGAGTTTGACTAGGGTTTTGATTTCAGGATGAGTTTTACTGATCTTAAAATAAGTTTTAATATAAAAAATTAAGTAAAAAATTTGACAAATATTATAAAAAAATTATTAATAATTATAAATTTTATATTATACCACTATCTTATTTTTATTTAATTTAAGCTTATGGTTTTGCATTACTAATACAATTTGGGATTTATATATTGGCAAATTAGTTATATAAAATTCTTCTGGATACAATTTTCAGTATGTGAATAATATTTTAAAACATTATATCTAATCACATAATGTTTAAACTTTTTTTTATTTAGCTAATAAAATTGATGTACAATTCGTGTCTTCTCTATAACTGAAAATTAACAAGTTTATGATTAGTGGTTTAATACACATTCACTGATGGAATATTTATACAAATCACTTCAGACTATCAACTTTATAAGAGATAACTATTATTTATACTATTTTATTAATGCAGTTGCATAGTTAAAAAAATAAAATAAAATAGATATATAATTTAATAAATCGTCTTATTATATTACAAAATTAAAAATTATATATTAAGTAGAGTATAAAAAGTGTGTTGATGTTACTATAATATTCTTAAATGAATTTTTGTTAATAAATAAAATAAATTGCAAAGGTTTTTCTAAATTAGACTACATAATGCATCAACTTTAAATCAAATCATTTTTCATCCACGTATCACCTACTTAAGCTAACATTAATTATCATGCCACTTAAATCAAATCTAATTCAATTTGAGCAACCCCTCGTTGGTGCAACTTTTGAGGAGATAATAGAGTTATTATTGCTGCCAGGGCAGAGGAAATGATTGATAACAATTAACAATGTTAAATTCCATGATTATCATCAAAATTAACAATATCCAGGGAATATTTTCTCTGAATCAAGTTGTGAAAGAAATTTTAAGATGTATATAGTAACACACAAATCTAATTAATTCCGTTCAAATGGTCAACACAATTGTAAATATATTAAATTTTTGACCAATTGAGAAATGACACGTATAAAATAATATATTAAATATTAATTTAAAATTTTCTATTTAAATTTTGGGATATAATAAATTTAATTTCAAAAGATAAGTAGTAAATTTTAATTAATAATTTAGTATTTATTTTATATTCAAATCAAGTATTGACACGTGTTAAAGATAAAGTGTCTGCATCCACAGACCAATCAAATCAAAGATATTTGATACTGATATTATCTTTTGATATTTGATATTATCAAATCAAATATATCCCAAACTATCTCTTGATATCTAATATTATCTTATCAAAGAAATAGCCTTTGAAGTATTCGAGTCAATCTAGAAGTCTTCCTTCAAGCACCTATATAAAGGGGTGATTCCAGCTCATTTGACACAACAAAAAAATTCCAGCAAATGAGAGAATTCGGAAGAAGTCAAGGCATTCTTCACGGAACTCATATTTTTTTGGCGTTTGATTCAAGATCAAGGTGCGAAGCCCTCGAATTGGCGTTATTTTATTCAAGGAGACCCACAACGTTCAAGGTATTCTTCATGGGACTCATATATTTCTAGCTTTTGATTCAAGATCAAGGTATGAATCCCTCGAATTGGCGTTATTTTTATTCAAGGAGATCCACAATGTTCAAGGCGTTCTTCGCGAAACTCATATATTTTTTGTGTTTAATTTGATATCAAGGTGCGAAGCCTTCGAGTTGACGATATTTTTATTCAAGTCAAATTTAAGGGAGACCCACAGAGTTTAAGGCATTTCTTGCGGAGCTCATTAAATTCAAGATTATATTTGCAAGGGAAGAATCAAAGGAATAGATTAGAGATAGAATCCATAGTTGATTGATTGATAGATTTTAGTTTTATTTGTACAGTATTTCTTGTCTCATAATTTTATTTGTAGACAAAGTAAATTTGTTGTTACAAATTTTGGCACGCCCGATGTGACATCTCTATTTCTCATCTCTTCCCTTCATCAAGTTGAAGTATCATGGCTACCAATAAGACTGTTGCATCGAAGATGACTACCTCAAATTCCATAAATGCTAGAGTAAGAAGTATTGGCATCACCACAAGGAGTATGTCCAAAAAGTCACAAACATTCTTGGAGGTAAATCCTTCACTTGAAGTTGTGGAGAAGGAATTGCCGCTTGCCACTGATATTAATGAAGATGGTGCAGACTTAAAGGAAGAATCAACAGCATCCACTTCATGTTTAGCCTCAAGTTCTTCAAGCATAGTGCTAATGATGGTGACAAATGCTACAACTTTGGAGGAACACATTGCTAATTTGATGAACATTATTGAAGGATTGGCAAAACATGTCCAATAGCAAGATTCTCAAATCCCCAAGTTGATGAACAAGGTGGATAATGCTGAGACCAGTCATGCGATGGAAAAACAAATAAAAGCTCAAGATGAAGGTGAAATATCCATAAAGAGGCAACCAGTTGAAAATGAAAATCCTATAGCAAAGGAATTATAAGTTTCCACTAATGAACTACTTCCTGTAGACCAGCTAAGAGAGTTTATCATGGGAGCTATCAAATACAAGTTTGAAGGGAGCTCTAAGTCATTTATGACTTATTCCAAGCCTTATACTCAAAGAATTGACAACTTAAAGATGCCAATTGGTTATTAGCTACCAATGTTTCAACAATTTGATAGTAAAGGTAATCCAAAACAGCATGTGGCCCACTTCATCAAAACTTGTAATAATGCTGAGACTTATGGAGATCACCTAGTAAAATAATTTGTTCAATCTTTGAAAGGCAATGCTTTAATTGGTACACTGACTTCAAAGCGGGCTCAATTAATAGTTGGGGGCAACTAGAGCATGAATTTCTTAATCACTTCTACAGTACCCGAGGGACAGTTAGTATGATTGAACTTACAAATTCTCACCAATGGAAAGAAGAACCAATTATTGACTACATCAATTGCTGGAGAAACTTAAGCCTCAATTGTAAGGATCGATTGTCGAAAGCTTCAGCTATTGAGATGAGATATGCATTCAAGTTATGCATTGGGGGCTTCGATATATTCTCCAAGGAATTCAGTCCAAAACATTTGAAGAGTTGGCTACTCAAACCCATGATATGGAGTTGAGCATGTCTACTAATGAAGTAGAAGGGCCAACAATCCAGGAACCACATAAGCATAAGAAAAAATAAGAATTTAAGAAAGGGGGAAACCTTTTGCTAAAGAGCAAAGTAAAGAAGCTATGGCAGTGAATGCAACACCCATCAAGTTTTGTACAAATGCAAAAATCACAAGGGATGAAAAGAAAGATATCTCCTAAGAAAGAGGACAAAGAAAATTAACTTTAAAAGAGATGCAAACTAAGACATACCCACTCCTTGATTCGAAAGTTTCTAGAATATTTGATGATTTGCTCAATGCAAACCTTATTAAATTACCTGAAATGAAACAACCTGAAGAAGATGGTAAAATTGATGACCCAAAGTATTGCAAGGATCATCGGTTGATGGGTCACTCAATCCATGACTGCTTCATATTTAAAGATAAAGTAATACAATTGGCTAGACAAGGAAAAATCTCACTTGAGGAGGATAATGCTGCCTCAAATCATGCTACAATCAAAATTGAAAAGGATGTGTTTGGTGATCACGACAGTAACAATACGTGCTGCATGATAAGTGAAAAAGAGATTTTCTCTCATGAAACAGGTTTATCTTATGGAGAAAATCATAACGTAACTGAGGAGTGTATGTTGGCAATGACTTTCACTAATGAAGATCTGTTGCTTGGCTCCAAGCCCCACAATAGGCCACTGTTTGTAACTGGCTATGCTCGTGAGCAGAAAATAAATAAAATTTTGATTGATGGAGGCTCTGCAGTCAAAATCTTGCCATTGTGTGTGCTAAAGGATTTAGGAATCTCCAAAGACGAATTGACAAACAGTGTCCTGATGATCCAAGGGTTCAATCAATGGGGGCAAGGGGCTCTTGGAATAATAAGGATAAAGCTATTGACGGATGACATGTTGTAAACGGCATTATTTTATGTCATAGATGCTAAGAAATGATACAATATACTTCTAGGCCAACCTTGGCTACATGAAAATGGTGTGGTTCCCTTTACTTGGCACCAATGTTTCAAGTATTGTTGAGGAGATGTTATTAAAAAAGTGCCTAGAGATAGCAAACCTTTCACTAAAGCTGAATCACACTTAGCAGATGCCAAATACTATATTGAAAGTCTAAAAACTGCCAAGGCCAGAGGCCAAAAGGGATCCAAGCAGCAAGATGACCTTGATAGAGGAAACAAGGTTAAAGATTTAACTCTAACATGTCGTAGTGAAGATCATGTAAAAGGTGAGTTGCCTCTAGTAAGATCTGAATCATTAAAGGAATTAACATTTCCTCTAACCAAGCTTGATCTGAATAAGCCATCTACACAGCCACTGAAAAAATTTGTGTGCCCAACTTAAGAATTCAAAAAGGAACATGGAGAATCTCTACAGCTTCAAAATGAGAGCTGCTTTGATCCAAAAGCCTATAAAATTCTTGTCAAAGTTGGATATAATTTGCAAGGCATTCCATCTTGGGAAGACTTCCCTCTGAGGCTTCTAGCAAGCAAACGTATGGGCTTAATACTACCCAAAAGATATTGAAAAAAAAAGGTCATGGTGTCCAAAGCTCTCGAATGGGACTTGGATTTGTTCCTCAAATTCCCATTCGCATTGTAATTAGGAGAGCCAGCAATAATCATATAGTTTGAGAGGAATTTTCCTTAACATATGATGTTTTTGATGAAAATGGGAAAAAAGTCCCACGAATCTCAGTTTTCAATAGACTTGGGAAACGACAACATAAAAAACTACTATCAGAGACCAAAAATGCCAAAGTTCTTAAAGTGGATTAGGGAGCTGAAAAAGCTTAGGAGTTTAATTTCTTCACATATGAAACGGCACTCTATTTTGAATATATCATGTGGTAGAACCCTGAAGGTTAAATTGTGAACCATTATCTTCACACAAACTAAAATTAACAAAGAAAGTGACAGAGAAAGCGTGGCCTTTTCATATCATATTATTGATAGTGATAGTCGGCACACTCATCAAAATGATATAGATCATCTTTCCAAGCAAGTCCCCAAACTTATCAGCAGTGGTTACATAAGTGAAAAGGATAATATCATGTAGATAGTCTATATAAGAAGAAGAGATGGACAAACAAGGGCGTGTGTAGAATTCAAAAAGATTGAACCTGTGGAAGAGGATATTGTGCCAGCATACCATATTACTTTAAGTGAAGAATTTTCAATTGAAAAAGAAGACATTGAAATTACTCATCCTGAGTTTGAAGAAGGTGTTAAAGCTACTGTAGATGAATTGAAGAAGATCAATTTAGGTGATGCCAATGATTCGCAACTTATCTACATTAGTGCTTTGCTGACTACTGAGGAAAAAGAAGTATATGTTAAGCTATTACGTGAATTCAAAGATGTGTTTGCATGATCATACAAAAAGAAGTCTGGGTTACATCTAAAGGTGGCAGTCCATCATTTATCAATAAAAAAAGAAACTCGTCCAGTTAAGCAAGCCCAACGGTGATTTCACCCTGAATTAGTTCCTTTGATTGAAACTGAAGTAAATAAGCTCATCGAGGTTAGGTTTATTCAAGAATTCAAGTATCCAACATAGATCTCTAGCATCATCCCAGTAAGAAAGAAAAATGGCCAAATTCAAGTTTGTGTTGACTTTAGGGACTTGAATGGTGCTTGCCCGAAGGGTGATTTTCCATTGCCCATTGCAAAACTTATGATTGATGCTACCACAGGGCATGAGGCACTATCATTTATAGATGGATTGTCGGGGTATAGCTAAATATGTATATCTCCAAGAGATGAGGAGTTGACAGCCTTTCGTACTCCAAAGGGAATATACTGCTACAAAGTAATACTATTTGGACTAAAAAATGATGGTGCCACATATCAAAGGGTAATGCAGAAGATATTCGATGACATAGTTCATAAGAATATTGAATGTTATGTTGATGACGTGGTTGTCAAGTCTAAAAGGCGAGAAGATCACATACAAGACTTGATACAAGTTTTCAAATGCTTGAGAAAATACCAACTCAAAATGAATTCGTTAAAGTGTGCATCCAGTGTTACATTAGGGAATTTTCTAGGATTCATTGTTCATCATCAAGGCATAGAAATAGAGTAAGCAAAGATTGATGTAATTTTAAAAATGCTTGAACCTCGAGATATCCATGAACTTAAAAGTTTGCAAGGAAAACTAGCTTATTTGTGGAGATTCATATCAAATTTAGCTGGTAGATGTCAACCATTTAGTTGTCTCATGAAGAATGGCATTCCATTTGAGTGGGATAAAGCTTGCAGGAATGCTTTTAAAAGTACAAAAGTTTATTTGATGAAACCTCCTATGTTGGTCGCACTAGTACCTGGACGTCCACTGATTCTTTTTATTGTTGCTCAAGAACATTCAATTGGAGCTTTATTAGCACAAGAAATTGATGAAGGAAAGAAAAATGCCTTGTACTACTTGAGCAAAATGATGATGTCGAATGAGTTGAAATATTTGCCAATTGAGAAAATATGCTCGGCTCTAATTTTTGCAATTCAAAAGTTGAAGCATTACTTTCAAGCTTATAGTGTTCGTCTTATCTCAAAAGCAAATCCACTAAAATATGTCATGTCAAAACCTGTCCTCTCTGATAGACTAACAAGATGGTACCTTCAGTTGCAATAATTTGAAATCATCTATATCCCATAGAAGGCAGTAAAAGGGCAAGTTTTGGCTGACTTCTTAGCTGATCACCCCATTCCAACTAAGTAGGAGTTATCTGATGATCTACCTGATGAAGATGTCTGGTGGTTGAAATCACACCTCCTTGGAAGATGTGCTTTGATGGAGCATCGAAATCACACCTCCTTGGAAGATGTGCTTTGATGGAGCATCCTACAGAGGAGTCGGTGCCAGAGTGGTATTCATCACATCTAATGATGAAGTATTACCATATTCCTTCACTTTAATTGAAAATTGTTCCAACAATATTGTTGAATATCAAGCTCCTATTCTTGGATTGGAAATGGCGGTTGACTTAAAATAATTGCACCTTAAAGTCTATGAAGATTCTAAGTTAGTGATCAACCAGTTGCTTAGATCATATGAAGTCAAGAAGCCTGAATTACTTCCATACTTTAATTATGCAAAAAGGCTCATTGGATGGCTTGGGGATGTAGAAATTGAACAAGTGCCAAGAAAGGAAAACAAGCAAGCTGATGCATTAGCTAAATTGGCCTCTTTACTTACTGTACCTGAGAGTGAAGTGAGAATTCCAATAAGTAAAAGTTAGGTTATACCACTAATCTTCAATGATAAGGATTGTGAAGAAAATGAAAGCCATGTTGTTCAAGTTTTTGAAATATAAAAAGAAGATTGGAGCCAACGGTTCGTGGACTATTTGAAGTATGAAAAGCTACCAAATGATCCGTGTCAAAGAGTCAACATCCAACATCGTGTGACTCGCTTCATCTATTATAAAAGTGTACTTTATGAGCGATCATTTGTTGGGGTCTTCTTACGTTGTTTAAGTGATGATGAAACTATCCAAGCCATAAAAGAAGCTCATTTCGGAGTTTGCAGCGCCCACCAGTCAGGTCCAAAATTACATTTTGGATAAAAAGAATGGGTTACTAATGGCCAACAATGGTAAAAGATTGCATAGATTATGCTAAATAATGTCAAGCTTGCCAATTTCATGCAAATTTCATTCTCCAACCACTCAAGCTATTACATCTGACTATTGCTTCATGGCCCTTTGATGCTTGGGGTTTAGATGTGGTTGGACCCATAACAAAGTTATCTGCTGGGCACTTATATATTTTGGTTGCAATAGACTATATCTTTAAATGGGCCGAAGCAGTACTCCTCAAAGAAGTAAAGAAGGAAAATGTTGTTGACTTTATTCATATTAACATTGTATATCGCTATGGGATTCCTTGATATATAATTACCAATAATGGAAAGCCTTTTAGTAATAGTCTGATAGATAAACATTGTCAGAAGTTCAATTTCAAACAAAGGAAGTCTTCTATGTATAATGCCATGGCTAATGGTCTTGCTGAGGCGTTCAATAAGACTTTGTGTAATTTGTTGAAGAAAGTAGTTTCAAAATCAAAGAGAGATTAGCATGAAAGAATTGGAGAAGCTTTATGGGCATATCAAACTACTCATAGAATACCTACACAAGCAACTCCATATTCATTGGTTTATGGAGTTGAAGCAGTTTTACCTCTTAAGCAACAAATTTCTTCATTGAGGATAGCCATACAAGAGGGATTGACTGAGGAAGAAAATGCACGCCTACGTCTTGAAGAATTGGAGGCCCTTGATGAGAAACGATTGGAAGCACAGCAAAGACTTGAGTGTTATCAAGCTCGGCTCTCCATGGCATTTAAAAAGAAAGTGCAATCACAATCTTTTCAAGTTGGGGATTTGGTGCTCGCTGTTAGAAGACCCATAATCACAACTCATCAGACTGGAAATAAGTTCACATCAAAATGGGATGGTCCTTATGTTGTCAAAGAATTTTATACAAATGGTGCATACAAGTTGGTTGCTGAAGATAGATTAAGAATTGGCCCTATAAATGGGAAGTTCTTGAAGCGCTACTATGCATAAAGTTGGAAGATAGCTCCTTGGCGCACAAGCCTAAACTGCATGTTGCTCCTTGACGCATGAGCTTAAACTGCTTGTCGTTTCTTAACATACGAGCATAAAGTGCATGTTACTCCCGACCCGCATGAATATAAACTGTGAACGGTACCCTCCAAAGGTAGTGTATGTGGATAAACTGCTAAATTATCCCGTTAAAGGCATTTTACGTGGTTAACATATCAAATTTCCCACCTAGTCCAAGGTGGTTAAGCAATAAATACTACTGGCCCGCAGAGTATAAATTATGAACAGTGCCCCCACTCCAAAATGTTGCTTTCTTTGAACTACGTTATGACTTGATCCCTTTATTGGGTACATAGGCAACTTAGATACTCTCTAAGTTCAGTCATGAGTTTATTTTAAATTATATTTTCCCTTTCTTCAAAAAAAAAGGTTGTTTAGTTATTTTTTATTAAGTTAGAGTTTTTTTTAAGGTAAAAAATAAAAAATAAAAATAGTTTAGTTGTTTTTTTTTAGTTTGAGTTAATTAGTTTGTTGAGTTTAAAAAAAAAAGTTGTTTAGTTATTTTTATTAAGTTATAATAATAATAATAATAATAATAATAATAATAATAATAGTAGTAGTAGTAGTAGTAGTTTAGTTGTTTTTATTAATTTGAGTTAATTAGTTTGTTGTGTTAAAAAAAAAGTTGTTTAGTTGTTTTTATTAGGTTAGAGTTTTTTTTTTAAGTTAAAAAGAATTAGTTGTTGAGTTTGAGTTTTCTTTTTTTAAATATATATATATATATATATATATAGTTTAGTCATTTGAGTTAATTAATTTGAGCTTGCTCAAAGAAAAAAGGGGAAGGTAGCAATTTTTGTTTGGTCAAAACAGGAGAGAAATTAAAAGATTGCAAGATATAAAAAAATTATATCTTTTATGTAATCTCAGAAAATAACAAATGTAGCGTAGTTTATTAAAAAAAAAAACAAAGAGCAAAAAGTTCTAAATAAATTTCAATTAAAAGAACTCAAGTTTTTCAATTCTTCCTTGACAGCCTCCAATTGTTCCATCGAAGTTTGCAAATTCTCAACCACTTTATTACTCACTGGAGGAGTATTCTTGATAACAGCAATTTCCTCTTCAATCTCACGAATTTTAGCTTGAGCACTTTGAAGAAGTTGTTGTTGGCATTTCAATGATGAAGTCAAATTCGTTTTGCGTTCCTTCAATTTTCCAAACTTCTTCCCAACACATTTCAACTCTTTTTGGGTGGATTGAATTTTGTTCATTTCTTTGCTTTCTCTAGTTTGAGCATTATGGAGACGAATTTTGGTCTTATCTAATTGTTGTGTAAGAGTTTCATTGGATGATTTCTCAAAAGATGCTAACTTTGCCTCATCATAAGAAACAGCTTTGTCAAAAAGTATTTACAATAATCCTTCTACATTGGAGATGTCAAATTTTTTAAAGCCCCTTATTGATTCAAGCATAAATTGAACACTATCCTTAATAGATGTGATTAAATCAAGTGAAGTATTTGTTATTCTCTTGCGAAGGCCATCCCACAACATTTGAAGATACTCTTTTTTATGATTAAGTATAAATTTCTCATTTTCAAACACTGAAATTGGAGCACAAGGAGATAGTTATTTAGCTTTCATATTATGGAGTGCCTCATTTTGCATGGTTGTGTCAATTGGAGTGTTCATGGCCAATAAGTTAGGTCCCACAATTGATCCTCGGCTGCCTTGGGATGTCTCATCTTCATGAACATTAAGAATTTCATTTTTCAGCTGAAATATTGCATCATTTAAGTGAGCAAACAACTAAAATGGGGCTTATTTAAATAAAAAAGGGTGGGAATGGAGAAAAAAAATAACCACTTTGGCAACGTTCTCTGTTGGCAAAGAATCACTTGGCTTTGGAGATTTGGGACCCTTTTTAAGCCTTTTCTAATGACGATCTGCATTACTACTGCTGCTCATTTCTAAAGGATAAAGATCCCTTCTCTTTTCTTTTGGAGGCTCAATATCTTATAAGTTGGAAGAATTTTGAATAGTTTGAGTAAGTGGTCTATCCCCTTTATCATGATCCTTATCTTTAAGGAAAATTTTGATTTACTTCAAATTGATCAATTGTGCAATATTTTCATCAAAGTAATCTTCATGAATTTTAGTCCACCACTTCTTGTAAGCATCCAAAGAGATTTTTTTGGCATTTGGAGGCACACAAGGAAACCATGCTGTAGACATAGAATTATGCAAAGTGCATAAGCACCAATAGTGAAGTCCTTCATCCAAATCGACTATATGAATATCATGAGCAAAAATTCCAGGAACTTCTTGATAATATCCAAATTGGTGAATGAAGCAATGAGGACAATAAAGTTCAATAATAAAGTAGTCGCCTTGCCACAAAGGAAGATAATTTGAGTGAATAGCAATGAAGTATTTTTGCTCCAATTCTCTAACCTTGCCATCATCAATAAATGAAAGTCCTTTATCTTTTGTAATCATGGTGCAAGTCCAGGAAATAAAATCCCCTTTGTGAATTCTCCTACGAGCTTCCTTTGGATCATAATATTTTGCGCCTCCTTCACCAGAATAAATCACCATTCTTGGGCCACATATTATTTGCCAAACTTGATAATATGTTTTGAAGAAGTGCACCAACCAAGCATAAACAAAGTGGATAGGAAAAGAAGAATGGACACGACTCGGCCTTGGGGAACCTAAAATTTTATTCAAACCATTGTAGATGCTAGCTAAAACTAGAACAGCAAAACCAACCTTCCTACCGATAGCCATGATGCATGCTATCTTGAAAGTGTTAGGACGTATTGAATTGATATCATTGGTAGGAAAAACAAACGAGCAAAGCCAAAAATATAAAAATACTGCCAAATAGGTTTCTTCTCTCAGGTTCCCAGGAATCCCAAGTTTTGAAAATAATGTCTCCTCTGGGGTAGACCATTCTCCATGAATGCCAAAATCACCAAAAGGATTATGAGTTGATTTGGGCCAGACTGCCTTTTTCTCCTTACATGGTGGTGGTTGATGGTATTTTATGATTTTACAAGACCAATACTTCACCCATTTCTCCATAGTAACTTGAGAAAGTTGACCTCTATGGGCACCCTTTTGAAGTAAATGATAAACTTGAAATAAGTATTTGCAAGAATTGGGAATAAATTTACTTTCTGTTTCGTCAACTCCAGTAAGCTCCTTGGCACAAAGAATCACTTCATCATAAAAAATTCCCATCATAAGGAGGCCTGCAAGATTGTGCAAATCCCACAGTGATATGGATAATTCTCCAAAGGTAATAAAAAGAGTAATTATAAGTAGACACCCTGCCTCGCAAAATGCTTTGATAATCTCAGGATTTCGATCATATGTGAATAATGAAGCATACATTGAATCATATACTTTCACAGCAATCAACTTATGCTTGCATCGGCTAAGGACATCTTCAGTCCACTCCCAATATCCTTTGATATAATGGAATTCGCCATTAAATTGAAGGGTTTCTCCCCATCTAGCTTTTCCCTCAATAATGCTGCGACCCAATGTTGGCAAAGGAATCAATTCATTTGATTGTTAATGATGAATTAATTCATTTGGAGGACAATAATGAGTTGCCCTTAAAGCCCACACCTTGGAAGTTTTAATCTCCCAGGACCACTCTTCAATATGAAGTGAATTGGTCAGTCGTGGCCACTTTGTTGCGTATCTACCGATAAGTAGATTATAAGTAGTCAAAAGTGTGCCTTTCTCCATGGGTTGATTCTCTTCATCAAGGATGATTAAGTATTGTACTCTAGCACCAGTCAAAACATCCTTAAAGTAAATCATGATGCAATCTGCAAGGATACGAGAAACGTTAATCCAATTATTGAGAAAGAAAAGAAAAAAAAAAGGAGGTAATTGTTGTGAAAAATCATCATGTTTAAATGCTCATGTGAATCAAGTTGATAGCAATGCTAAAATAATGGTATATGTTCAAAGGGACATTCTGTCAAACATAAAAGATGCATAAGTTAGAAGAGAAAGAATGTCAAAAACTAAGAAGATGAGCATATCCTGATAGTCACACAAATTGATTCCACCAACTATGTCTATCCAAGTTTGTTTAGGTGCCCCTAACCATGCCTTTTATAATGCTTTTTGAGGTTGCCGAGTTCAAGTAGGAATCTCAGTTCAAGAGAAATTCTAAATATAAAATTGAGTTCTAATCGAATTTGGTTTCACCTGAATATAACAGAAGAAGTTGTTCCCTAAAAGGTAACAAAGTCAACTAATGGAGTTTGAAATTGAAATAAGTATGATAGTGTTCGCGGACCCATGCGAATGACATTTGAAAACATGAGTGGGAATTGAAGGAGTTTTCTTTCCTTTTGCTAAAGGATGCTTGTGGGCCCATGATTCCATATATAATAACCAAGAGTGAATTAGTTGCTTGGCCACGAAGGTAGTCAAGGGAAAATTGACAATTGAGAATGCCAATTATGCATGTGGGTCCATAATTATTTATAAAAATATATATAAATTTAAGGGATGAAGTAAAGCTTGCTGCTATAGATTTTTTCTATGAAGAAGTAATTTTGGGCTTATCATGTGAATTTTGATATGGGCTTTGGTTCGGCCCACATATGTTATCATATACTTCAAGTCTTGTCTCTTTTGAGATTGATTTACATCCCTTCATCAAGCTTTGAAGTGGGAGCATTTGTAAACATATTAAATTTTTGACCAATTGAGAAGTGACACGTGTAAAATAATATATTAAATATTAATTTAAAATTTTCTATTTAAATTTTGGGATATATTAAATTTAATTTCAAAAGATAAATAGTTAATTTTAATTAATAATTTAGTATTTATTTTATATTCAAATCAAGTATTGACACGTGTCAAATATAAAGTGTTTGCATCCACAGACCAATAAAATCAAAGATATTTGATACTAATATTATATTTTGATATTTGATATTATCAAATCAAATATATCCCAAACTATCTCTTGATATCTAATATTATCTTATCAAAGAGATTGTCTTTGAAGTATTTGAGTCAATCTAGAAGTCTTCCTTCAAGCACCTATATAAAGGGGTGATTCCAGCTCATTTGACACAATAAAAATGTTCCAGTAAACAAGAGAAACTTGGAAGAAGTCCAGCAATTCTCTCAACCAAATTCAAGAAGATCCACAACGTTCAAGGCATTCTTCGCGGAACTTATATATTTTTGGCGTTTGATTTGAGATCAAGGTGCGAAGCCCTCGATTGGCATTATTTTATTCAAGAAAATCCACGATGTTCAAGGTGTTCTTCGCGGGACTCATATATTTCTAGCTTTTGATTCAAGATCAAGGTGCAAATCCCTCGAATTGGCATTATTTTTATTCAAGGAGATCCACAATGTTCAAGGAGTTTTTTGCAGAACTCGTATATTTTTGGTGTTTAATTCGAGATCAAGGTGTGAAGCCCTCGAGTTGGCGTTATTTTTATTCAAGTCAAATTTAAGGGAAACCCACGGCGTTTAAGGCTTTTTTTGCGGAGCTCATTAAATTCAAGATTATATTTGAAAGGGAAGAATTAGAGGATTAGATTAGAGATAAAATCCATAATTGATTGATTGATAAATTTTAGTTTTATTTGTACAATATTTCTTGTCTCATAATTTTACTTATTGCAGACAAAGAAAATTTGTTGTTACTACAACCCCACCACATATTACAGTTATCTTCATCGACCCTTTCATATTCTAAAAAAAAAATGGAATTTTAATCACGCCTCCATGTTGATATTGTTCCACACATTGAAAAACCAAAAAAAAAGACAAATGTAAAATGAAATCCCTAGTTCTGAGTTATAGTAAATAAAATCCCAAACAAATCCGAAATTTCGTCACGTTCGGCAGCGATAAGCTGGTACTCTCTCTCGTTCTTACTCTTAATTTTTCTTCAATTCTTTATTTTCTTCCTATTTTTCCTTTCAATTCACATAAAGTACAGCAACTATATATTACATGGCGTTACAAGTTTATAATGTGGCAGTCAGCAGTATTGAAGTTTAGAAAGATTTGATTTCATTCTTCATTGATCACCACTATATACAGGTTAAGAAGTAATTGTGAACAAAAAAGATAAATTTAAAATGAGGGTGTTATTTAACTTTAAGAAAAAGGGGATGTTAAATTATAATTAAAATTCATATGATGTTATTTCATTATTCTATGTAAATTATAATTAATTATAAATATTATATTTAATTTTCTTAATAAGATCTAAACTTCTTTTAAATATAAAACATCTTATATATCAATTCTCTGTAAAGATAAAGCCAAAAAGAAGATGTTATTTAACTTTAAAAGGATGTTATACAACTACAAAAAAGAGAATGTTATTTATTTATTTTTTCAGTTGCAAATGTAGTCTATTAGGTGGTGATTGGTATGTATGAATTAAATTAGGTAGGAATGGAATAAATATGGTAAAGGAATAGTTTTAGTATAAGTAATCATATGCTTGGTATGATAAAAGGATAAGAAAGGAATGAAAGTACTACTTTTTACCTGATTCTAATATCATGATTGGTATTTAGCAATAGCAGGTAAAAATTGGATGAAAGTATTTTAAATAACCAAATTATCCTTTTGTACAAAAATTATTAACATAAAGTATTTTATTGGTGAATTATTTATATCTCATAATTCTATAATTTTTTGCGAACTTTAATTTTTTATTTCATAAAGGTGTATGACAAAGATGATGACTTATTTATATTTTGAAAAGCAAAATTAATTTTTTATGGTTAAAAATTAAAAAAAAAGGCGATACCTGGTTAATTTTCCTTTTGCTAGAGTTTGAAAATTATTAGATAAATCTTTATAGATAAGAAGATACTATCAAAAAAATATATAGGAAGGTTTTTGTAATAGTTTAGAATTTTGTTATTAAATATCAAAGGGTGATTTTGTGAAACACAAAAATAAATTAATTTCTATTAGATTGGAAATAGCTAAAGGTATTAGGGAGGAAGAAATAGTTGAACCCATGTTCTTAGAAATCAAGATTCCTATGAAAATGAAGATTTCCATTCTTAAATTATATCAATCGTAGGTTTACGAATAGAATTGAGAATGCTTATTCTATTCTCACTCTTTTTCTACATACCAATCATACCATTAGGTGTTAATTTTTAACAATATTGAGTACAATTTTCCACAACTTTAATCCTTTTGGCTGGAAATTGGACAGGAATTGATGGCGTTCCTGGCACATTATTGAACAGAACTCCCCACATCATCACACATATTCGGACCATTTTCACCATGTCGCGAGCCGTGTCTATTAAATGGCCACATAACAAGTCACGTGAATTAAATGGTCACATCCTGGAAGTGCTAAATGTAGAGCTTTCTTCAGGGAAAAGGATTCATTAAACTCAACGAATCAAAGAACATATACAATTGAGAATACCTAGCTAGTAGCTACTCCTCCGGTCATAGAGAGTAGCATAATTATGAGAAGTTTCGGCAGGAGTATGAGCTATCATTTTAGGTTGCCTCTCTTGCTCATTTAATAGAGAAGTTAGACCTATGAAATAAAATATCCTTACATTCCTCAATAATAAAAGTAAACTTAGTGAAATTGATATCTCTACTTTCAGAGCATGCATAATCTCTCGAGCATCTAAAAAATATTTAGCTTCAGGACTCTTGTAAGAAGAGCGAAGAGTGTTAGGCTCCATCCCTATTTTCCTAGTATGGCTATATTAAAATAATGGAGGTCTCTATAAACCATAAGACCAGAAACAAATGAATATTTTGTCCCAGAAAAGCAAATGAATACTCTGACCTCTATCCTTTTCATACCCCACCAAAACAAATGCATGATTCTATGGAGCTCCTCACTCAAAGGAACTGCAAATCAAGAAAACACTCATGCAATAGGATGGAATTCTCTAGTAAAATCTCTTTTCTCACACTAGAAGAAACTAATTACTCCAATTATTAATCCTATTCCACAACTTAACCCTCAAAAAAGCAAAAATAGCTTTTCTACTCTTCCCAATTAAAGAAGGCAACCACACTTACTATGACCCAAAGGATGAACTTCCGCAATAGAGGATAAGTGATCTCCCACCTCCACAGACACATTAGAGTTAAAACCATTACCCGATATCTGGAAATTAACCGCTTGCCCAGAAGCTATTTTATACTCATTCAGAATCATCTTCACACATCTATTCTACCCTTATTAGCCCTGAAAAAGAACATGAAACTATCCGCAAAGAGCAAGTGATACACTCTACGGCACTTATTACCCGCCCTATAGCCATGAACTCATCCATGATGCTCGGTCTCTTTAAGTAAAGTGGAAAGCCCTCCAACACGCTAAATAAACAAAGTGATAACAGGTTCCCTTGCCAAAGACCACTAATACCCAACATCCCCTGACGCACAGCATGACAGGATCCAGCTATCTCCTAGCAAAATCCAAGGCTGACGTGATGTCCTCATCCCATTTCACTCTGTCATAGGTTTTACTAGCATCTAATACTTTTTTGAAGTACACTCGCACACAGGCACTCACAAACAGATAATCTCTGTTTTCTCCAAATTATGAATAAATTTTATACAAATATTTGAAAAAAACAAAAAATTAACTCCATCATTTGCAAATGTTAATTTCTTGCACACATACAATAATCCAAAATTTAGTACTATCAGTGTATGTATACAAACTCATAAAAATCCTTGCAAAAAGTTCTGTAAAAAGTTGATCCTTTATTGTTTAAACTTTTACATTGATGAATCTTTACTGAAATTTTGGATTGAGATTTTTATCTTAAATTTAAAAAATATATCAAATTCTAAACTACAGAAAAAAGACAAAGAAAATGTTAATATTATTGTTTGCAATGCTATAATTACAATATTGTCAAAAGTTATTGGTTATACGAATAAATATATCAACGTCCACTACAAGAAAATACCGCTTCATCAACAAAATACTTGTGATGAATAAGGCCCAATCACATATGTATGATAACTATTCATGGATCTCTCATGAAATCATATTATTATTATTTGTAACACTATAATCACAATATTATCAAAAGTTATTGTTTATACATACGAATATATGAACATCCATTACAAGAAAACACTCCTTCACCAGTAAAAAATGTGTGATGAATAATGCCCCATCACAAATGAAAAATAATTATTCATGGATCTGTGATGAAGAATTGCTAACAAATTATTAGAAAGAATAAAAAATTTGTGCTACTGATGGAATTGTGATGGATCAATGATGAACATGACAATTTTTTTCTTAATCAAAAATTTAATATGGATAGTACACTTTATAATCAGTGATGGAAATACAATGGATGACTTAGAATCAATAAGCTTGACAGAATTTACAATCACTAGTAAAGAATCACTGAAAAAATTTGATTCGCACAATTTAAAGAATTCAAACTTGTAAAATCAATAAAATTAATGACAAAATTTATCATCACTAATTTAAAATTAAAAAAAAATACACTTATATAATCTGAAGGATTCAAACTTACAACCTTATGTAAAATTTCTAAGCGCCTAACCAATTAGGCAATTAGGAAAGTGATATGGGATAGCCCAATAGGCCCCTTTTACAAGTAATACAGCCCACGAG
>JACGDI010001179.1:853887-930416 GCA_014898725.1 Jacaranda copaia
GGACTTCCGGACCATTCAGCTCTTTGCAGCATCAGAAAAACTTATCAATTTTGAATATTTATTCAAATTGGACTATTATACCCAAACATTCAGCCAATTCTTCCCTGATCTCATCCCTTTCCTTTTCCTATGTTTGGATATTGAATTTTATGTGAAAAATATTCAAATTGGGCTATTATACCCAAACATTCAGCCAATTCTTCCCTGATCTCATCCCTTTTCCTTTCCCTATGTTTGGATATTGAATTTTTATGTGGAAAATGCGAAGGAAAAATTTTTTTGTGCTTCAAATAGTGTAATCTTGTGCTTTAATATTTGCACCTTTGCATTTTTGTTCTCTTTTTCCGCATTTTTTTTCTTGATCCAAACATAGCATTAGTGTAATTTTGGCACATAGCATTTTCAGTTATTTCTTCTCCCACTTTTTCTCTGTTGCACATTTTGAATATAATTTTTTCTCTTGTATGTTTTTGTGATCTTCTCTCTCACAGTTTTTTCTTGTGATCTCTCTCGCACATCTTTTCTTTGGTCATGTTGCAAATTTCGTGTTGTTGGAAATGAAAATATATAAAATCTTTGAAATGAAATCACCACTTTGAGGTAATTATTATATATTTTTCTATTGATCATCATCATATTTGTTTTTAATTTTGTTATTTTGAGGCTTACTTCTCCGGCAGATATTTGTTTAGGATTTTTTTTCCTTTCCAATATCTATATTTTGGTTTATTTCCTCTGATGCATAGGTTGAAAACTCAAGTTATTAGAAAAGATATTTTCCTGAATGAAAGAAAGACTTGGTACTTTTTATTTCAGATCATATTCATCCGATTTTTTTGATACTTTAACTACTGTAATTAAGCATATAATGGAAATAAATGTGACAACATGTTTTGCATTTGCCATGCATTGTTTCTATATGATCAGTAAAATTAAAGTCAAGTCATATTATTGAAACTTGGAGCTTTTTATTACCTTAAGAGTGCAAGTTTTACTTACCAACAACCAAAGTCATATTATTGATATAATTTGCTTGGCAAACAATACATCAAGGTTAATAGTCTCTAATTCGAGTTGTATAGTTCATATGGTGTAGTTGGATGGTTGTTTGTTGCTTGACTTTTTACTTAAGTCATCAAAATCATATTATTCGATTGATTTTTCTTGTGAGGTATGTTTATTCTTGTTTTCTAATGATTGTTGCCTTCTCCGTTACCATATGATTGTCATGAATTTTATTTGTTGCTTTCTAATAATAGAAGAGTGGAACTTTCTAAGACAACAACTGCTGCGCGAACTTCCTGTTGCGCAAAATATCTAAAACAAGCTATCTGGAAGAATTGATGAGAAAGTAATTGAGGTATGTCTTAGTTGTTCACCCTTGAAGAGTATATGTATGTTTTATTGGAAGATTCCATCAGTTAAGTACATGAGCAGTAGTCCCTATATATGGCATTAGAGGATTCTCATTTTTTAAGTTAGCTTTTTTGGATAAGTTGAGTCCAAGGTCTGTTTTTCGTTGAAGTAATTGAGGTATATATGTTTTTGTTGCCCTCCCTTCAAGAGTATTTGTATGCTTTGTTGCATCCCTTTTTCTTTGATTTATTGCTGTTTGTTCATTCAAATGCAGGATACTCCCTGCAAAGGGAGATAGCGAAATTAGTATCGTGTGTAATATGTGTCTATACGTATATGTAGATTCGCGTAATGTATATATATTTGTGTGTGTGTGTGTGAAGAAGAGAGAGTATGCGAGTAATTTAAGGTTCTTGCGTGGGTGATTGGAAAAATCTATCATTATAATTAGTGCAATCAACACAGAAATTAGTTATAAGGGCCCGCCAGAATAATCTAGGCAAAATAACTGAATTTGGCAAAACATAAGAACATGTAATAAATATATTTTAGACATAACTAGCGACCATTGCTCGCGGTCCCCGAACGCATAAGTTCTTTCTTAATGTTACATAATTTTTGTACATATTTATTCTTAAATATAAATATAATGAGGAAAAGATATTTAAAATATGTTATTAATTATATTTACCAATCAAAATTAAATAAAATTTATACTAAACAAATTATAAATGCATATATTTACAAAGAGATTTGTAACTAATTTATGTATAAAATAATTATATAGTACATTTACAACTCCTTAGAGTGAGCTTCTATTGCAATCCTGCAAATTTTAGAACAAATAGATTATATATTGGTGGCATGCCCCTATATAATTATGTTATTCTAAATATACTTTGCAAAACAATACCTTGTACCTACTTTGCAATCCATCTTATATTCCTTGATATCTCTGCACCAGCTTTGATGTCGTTGATTGAAATACTGTAACAAAAATCATTAACTCTCAAGTATCAATTAAATTAGATATAAGTTGATTAGATTATGCAATATTTTCAATTTGGTTTGTTCCACTTCAATATTAGCTTCTTCAAAAGATCGAATATCTTTCCTAATAATAATAAGATAGATATATGTTAGATTGTGCATATGAGAAAAGGTATTACAGCTATGTAAATTGCAATTAATATCATATGAAAATATAGTCTCCTCATCATTCTTTCTTCTTTTTGTGATGCCTTTCTGTTAACATGTTAGAAAAGTGTAGCACCGCTGAAAATTTTCTTGATTGCACATATATATTGTCATTATTGGAATTTTATGAATTTTATTTATTAATTATTTTTAAAAAGTTGTGGTCGAAATTATAATTTTGACATACTTGATTTCACTTAATTGAAACTGTTGGGGGCTGAATTGCAATTTTTGAGGACTTAATAGTGCATTTTTGGAGAGGTTTGGGGCTTGCATGGAAGACCCTAAGTCAACGAGAGTATCAACCATATTTTCCCTACATTCATCGGCTCAAGTGCATGACTTAAATTTCTTAGGGACTAAATTGCAAAAATAAAAAAATTTGATTTGAAAAAAAATGGGTAACAGTTTTTCTCCTCCATTTTTTCTCCTTTTCCTTTTCTTTTCTTCTCCTTTCATTCTTCTATTCACCACGACCAACCAACTTAGCAACCATCGGCGACAACTGTTTTTTTATCGAACCAACATCATAGTCGAGCTCCCCACACTGTCAGCTCTCCAAAAATGCTAACATGCACAACTGACAACCAACGAAGAACCACTATGAGAGGAGGTTGAAAATGGGTTCACGGCAGAGCAATTACATCTTAAGTTTTCCACCATCTATTGATAATTCTGAATGGTGTTTTAGGTAGTACTCGACGAGGAGATCCACATAGAAGCATTGCATGGTGGTGAAACATGGTAGTGAGGATGAAAATTGGTGGCGGAGATAGATGGTTTCGAGACTTTGAGACAATGTTTAACCCCTTTTCCAGCAGAGAAACAAAAAACCAAGGATACCATTGGAAAGCTCTTGGTTAGAGGTGTCTCTGGGTGGCAGTGTTTAATTTTTCGGCAGCTGCGATAGAGAGATAGTCTTCTCATCTCATGTGACGATCACTCCTATGCTATTAATTTGTAGTTTTGGAATCCTGATGCAAATTTGGATTTTTTTATAATTATATCATGTTATATATATACATGTTATACATGTTGTACCTTTACTTATTTTACCTTTGTACCTTGCCTAGAATAGAATTTTGGGGATGAGATGAGATGTTTATATATATGCATGTGTTGATTAAGCCCTATGCAAGGAATAGGGAATTTAGAAATGTGAATTATGGACGCGGGTTTATGCATGATACCAAAATTTGGCTTTAATTATGATATTAAGGACTATATTATAAGTTGAATAGTATTTGACTAGGAATTGATTAAGAATTAACCAAGTGTGTGGTTAGGATCTTGTTATAACCATGATCTTGTATATAAAAATAAGGTTAATTATAGAATTATACAAATTGTGAGATATTAGATTTAAAAAATGAAAGGTTGCATAAATAGTACTAATATATCCTAATAAGTGAAACAAATGTAGAAATTGAGATGCACTTGGCTAGTATCCATGTTGTTAGCCATTTGCAAGACAGTAGCATTATTTAAGCTTTCAACTGGCATGTTAATAGGTTAATTAGTAATCTTGGATTAATAATAAGCAGTAGAATGACGAATTAAAGAGTCAAACATGAATTTTGACTGTAATTATGCCTTCTTGGTTAGGTGGCAAAAAGTTAGGACTGAGGATCAGTGAGCTATTAGCTTTTGACTACATTTTTTAGATAAGTAAGATGAGGGCCTCCTGCTTTGGGTTATTACTTAGTTAAGCTTACTCTTAGATTGTTGCACCCCTATGAGAGTTTGCCATTTAGCCTTGTTCTATCTTCTATTCTTATGATATAATCCCTATGAGAGTTAATTACTTGATTGTACTTACTTGTAAATGCTTGAACTATACCTGCTTATTACTTGTAATCTGTACTTGATTGTGCATTTGATCAAAATCATTTGCTTGAACTATATACCCCTACGAGGGTTAGTACCTATTTCACTCTATCAAGTTATTCTCGTTTGTTTTAGTGCCTAGAACTCCCAGTTGTCTTGATTGATACTTGTTTGATTATTATATGCTACTATTCTATTATTAGTTGCTTTGTCAACAATCTTAATTTGCTCATATCCTATGATCTAGCCAAATAGCTTGATTATTCTTGCTTGTCACTTTTACATTGCCTTGTTGGCAAATTCAATTACTTGATTGGTATCTGTTGCACCTGTAGTACTTGCTAGGAAACAGTACTTTGGCTGAGTGCCAATCCTATGTGGAATGTTGGGATACATAGGACATGCCTTGCAGTCCGCTTAGAAGTCAATGATATGCTAAGAATTTCCCCCTAGGTATCAACGATATACTAGGGATTACTTCGGGCATCACATGCGCTAAGGATTACTCTGGCAATCGCAATGCGCCATACAATTCATATAAGCATACCAATTATGTGCCAAGTTATCATGCTTGGAAGTACTTGTTTGACTAGTATAAGGTGATGTGATAAGCATGTCTTACTTATTTTGTTAGAATGCATATATTGTACGGGATTGTTCATTGTACTCATTTCTTGCTTGATTGTAATATATTCTTAGAGTAGGCAAGAGAATTTCCTATTATTATTCTCATACTTGCTTGAATTGTTACTGCACCTGTATTATTTAATGAGTTCCTATTCTGTTAAGATAATCTTTATTCTTAATAGATTCCTATTACTGCTCGATCTATTACCCTTATTAAGTCCATTGGACTTACCCATGTCTCCTTTAATTTTGCAGGCAGGGATTGAATAGAAATAAAGGTTCTGGATTGGCATGAAGAGATGTCACTTTTGTAATAGATTAAGTGTAATACATATGGGATATTAGAATATTTTATGTGAAATTAGAGATGTTGTACTTTGTTGATCATTTAAGAATAGATCTTGAGTATGAATGCTACTATTAGTGGTATTAGATAAGATGTAAATTTTGTTGCTTGTCGTATAATGATGTTTGAAAGGAAATATTTGGGTCTATTGCTCGCGTTACAAGTTTATATGTATGATTGAATTGTTTTGATGTCTCAACTTAGGGATTACCCTAATAGGGTGTTACAAGTGGTATTAGAGCTTAGGTTCAGATAACCTAGGTGTTAAACATGCAATAAAACCTATAGTGATATCTATTTGGGTTAGCGCGAATGTGCACTTAGGGATATGACAAGACTGTTAGGATATAGCTAGATTGTTAAAAGATAGTAGAACCTTAAGGCTTGAGTTCGGATTATATTACTTGACATTGATGAGGCAAATCTTTATGATTTATTGCAAGATGGCTAGTAGCTTCGACAAAATAAAGGTATCTGTTGATGATCAGGGCAAAGAAACCCTTGAAGATAGAATTAAGACACTGGAGGAAGAAAAGAAAAACCTAAGAAAAATTTGCAGAACTCTAGAGAAAAAGTGTTATGGGCAGCATGAACACTTTAGACAGGCTAGGGAAAAAGTACTCACACTGAGAGAAATGTTGGGCACCCGAGACTACCTCAATGACCACATCATGGGTGACCTTGAATAGGAGCACCTTCGGGTCAGTATAGCGGAGTTGCAAATTCAAGAGCTTCACAACTTGTTGGCTAATATGAAAGCTATATTCACAGCATTACAGTCTAACTATGAAAAGTCAGCTGATATTCCCTACCTGGTCGTGGATGAGATAGGCCAAATGATGGAGTATTATGGCAAAGCTATTGACTAGGTCATCGATGATGACACAGGAATTTATGTTACAGCCAGACCTTTAGGTATCCATCTGGCCCCAGCACCCGATATTGGACAAGGGTTACAATAGGAATAGCAACCTATTAGGGAGTAGGCACCTATACCTAAAGAGGACCCACCGCAAGGCTAGAGGAAAAATCAAAAGAAAAGCCTGAAGAAGTTCCTAATGCTAATCCCAACCCAGAACCTCTAATTGTGGCATTGCTTGAGATCAACAATAAAGGGGATGGAATAAACATAAGCCTCATATAGGACCCAGACCTTGAGTGGGATGACTTCAACCAATGGTGAGATGATGAATTAGATGTAGTATCTGACATCATTAATGAAAAAGACTAGAACTGGGTTTTGGTGTTATGGGAGTTGTTATATGTTAGTGGGGTTTTAACTTAAACCATGAATATTTTTGTTTTTCTTATTTTGTATATGTAGGTATATTTTCACTACACTTTAATTTTATTCCAACTGGGCAATCGGCTGGTTAATCTTTCATAATTGAATATGACTTTTAACTATGTTGGTATTAATCTAACATTAACGACTTCTATTTATGACAACTATATATTAAATTCCTTGTCAGTCTTAAGCTGTTTAAGTTTTAGTGGTAGATCTATTTTGTTCTTACTTTCTTCCTTCGAATGATGATTAGACCGTGTTGGCTGAAGCTTAGTTTGCGGCTTGTGTTCACAAGGTTGAAATCTTAAGAAAATAATAGCTTCTAAGGGTAATAGTGATGTTTCTGCACTCGTAAAAATAGGTTTAAAGGGGAGACCCCTGGGTCATCAAGCTCATGCTCCTTGTGCTCCTGGTTAGAGAGCACCTACTTATCCACATCACCTGCTCAATGAAGAAGTATCTCAAACTCCCCCAATAAACCAACCAGATAAGAACCCTCTGGCATATCCAATATGTCACAAGAGATAAAGATATGGGCAACTGGCTCATCAACCAGTTGGTACAGCTGGAATAGTAGAGGCAATTCCAAATGTTCAAGCTTTGGAATGATTTTTGCGATTTCAGTCCCCAAAATTCTACAGAGAGCCAAATGTCCGTAAAGTAGAAGCATGGCTGGAAGATTTAGACAATATATTCAAAACTTTGAGATATTCAGGTGAACAGAGGGTATGATTTGCTAGATTTCTTTTAATTGGGCCTACAAAAAGATTATGGAGAATGGTTAAGCATAAATGGACAGAGGTAGGGACTCCTCAGACTTGCGAGAATTTTGCTCAAGAATTCTAGGACAAGTATATGCCTTTAATAACCAAGCAAACAAGAGAAAGAGAATTTATGGACATAATTCAAAAGAATTAATCTATTAGCCAGTACAAAGCCACCTTTAGCTGGTTAGTGCAATACACCCTATATGTCCAAAGAGATGAGAATTATAGAATTTATTTAAGGCCTACAACCAAAGCTAAGAAGAGGCTTGGCTACTTATGAATTATAGAATTTTAATTTAGCTACAAGCAAGGCTTACAACTAGAGGCAGAATTGCACAAAATCCTATAGATAGAGAACAGAGGCCGAAAGGGAATATTGTACCCAAGAGGACACAGTGGCACTAGCAAAAGTGGACTAAACTTCAAGCTAGGGGCAGTTCTCAATAAAATCCTCAGGCTAACAAAATGGCAAATTCAAATCAGGGCAAGGCACTAATGAAATGTGGTTTCTATGGAACAATAGGATAATATGAGATAAAATGCTAGAAAAAGTAAAGCAGATGTTTAATACGTGGAAGTGATCAGTATTTCATGAAAAATTGCCCTAAGATGAAAGGTCCACCACTTGCTGGGAAAGGAAAACAAGTAGTAGGAACTGATGGGAAACAAAAGATCTAAGCTTGTGCATATGCTCTTATGAGTGAGGATGCTTCCAATCCCAATGAAGTAGTGGAAAGTACAATTTCTATCTATGATATTCCTGGTAAAGTATTGTATGACTATGGTATCTTGCATTCATTTTTATCTATTACATTATCTTATAAATTGAATATGTCACCTGATACTATGACCTATCAAATAGAGGTTAGAATACCTTTGGTTAGAGGGTTAGAAATAGATATTATGTATTAAGATTGCCTAGTTATGATTGGAAATTGAGTATAATCTGCCAATCTTATATCGACGCCTACTTAAGGCTATGATGTGATACTTGGGATGGATTAGCTATATAGTCACCAAGCACAGGTGAATTGTTTAACCAAGTGCATTACCCTCAATGTGGAGACGATAATATCAACACATCACACAACCAATAACACATCCTTTCTACTAATCATCTCGATGATAGAGGCTAGACAAATTCAGAGAGAAAGTGGGTAAAGATTTTTGACATACCTTATTAATAAGCTACGGGACTCTATGAAGCTAGAAAATGTGGAAGTGGTAGCCAAGTATCCAGAAGAATTCCTTAAAGAATTAAATTTGTTGCCCCTAGATAGAGAAATTGAATTTATCATTGATACTTTATCGAGAGCTACACGATTGTCAAAGACCTCTTATCAAATGGCCCCAGCCAAGCTTAAAGAATTGAAGAATCAGCTTCAATAACTATTGGTGAATAGATTCATTAGACCGAGCACATCTTTTTGGGGAGCCTCAGTATTGTTTGTTCAAAAGAAAGATGGTACCCTAAGGAAGTGAATTGATAATCAAGAATTGAACAAGGTCACTATTAAGAATAAATACCCTTTACCCCATGCGAAAGAATTGTTCGATATACTGCAAGGTTTGAGGATCTTTTTGAAATTAGATTTAAGACATGGATACTATCAATTGAAGATCAAGGAGGAAGATGTTCCTAAGACCACTTTTAATTCCTAGTATAGTCATTTCAAATTCATGGTGATATCTTTCTGGTTGACCAATGTACTGGCTACCTTCATAGATTTGATGCATCAAGTTTTTAGACCATATTTGGATCAATTCATAGTCATCTTGATTGATGATATTCTAGTATTCTCTAGAACCGAAGAAAAACATGTGAAGCATTTGCACATTATCCTTAGGACTTTGAAGGAACATCAACTATATGCTAAATTTAGCAAGTGTGAATTCTATATGGAGAAAATAATCTTTTTAGGGCATCTCATCACCCAAAATGGGATCAAAGTTGACCTCTCTAAGATGGAAGCAATAGTCAACTGAAAGCGCCTTGGGAATGTTATAAAAGTTGGAAGTTTCTTGGGGCTAGCCAACTATTATTGAAAAGATTTGTTTAGGATTTCTCTAAGATAGCTGGACCGTTAACCAAGTTGAAGTAAAAGGATCAGCCTTTTAACTGGAATAATGATTGCGAAAAGAGCTTTTAGGAGTTAAAACAATAGTTAACTATGGCTCTAGTCTTAGCCCTTTTAAATGGCTTAGAAGGCTTTGTGGTGTATACTAATGCTTCCAAAAAGGGGTTGGGATGTGTATTGATATAGAAAGGGCATGTTATTACCTATGCCTCTAGGAAATTGAAACCCCATGAAGAAAATTACCCATCACCTAACCTGAGCTAGCTGCGGTCATATTTGCATTATCAAAATAGAGGCATTACCTCTATGGTATTACCTTTGAGGTGTATATAGACCACAAGAGCCTTAAGTATTTGTAATCACAAAAGGATCTAAACATGATACAGAGCCGATGAATGGAGTTCCTAGGAGACTACAATTTCTCCATCACCTACCACCCTAGCAAAGCTAATGTAGTAGCTGATGCATTAAGCCAAAAAACTAGATTAGCTTATTTACAAGCAACAAAGACATCCAGAGATAAAAAGTTGAGTTCTGTACTAAAATTTAAGCAACATGCTTTGGTGGCTAGGATGAAAATACAACCAGAACTATCTGAAAAAATTCAACAAGCTAAAGTTGGAGATGAATAGATACTAAAATAGAAAAAAAATATCAAGAGTGCCAAAGGATCCTAGTTCAATGTCGATGATCACAGCACTTTTCTATTTAATAAAAGGTTTGTGTGCCAAAAGAAATCAAAGAAAAATTGTTAAACAAGGTATACAATATATCCTGGAGGAGCTAAATGTATCAAGATCTAAAGAAACAACTCTGGTGGGAAAGGATGAAAAAAAATATAGTAAATTATGTACAAAAATGTCTGACTTCTTAATTGGTGAAGGCAAAACACCGACAACCTTTAGGGTTGCTACAACCATTCCTCCTAATTCCTAACTAGAAATGGGAACAGGTCACTATGGACTTTGTGACTGGACTGCTAATAGCTCAAGGAGGATATGATAGTATCTGGGTCATAGTGAATCACTTGACCAAGTCAGTATACTTTTTGCTAGTAAGAACACACTATCAAGTTAGAAAACTAGCAGAATTATATATTAAGGAAATTATTCGACTACATTGAGTCACGACTAGCATTATATCAGATCAAGATCTAAAGTGTACGTCAAAGCTCTAGGAGAGTCTACAGGAGTATTTGGAAATAAAGATTATGTTCAGTTCTACTGCCTATCCTCAAACAAATAGGTAATTGAAACAAGTTATATGAATTTTGGAAAACATGCTAAGAGCCTGGGTACTGGACTTTGGAGGAAATTAGATACAACACCTTCCATTGATCAAATTTTCCTATAATAATAGCTATCAATTAACAATTCAGATGGCACCATATGAAGCTTTGTATATAGTAGAAAATGTCGATCTCTAGTATATTAGGATTTGGAGGAGCACAAAGGCGGTACTGATCAATCTTCGAATACCATAAGACTTGAGTTGATACAAGAGATAATTAAGAAGGTACAAGTGATCAAGCAGAAAATAAAAGCAGCCTAGGATAGATAGAAGAGTTAAACAAACACTCAGAGAAAGGATTTTGAATTTGAAGTCAAAGATCAAGTATTCCTCAAAGTTTTCCCAAGAAAAAGAGTTGAAAGAATTGGTAATGGTGGAAAACTTTGCCTGAGGTATGTTGGGCACTACTAGATCTGTGAAAGGATAGGATCAGTTGCGTATCATCTCGAGTTACCCCAAGATCTCAGAGGAATACATGACGTCTTCCATGTGTCGCAGCTTTGAAAGTACTATCCCATCCCTTCTCACATTATATCACTTGAATGCATGCAATTGATGGGTGATTGAACATATGAAAAGCAGCATATACGTATCTTAGATCGGCAAGTTTGAAAACTCCAAAATCAAAAGATTCCCCAAGTGAAAGTGACATGGCACAACCATAACAACGAGGAAGCAACATGAAAGAGAAAAGATCTCATGCGCCAGCAATATCTTGAGATCTTCCAAGTTTCAGGTGAAAATCTAAAGATGAGATTCATTTAAGATGGGGAGTCTATAACACCCCTAAAAATTTTCTTGGTTGTATTTATATATATTTTCGTCATTTGAATTTTATGAATTTTATTTATTAATTATTTTTAAAACATTTTGAGGTCAAAATCATAATTCTAACATACTTGATTTCACTTAATTGAAACTATTGGGGTTGAATTGTAATTTTTAGGGACTTGATTATGCATTTTTGGATAGGTTTGGCGCTTGCATGGAAAACCCTAAGTCAATTAGGGTTTCAACCATATTTTCCCTAAGTTCATGGGCTTAATTACATGAGTTAAATTTCTTAGAGACTAAATTGCAAAAATGGAAAATTTTGATTTTTAAAAAATGGGCAACAGTCTTTCTTCTCCATTTTTTCTCTTTTTCCTTTCTTTTTTTTCTTCATTCTTCCTTCTCTTCATTGCGACAGTCCACCCCAACAATCACCAGTGATAGCCCTTTTTTTTCTAACCAATACCATAGTCGAGATACCTACACTATTAGCTATCTAATGATGCTAACATGCACGGGTAACAACTATCGAAGAACCACTACGAAAGGAGGCTAAAATTGGGTTCACACAGTAGAGCAACTGGGCCTTGAGTTTTTTGGCATCTATTGACAATTCTGAAAGGTGTTTTGAGTAAAACTCGATGAAGAGACCAACGTAGAAGCATTGTATAGCAGTGAATTGCAGTGATGAGGGTGAAAATTGGTGGCAAAAAAAGGTGCTTTTGAGACTTTGAGGTAATGTATGACCCCTTTTTCGATGGGGAAATAGAAAACCAAGGGTACCATTGGAAAGCTCTCAACAAGAGGTATCTCTGGGTAGCAGTGTTGAATTTTTTAGCAGCGACAGAGAGACGGTCTTCTTGCTTAACACAACGATCACTCCTATGCTATTCATTTGTGCTTTTGAAATCTCAGTGGTGAATTCAAATTTTTGTATAATTGTAACATGTTATATATATGCATGTTATACATGTTGTATCTTTACTTATTTACCTTTGTACCTTGCCTAGAATAGAATTTTGGGGATGAGATGATATGTTTATATATATACATATGTTGATTGAGCCTCATCCAAGGAATAAGGAACTTAGAAATGTGAATTATGGACCTAGATTTATGCATGATACCAAAATTTGGCTTTAATTATGATATTAAGGACTATATTATAAGTTGAATGGTATTTAAATAGAAATTGATTAAGAATTAACCAAATGTGTGGTTAGGATTTTGTTATAACCATGATTTTGTGTATAAGAATAAAGTTAATTATGGAATTCTACAAATTGTGAGATATTAGATTTAAAAATATGAAAGGTTTCATAAATAGGACAAGTATATCTTGATGCATGAAACAAATGTAAAATTGAGATGCACTTAGCTAGTATCTATGTTGTTAGCCATTTGTGAGACAGTAGCATTATTTTAGCTTTCAACTAGCATGTTAATGGGTTAATTAGTAATCTTGGATTAATAATAAGCATAATAATGATGTATTAAAGAGTCAAACATGAATTTTGACTATAATTATGCCCTCTTGGTTAGGTGGCAAAGAGTTAGGACTGAGGATCAGTGAACTATTGGTTTTTGACTATATTTTTGAGATAATTGAGATGAGGGCCTCCCGCTTTGGGTTATTACTTTGTTAATCTTACTCTTAGATTGTTGCACCCCTATGAGAGTTTGCCATTTGGCCTTGTTATATCTTTTGTTCTTGTGATATAATCCCTATGAGAGTTAATTGCTTGATTGTACCTACTTGTAAATGCTTGAACCATATCTGTTTGTTTCTTGTAATCTATACTTGATTATGCACTTGATCAAAATCATTTGCTTGAACTATATACCCCTGTGAGGGTTAGTACCTATTTCACCATATTGAGTCATTCTCGTTTGTTCTAGTGCCTAAAACTCCCACTTGTCTCAATTGATACTTCTTTGATTGGTACCTATTAATGTTCTGTTATTAGTTGCCTTATCGGCACTCTTGACTTGCTCGTATCCTGTGGTCTAGCTAGATAGCTTGATTATTCTTGCTTGTCATTTTTACATTGCCTTATTGGCAAATTCAATTGCTTCATTGGTACCTTTGCACTTGTTGTACTTGCTTGGAGATAATACTTTAGTTGAGTGCCAATCCTATAGAAAGTGCTGGGATATATCGGACACGCCTTGCAATCTGCTTGGGTGTCATGATACTCTAGGAATTCCCCCTAGGTATCAACGATATGTTAGGGATTACCCCTGGGTATCGACAATGCACTAGGGATTACTTTAAGCATCACAGTGCACCATACAATCCGTATGGGCACACCAATTATATGCCAAGCTGTCACGCTTGGAGGTACTTGTTTGATTGGTATAAGGAAATTCGATATGCATATCTTACTTATTTTTTTAGAATGCATATATTGTGCAAGATTGTTCGTTGTACTTGTTTCTTGCTTGATTGTAATATGATCTTGGAGCAATAAACCAAGAGAGTTTTTTGTTGTTATTCTCATACTTGCTTGAATTGTTACTGCACTTGAATTATTTGATGAGTTCCTATTCTATTATGATAATCTTTATTCTTGACAAATTCCTATTATTGCTCGATCTATTACCCTCACTAAGTCTATTGGACATACCCCCATCTCCCTTAATTTTGCAGATAGGGATTGAATAGGAATAAAGGTTCTAGACTAGAATGAAGAGATGCTACTTTTATAATAGATTAAGTGTAATTCTATACATATTGATTATTAGAATGTTTTATGTGAAATTAGAGATGTTGAGCTATGTTAGAACTGAAAATACTATCTTGAAGTTGTACATATGTTTTGTTGATCATTTAGGAATAGATCTTGAGTATGAATGCTATTGTTAGTGGTATCAAATCAGATATAAACTTCACTGCTTATCATGTAATGATGTTTGAAAGTAAATTTTTGGGTCTATTACTTGTGTTATAAGTTTATATGTAAGATTGAATTATTTTAATGTCTCAACTTGGGAATTACCCTATGTAGGGTGTCACAAAAAGTATATTGAGAAAAATATAAAATATTGTAACTTACTGAAGATATATGTTTGTCATACCTTTGTAAGATCCCATCTTTCTACCAAAGCAATCCATGTTTTTTTTTTCTATCCAAGTAATTCACATTTTTGTAGTTATGGAGTGTTAATTAAAACTTATAATTTGAAAAATTAAACAATATAAATATACCTTTTTATTTTTTGTTTTCTTTGAACTTGTAGAATCCACCTTCTCAAATCATTCCCATTTATCCCTACAATAGCTTTCCAGCCTGGACTGAATATTTGTTACTTGGAAGGCTGTAACAACTAATTTTTACATAAAAACAAATATCATCAAAATTCATCAATGCAATAAGTTTCTAGTTTAATAATGTATTGAGTACCTAAGATGTTATATTACATACGCTTTGAAGTGCAGCTTGTGACTGTGATTCTTTCCACATATACCATGATTCCATTTGCTCGTCCAATTCTTGCACACATTAGAAGTCAAAGGAATAAAGTTTTTAGTAGATCCATCTTCTCCTACACAAACAAAATAAAAAGATATTACTATTGTTAATATATCTATTGTCATTTAAAAAATTATTGGTAATCAGTATTTTAATTAATTCATTAAATATATGGTAGGATACATATAAGTTTAAGTAAATATGATTTATATCATGGGATGATGATAATACATCATCTCTATACACTAAATTCCTTATATATTAAAGATTATGAGAAAGACCTCTATAAATTTATGCAAATGCATGTGATAACCATAACAAAAGATAAAGAATTATTTTATTGGAATATGTATGCATAATTACATAATGGAAAATACTATACTGAAAAAGAAAATTGAATATAAAAAAGTTTCAGTAATATACCTCTTAATTATGGTTATCACGCAACTTAGCAAAAATTTCAGAGAATACAACATTTTTTGTATAAATTCCTTGAAGCCCATTGATTTGACCCTTCTTAACCCATATTCTTATGGTTTTCTCATAAACACCATGTGAAAGAGCAACATATAGTTGGCCATGACTGAAAACATGATCACACAAATAAATTCCAACATTTGGTTTTGTCTACCCTTGGGATTTGTTAATCGTTAAAGCAAAACTCAATCTAACTGGAAATTGTCTCCACATCATTTCAAATTGCATTTTTGCATCTTTAGCTATCTTTAAAGGAATGAATGATAGAAAAACTCTTGTTCCTTTAATGCAAGCCAGCTGCAAGTATTTAATACAATCAAAAACAATTGGCTTACCATACTTTTGGACCACTAACATTGCGTCCTCGTACCATTATATATATCTCAAGGACTTTCAATAAATGTTGATGGTAAAATTGTACAACGCCTAACATTTCATAAATAAAGATGACACATAATCACATTGGCATATAATGGAGTATACAACATTATAAGATATGCTAATATACAAAAGAAATAAATATATAAGTTACCAACATCATTTTCACCAGCATTGAAGCAATCCTGAAGACTTTGATATAATTCAACTCTAATATCTTATTGATGTGTTCTTATATATTTGAGCTTTTGCGTTTTGATCGTCACATAATTATCTACATTGTATTATTGGAATAAATGCCCTCCATATAAAAGGATTGAATGATTAGGCATCCGAATCTAATTTAATTCGAATAAAGCTATAAAAAAGAATTTCTTTGTCATTAAATAAATATACTTTATGAAGTTAAATTAAAGATTACCTATAACATGTATCCATAGTAATCACAACAAGTGACTTTAGTACCATCGATTGTACAACAATCACTATCCCAACTATATATACAATAAGGAAGCAGCAGAGGGAATTGTAAAGGATTGTAATAACCTAAAAATTCACTAATGTTCATTAAATGTCCCCTACTTGTTTGAACAATGATATCTCTATTAGTAGCATTTGCTACTTCATCACTATCAACAATAATAGTTGTTACATATGATGCTATTAGAAGTGTATATTAATGGTCACTGGTTGGTTGCTCCTTAATTAGTCGCTTACAATGATTAACATCAAGATGTTGAGCAAGTTGACGTAAAGTTTGTACAAATAGATTATTAGCATCAAGAATTCACTTGATCTTTTCAATTAGTTTCCTACTCGATCCATCATTTTCCAGTAACTAATTTTCAATCTCATGATCTGTATCATAAATGAACATCTAAATGTATCTTGGTCTTGATCTAAGAAGAGATAACAATGTACCAACCCTATGATAAATTAATCCATGAGCTCTAAAGGTATATACCTCTTGACGACCTGTTGCTAGACTTTTATCTAGTTTAACTCCCATTAAGGTAAATGATAATATGTGATTAAAAGCATGAATATTTTGTCGAAACATCCTACTCTCAACAAATTGATCAATGAAGAGATTACTAAGATAATGAGGAACATGAATTTCGGGCAAAATAATTTTTCCTCCCTAACAACATAAGTTTTGAGTTTCACCATGAAATAGCTTAGCCCGACAATATAGACAAATTGTTGGGTTTGGGAGTTGTAATTGATGATTTTGTTGCATTTCATGAAAATCCCTTGCACAATTATAGGAGAGATTTGTACAGCCTGATTTATGCCTTTTATCATGCCTAAGACCATCACATTCAATGTGGCATTCAGAATATGAGTCCACATCATTGTTTGGTTCACTATCTATATAATGCCCTATATATTAAATTATATATTAGAAATTCACATTAGATGGCCAATATTATATATATATTAATATATAACACCAAGAATTCAAACATATAATCCTAATAAATTTAAATAAACAATTCTTGAAATTAATTCAATTAGATTGAAAGTATAGATACCTTCTCTATGTGAAGGAGTGAATGAAGTTGAACCTTCACAATTATTAGATGGATTCTTATTGGAGAGAATTGTCGTATAATTTAAAGAAGACAAATTACTTTTTCCAGTAGAGGTTAGACGAATAGGTGAGGTTGTAAAGGAAAGTTGATGTAAGATTTTCACCAGGATGTAGTTAAATTGAAAATTGTGTTGCACTTGAGTATATCAGTAGTTGAGGGCATTGAATGAAATATTGATATTTAGATAGAAAATGTAGAATGTGTGCACCTGTATTAATTGGTGGTAAAGCATGAGAGGTTGACGGTTCAAATTGATTGGTTTGAATTGAGTTGACATCAATTTTCATAGTAATTAACTAAGGCAAATAGCTTGCCACATAAGCACTCACAATTTTTTTTTTATACAGGCAATGTAAAAATTACATAGTTGACACAAATTCCAAAGTAGCATTGTTAATCTGAAGCTTTATTTCTATCTAGCAACTTACTTTTCAAAGTGATGAATATATCTTACATTTTCCTTTTATAAAACAACCTAACTAAAGTAATACTAAAATCAAATTCCATGTATTGGAAATAAAGAGTATTTATGGAGTTAATAAATGGTTCATATAAAATTGAGTGATTTTTTATATTATTTATGTATCTAAAGTGTAAGAATCAATAAAGTTCCACAATCTAATGATTCTCGTAGAAAATTAAACTACACCAAAATAAAATATGGTATAGTACTTATTCACTAACATAGAAAATTTTCTTAACCTGAATTTGCATGCAATATAGATGTAGTGTCTTCATGTGAACATGTTTTAGCATGCGCAATTCTTGATCTTCTGATTTGGTAATATCATTGCCTTCTTGTAACGTAATCTTCTCACTCCTCAACACTTATAGCTTGTCTCCTCTCTCTAGCACGAACACGATGTCTTTCTCTTCTACACTTTACTTCAACATTAGCTAATAAAAAATTTGCACTAATGATTCTAGTTCCATTGCTTGTATCTACATATTTCCAAGTAGACCATAACGTCAAATAGGACAAAGTAAACTGGTGTTAGGTACAGTACAAATAACTTATCAATTAAAATAATGTGTATGTATATATACCCAATCAATTTAACTAATCAATGCTTGACATCATGTATAACCCTCTAATAACTTATCAATTAAAACAAAGTGTATGTATATATAACCAATCAATTTAACTAATCAATGCTTGACATCATGTATAACCCTCTAAGATACTTTTGATTTGAATCTTTTTAAATAAATTATTGCGCACATAGTTTGAGAAAATGTTTATTTTTCTTCCAAAATTAGTTCAAAATTTGGAGTCCATAGTATATTAAAATTTCAACCCCAGAAAGACATTTGGATATGAAGAAGCTACTATCAATTGCATTTCACAATATTGGTAACATATCATTTATATAAGTTTGGGATTTTTCTTAAATGAAGTCATCCCTAAAGCTTCTACTATTCAACTATAGGTCCACAAAATTTTTCATGGAAGCAAATTCAATAGTGTACTGTTAAATAGGTACAAAAGAGGTAGTGAGAATGTTGGATGGCATGTTGATGATGAGAAACTCTATGGACCAACTTCCAAAACTGATTTAGTATCATTTGGATGTGAACGTGATTTTATCTTAAAGAAGAAACCAAATAAAAGTGTTCAAGGTGTAAGCAGTCACCTCGTGTACAACTATTTTCTAAATATTATGTAATATCTATAATATATGTAAATATATTGCTCCTTCAATATAACAACAGGGAAATTATTTAAAACGCATAGTGAAGTAAATGTACCAATTAAATATGAATAAAAATTATACTAAACAAATTATAAACACATATATTAATAGAGTATTGAGATTTTCTATTGAGAATTTATATGCAAATAAATTGATAGAGATTTCTAAGAAGTAATATATGCAAATAAAAGATTTTTTAAATAAAAAAAACAAGAAATCATACCAATTCTCAATGGTGATGCAATTATATAATAAATTATATTTATCTATACTTACTATCTATCTATACTATCTATACTATTATAAAAAGAAAGGTTATTTTGTATCTAAAGTGGAAGTTATTTTTTGTTTTTTACATAATTTATCCTTCAATTATTCCAGCAACTAAAATGGGTAATCTAGTTTGAAGGATAAAATGGAGAATTCAGCACAAAAAGGTGGCTTGGTTACCAAATTTTTTAATATTCAAAATTTTCTTTATCATACCAAACAACCAACACAATATTAACTTTACTCATAATTTAAATTATTTCATGTATTGATTTTAAATAAATTAAAAATTAATTTTATGCATGCAACAATTGCTAGTTATTATAAAAAAGAAGGAACTTATGTGTCTAATATGGAAGTTATTTTTCATATTTTTACTTAATTGTACTTTAATATTATCTAAATTTCACAAACACATTGGTACCTAAAGGGTAAAATTGAAAAATTATGGATATTTAAGTAGTTGTGATACCTCAGTTTAGTATTCCAAATTTAGCCATACAACCACATTTGAAACTCCTCGATAGGGTATTAAGTGTAACATAAAAAAATATATTAATAAAAAAGATTATAAGAAATCATTTTTGCACCACAACATTTACAACCATATTTCTAATACTTATGAAAAAAATAATATTTGTGATAATTATTTTGGGTAATAGTTTAGTAAGCAATGCTTTTTATGCTCATAATTTGACTATATTTGAAAAATAAGTACAAGGGAAAAATAATTATTGGAAATTTGACTGCATGTAAATTTAGTAATCTATTTTTCAATTTTAATTAAGTGATTTTATTTTAACACAATAACATTTAAGTAGCACAATTTACAAATTCTTTTATTGAATTCTCAGATTTCCACCATTTTTACTTTTCAAATCAATTTACAATTTTATGATTCAAAAATGAACTACAACTTGCAAATCTTTTAAAATATATTTTATATAAAAATTATGTGAACCAAAATTGCATGTGTGGATTGCTAGTTACAAAAGAAGAATTTACTTCTATGAGAAATATCAACAACCAATTACCAATATCAAGAACCATTCATTATTTCCCTTATAGGTAGATTATGAAAGAAAAATAGATTCAACCACTATACCATGTAATTGGACTATGGAAAAGGAAATAAAATAAAATAAACCCACTAATTGACTCTTTGCTAAAAGTAAATTAATAAGTAGAAGAAGCATTAATACATCTTTCCAATCCAAAATGATTGGTGGAAAATTCCCATATTACCTAAAATTGAGCAATTAGATTAGGAAGAAAAATTTAACAAAAAATTATGGCAATTCTGCAATTGAAATAAAAGATGACAGAGATGAAAGGAGATCAAGGATGTGAGGTGTGAGAGCATATGAGCTCATACAAGTACCCTCTAAGTAGTTTTTTGAATGTTTTCTATTTCTGAAGTCGTAAATCAAAAACTATACATTATGGGGCAATGAAGAAGTGTTTTCTCCATAAAAATCGTCTAATTCTTAAATTAGCATATACATCTTGATTGTTAAGAAATATACTAACTTTTGCTAGATAAATTAATTACTGAGCAACTTCGTGAAACCCATCTACCTATATAGATTACAACCAAATTACTTGCGTTCAGCAATTTGAAAGAGCTCTAAAAGACCAATCATGTATTTAGAAAGTAAGTTCTTCAATTGAACATATTTTGTCTTTTGCAATTCGTTATATTGACAAATATTTCTCATAAATGTAAGAGTTGGCCAGCAATAATATCATGGATTTTGAAGAAGCATTTAAAAGAGAAGGCAAAGCAGCTTAATAATCAATTAATGTTTCTTGCGCATGGAGCAAGTATGATAGTTTTGCATGAGGTACTAACAAATTGAATGTGGAGAAATTAAAGAACCACATAGGTACAACATAATTTAAGCTATGTACATAGCTTTCAACCCAAACCTCTTCTTCTAGGACTAGATAACACTATGACGCATTTGTAGCCCAAGTCCCTTAGCCAATATATAAATAATAAATAATGAATATATTAAATTCTGATATTATAAGCAATAATTTTATGGGTTAAGAGAAAGGGAGTGGTACCTTCATCTTTGTGATGGAATGCATGGTAGCAATGAGGACACCACAAAAAGTAGCACTAGTATTAGCTTATACAATAGCACTACCACCAATTCGAAACTCAACTATAGCACCTATGAAAGACACTGGGTAAGAAAAATTTGTTTCATATTTTTTCCTCTAGAGTAAGAAGAAACTGGAGGTTTTGACTTGGATATGTATAAAACATAGATAGATAAAATAACTATCATCCCATTACCCTCCCTTCCCCTTCCTTCACTACTACTACATAATATATAGCTTCATAAAGACTATAAATAGTTATACATATTTCTATTCAAAGATGCATGAATTAGTTTGACATTAATGTTGATTGATTAATATTTTTCTCTATTATAGCAATTATTTTCAAGCTATTTTTATTAAATGCAGATGTATCAAGTTTGCACCGAGTGCTAGTGAGATATAAAGAGAGCACTATGCACAATAAAAATATTTCAAACTAAACCGGAACGCTAAATTATCAAAAGTAATAAAAATTACAATATGAAAGCTAATATGGAGTTAATAGAAGGTTTGTGTCACCCCTGACAGTGGAAAAGTGTACCGATATAGCCAAGTAATCCTATGTACCATAACTATATTTTGATGCATCAGTAATCAAGCAACATGGTGTAAACTTAGGCCATTTGGTTCCACTTTGAAATGATGGGAAAACACTTAAAGAGTTAGAAAGAAATATGTAGCTGTGTAGTTGCATGGGCACTGTTTTTTCCGGCTTGGAGTGTGCCCTTTCGATTTGGATATCTCATTTTTAATTAACACGAAGGATGGGAAAGAAAGTGAAATTTTTCATCATTTTAAATGTTTAATTCCCGCAAAAGTTAAAAAAATTTAATAATTAATTATATTGTATGCTATCTTATTAAAAGCATTATATATCTACATACACATTTAGGATTAAAATCCCCAAATTTCAAATATATTTTTATTTTAATTTATACACACACATTAGGAGTCCATAAATTTTGAATCCCTAACCCATCACATTATATGAGAGATTTATGTAACTGATTCAAAGGTTACTCAACAATTTCAAATATATAAGTGTGAGGAGGATATTATTGTATTAATTAACTACTCAATGTTATACTATTAAGTTAAATGACGTCAAAAAATTTTGAAAAAAAAATATTTTAATAAATAAATGGGCTAATGGATAAAAAATCAAATTACCCTGATTCACCAACCATTTAAGAAAAGGGATTAGTTAGTATATCTGCATTTTCACATATATCCTAATCCAATTAATAAGCCCATCCATTAGAAGATGAAATGTGTTTGGATATGCATGGCATACATCTTTCAACTTGGAAACCCACATTTGCAGAGATATAGTGATACTGAAAGATAAATATATCTTATTTGAAAAGGCATCAGTTTTATAAATTATGGTAATTTGTTGCTTTACTTGAACTCTCTCAAAATACAGTGTACAAAACCATATCATATACAAACAGAAATAAGAGAGAAAGAGGTGAACACAACATGACAATAGATGCAATCAACAAATTCAAATGATGGCTTTCAACTTCTCATTTCCAATACACAACTGAAATCTAATTTATTCTTCAATAAGCAACAAATTGTTCTGTTTCACAAATAAGGGACATATCAATAGAATAATTGGATAAAAAATGAAACCAAAAGAAGTCTTTCTTTTTAAGGACAATTGGAAGTTGTACCTTTTTCCTCAAGTTAGAACCACCAAAAAAGCAAAAGCAGTCTGTATAGCAGCACTACCACTAAAAAAAAGGCTCAACTAATGTACCAGAGGAAGACGCTGGATAATTGAACTTCGATTTGCTTTATTCTGGTTCTCTGCTGCACCTTTAGCGTAATATTTACTTTTTTTGTGTCTGAGCATAAACAACTAAGCTTAAAGCAACATGAAGATGGACTATACATTTATAATCAGATAACAAACAGATTCCAAGCAAAGTTGATCCATTGTGTAGATGTTATTAAATTTGACAATCCAATTTTGTCCAGGGTACCCTCAGCCCTCCACCAGTTCAATTTCTTGAAGAGTCTTAATTATTGACATTTGCTGCTTGAACCACGTTGTTCTTGACTATAACGAACAATGAACCCAATTTAAACTATCTGTTTTGGCCTTTTTATACTTGAACAAAGAAAACAAATCGGTGGCGTAAGAAAGGAATTGAAGAAACTATTCAATAGGTTTTGATTTAAGAAATGGGACAAAACCGTTAAATGGAGGTTGTGAGGGACGTGAGTGGTTCATTTTAATGGCAACAAAAATCAAATCTGTCAGCTAGGAACTGAGGGAATGAAGTTGGTGGTTTTGGGTTTCACGAATGGGATGATCAATATGGGAAATGGAGGTTGTGGAGACATGGATTATGGGTTAATAGTAAATAACTCTAAAAACCTTTCTAAATTCATTGTTTATGTTAATTAATTAAAGGACAAATTTGGACATTTAAATTTTGGCATGAGAATTGCCAAAAAGAAAAAAAAAATTCAATTTTACCCTTTAAATTAAATAGTATAGATTTCAACAGGATGAAAGGATTGAAGGATAATTTTGTAAAAGTCAATGAGGCAACTTCCATGTTAAAGTGTAAAATGAACTTCCCTTTTATATACTAATATATGATAGCTAATAGATATATGGATGAATTGTGTGGTTCAAAAGGTAAATTGTCATAGTGGTACCAAATGCCATTCAATATTTTAGAAAACAGAAACACTTGCCATGTTACTGTGTTGGCTTGCACAACAGGTGGTGCGGTCTCCCTCACTTCACAACTCATGTATGTATATATAGGTAATTAGCTTAAGATAATTCTAAAAAAACAAAATTATATAATTAGAGACAAATATAGAAAAATATATTTCAAAATAGTTATTAATAATAATTTAAGTGGGCAATTTAATATTAATTGTCCTTGTAAATTAGATGGAGGCATATCACTACAACAAATATGATATTTAGTGGAATCAATATTACAGTGACATTTTATATAAAAGATTATTACACAAAAAATCAACACAATGATAGTCATAAAAGAATGCCGCTATAGTATAATACTTGGTGGCATTTGATTACAAATGACATAAAATAGTGACATTTAATTTAAAATCTTGAAATACATTTATTTTAAAGACACATAACTAGTGCTGCTAATTTTTCTTAAAAAAAGCCACTAATATATAGTTATGGTGTCATTTAAAAAAAATATCATAAAGTATTCAGTAGCATTTTCTAGTACACGTAAAGGTAAGATGGTGTTAGTCTTAGAAAAATGCCACCATAATAAAATATTTAGTGATACTTGATTATTTAATAACATATAAGATAGTGGAATTTGATTAAAAATGCCAACAAAAATGTATTTTGCAAGCATTTAGCCAATGCCACTAATTTCTTTTAGAAAATGTCACTCATATTCATTTTGGTGTCATTTTGTCTCGAAATATTTATTGGCACTAATTTATTGACATTCTATAGTGTAGTGACATACAAGGGTAATATAGTAACAATCATTGAAAAGTGTCACTATATTACAATACTTGGTGGTATTTGATTACGATATGACAAACAAAGATGATGATATTGGATTGAAAATGGCAACATAAATGTATTTCAAGGCATTCAACCAATGCCACTAATCTTTCTTAAAACATTTTAATGTTATTTAATTATGGTGTCATTTGAAAAAGATGCCACAAATTATTTAATGACACTACATAAAAATAATATAGTGATAAAAATAATATAGTGAAAAAGATGTTACAATACACTACAAGAAAATTTACATATAGCGGCACTAACTTAGTGACATTTGTAATATAATGGCACAGAAAAATAATATAGTGATAGTAGTAAAAGAACGCTACTATAATTTAATATTTAGTGACATTTAATTATTAAATGACAATTAAAATAGTGACATTGGATTGAAAATATCGAGATAAATGTATTTACATTTAATTATTTTCACTAATTTTTTTTTGGAAACATGAAACTAATATTTAGTTATGTTGTCATTTGAAAAAAATGTCATGAAGTATTTTGTGGCATTAGCTAAGTGGCATTTTATAGTGTAATAACACACAAAAATAATGTAGTGATAATTGCAACAAATGTCACTATAATAAAATATTTAATGGCATTTGATTGTTAGGTGACATAAAAAATAATGGCATTTGATTACAAATGTCAACAAATACACAATTTGAAGGCATTTAATACGTGCCACTAATTTTTCTTAGAAAAATATCACTCATATTAATTTATTTATGGTGTCATCTAGAAAAAATACCACAAAATATTTAGTGACACTAAATTAGTGACATTCTATAGTAAATGTCACTCATATTAATTTATTTATGGTGTCGTCTAGAAAAAATGCCACAGAATATTTAGTGGTACTGAATTAGTGACATTCTATAGTTTAATGATACACAAGAGTAATATAGTGATAATTATAGAAAAAAGCCACTATAATATAATATTTAGTGGCATTTAATTAATAAATAACAAATAAAAATAGTGATATTCAATTGAAAATGCCAACATAAATGTATTTACAAATATTTAAGTAGTGCCATCGATTATTTCCCAGAAATATTTTTAATATTTATATATGGTGTCATTTATAAAAGATGACACAAACTATTTAGTAGCACTAATTTAACATCATTTAAAGCATAATGGCACCTTAAAATAATAGAGTGACAGTAACAAAAAATGCCACTATAATATAAATTTAATGGCAATTGAATTATAAATATTAACTAAATATAACTTCCTAAAAAACTAAGAGAACTATATGTGAAAGGAATTTAAATAGTATCAATTTTTTTTTCTAAAAAAAATATCTTACATAATTTAGTTATGGCTTGACATAAAATAAATATTTCAAAATTAGATAAAGAATAGGTGCTTTAATAATTGTAAAATTTATAAATTTATTTATTATCATAGTGTATTGATTAAATTAACTACATGATATACTTTTAATATTTTGACTAAATTAACCATATTTAAAAAAAATCAAAATTTAAGTATTTGCCCATTTTTCTCTATCTTATACATTATATTTTTTCTGAATATTTTCTATTTCTAAATTTAATCTCTCACACCTTTTTAAATATATTATTTAATACAAAAAGTTTGAGCATATATTAAATAATTCAAACAATAGGCTTTGAAAGTATAAAAATAAATTAATATTTTTTACTATATATATTTAATATTTGATAGGTAGTTTGATAATAAACTCATATATTTACGAATGGATGGTTTCAAATTCGAGTCTTATACAAAATAATTAAGACATATTGGACTCTCATATATGGAATATTGAATGTAGATTAACATGTCATTCAAAATAATCTTTTTGGCATTTAATTTAGTAGGGTGAATTACATCCAGACTCCCTGAGGTTTGACATAATTATTCAGAAAACCCCATTATTTTGAAAATTACACACACCCCCTAAGGTTTACTGTTGTCTAACATTATAGTCCAACCATTACTTACCATTAGGGTTCCGACCATGCGTTGTTAAAAAAAATAGGTGAGTTCCAAAATTGCTCTTATGTTGACTAACTTCAATTTTGACCACTTCTGACAATTTTTTATGAACGAAAATACCCTTAAGGACTATATTGTAAGACATTCAGAACTTTAAGGTTACATTTTTAATATTTTTATTATCTAATATTTTTAAAATATTTATAAAAATACATGTGTCTATACATATGCATACACATATATGTATGTAAATACATACATACATACGTATAGACATAAATATACACATATCTCTATATATAATTATACATAAATACACATATATACATATCTATATATTTAAATATACATATATATAAATATAGATGCATATTACGTACATATAAATATATATTTATTCAATAATACATATAACAGACACACACACACACACACACATATATATACATGCTTACCAATCCCCACCCTTACCACACCATGTCACCCAGCCATGGCTACAGCTATATTTGCTAGATCTAGCCTAGTTGTCTAGCCATGGCCATGGCAAGTAGAAGGTTGGGGGAAGGAGGAAGTGAACTTAAATATGGTAGAAGGAGAGCAAATCTGCCATTCCAGTAGAAAATTTTGGGGAGGAAAAAAATATGTGGAGAGGGGGTTGAGGGGCCAAAGGCAGCCATGATTTGCAGAAGGTTGGGGAGAGGGATGGCGAGGCAGGGGTAGGAAAGACAAGTTGTGGCCTTCCTTTTTTTTAGTTTTTATTTATTTTTCTTCATTAATGAATAAATATAATTAATATATATTATTGCATTTCATTCTTAATTAATAAATAAATTAAATTAAATTAATTTAACTGCATTTATAATTTAATATTATTAAATATAGAATTTAAGATTATAAAATAAATTTTTGATTTATTTTATTGTTAATAAAAAATTAACAAAATGTAATTAATTATATTAGATATTTTTATTATTTTAATTATTGAGTATGTAATTTAAAATTATTAAGATTATGTTACCTAAGATGATAGATAGATTTTCATTTTTATTTTACTTATTTTACTTAATTAATAAATAAATCTATTTGAATTAAATTTAGTAAAATTATTTAAATAATTAAAGTTTAAAATTATTGAAGTTATATTGCATAAGATAAATTTATTGTAAGTTATATTTAAAATTATTAAAATTATTAAAGTTATATTATATAAGATAAGTTTTTATTTTAAGTTATGTTGTAATTTAAAATTATTAAAGTCATATTTTCTAAGGAGATAAATTTAAATTTTTAATAAATTTAAGGTGATAAAAATGTATCAAATAAATACTCATAAATAGAAAAATATTACAAATCAGTCTAAGGGTATTTATATCTTTGCATATTGCTATTTATTTTTATTTTTTTGCCAATTTTAACACAAGGGCATTTTTGACTTTTCTCACTTTTCATCAACATTACATTTTAGTTTCAAAGTTTAGGGGGTATAAGTAATTTTCAAAACAATGAGGTTTTTTCGTAATTATGCCATCCTCAGGGGCATGGATGTAATTCACCCAATTTAGTATGTTAGTTAATTAATTTCTTATGGCATGCTGGTATGCCATCTAAAGGAATCTTTTATGGCAATTTAATATCATTATATATATATATATATATATATATTTGTTTTTGGCAAATTAGCATGTTTTTTAAAATTATTTTTTGACTTATAATTTATTGTACTTTTTGCGGCGTATTACCTTGTTATTTGAAGGAATACCAATGATATTTTAACATGTCATTGCATGCATTTTTAGTGGTATATTAGCATGTCATTTAAAAGTATTTTTAATGGCACATTAACATGTTATTTAATGCATTTTTAGTGACACTTTAATGTATCATCTAATATATTTTTTGTTGCATTTTATTAATATCACAATAGAGGTAAATTAATGACATTTATACTTTTAACTATATCGTTACAAGACGCACTTATTAAAAATGCTGTTAAACATAAATTGCCACTACAACACTATTTAAGTGGTACTTTTTAATTCTACTAAATGCAGTTTTTCTTGTAGTGAATAGTTAATCAGTACATTAACAACATTTTATAGTACAATGATATATTAAAGTAATATAGCGATTGTAGTAAAAAGAAATCACTATAATATAACACTTAGTGTTAATTGATTAATAAATGTTGTAAAAATAAAGTGGCATTTTATTGAAACAATTACCAACATAATAGTGATTTGGAGACTAATGAAGAAATGCCAAACGCTAATGCCTTATCATTTGCTACGAGATGCAGATAAGCCTCATTTGCGATGGTTATAGGAAACATATAAAATTCTCAACATGGCTTAACTACCAAATGTAAAGGCAGAGTTCAACTTTCCTAAGGCTTGCTATGACCAGCTAATGGCAATGATTAAAAGAATGATGCCAAAAGAAGAAAAGTCACCTAATAATTTTTACCAAACAAAGAAGTATTTTGCAGAACTCGGCCTTAAACATGTGAAGATTCACGTATATGAATAGTTGTATGGTATGCTACTGAAAGAATGAGATGCTGACAAAATGTAAAATATATGTTCACTCCCAGTACAAGCTAAATAACTATAAAGTCATGCACTAATAGATTGCATAGACTTTAGATAATGAGAGAAACTGGCCTTGGGATAATCACTAATGAAAATATAACAACATTGCGCATCTTGTACATGCTAAAGCATGAAAGCCTTTTGATTGCACACGCCCAACATTTGCTTCAGAGCCGTGTAATGTCCATTTAGGGTTGTGAACAAATAGATTTTGTCTTTTTGGCAAGTTTAGCAATCCACACACTTATTGGCCGGCGATTATTACTATGTACAACTCCAGGGCTAGGTATATGTTTTTAAAAATTGTAGTTCCTAGACCAAAGAGCCATGGCAAAAACTTTGATGTCTTTTTACAGATTTTTCATTAATGAGTTGAAGGAACTATGGGAAGTTGGTATTCAAATTTTTTATGCATTCAGTAAACAAAATTTGCAAATACAAGCTGCACTTTTATACACAATTGGCATTTCCTTGCAAATGTTATATTATCTAGTTGGAGCACTAATGGCATATTGGCATGCTCGTATTGTATGGAATGCGTAAAGGCAGTTTATCTTGATCATGGAGGAAAGCTATGCTGGTTCGATTGTCATTTCTATTTTACTTCTTGATCACCCATTCTAAAAGCAAAAGGATAAACTTTATGTGAATAGAATTGAACTAGATGAACCTCCGCCAAGCTTATCTACTTAAGAAATGAAAATGCATGTAGATCAACTTCCTAGTATCACTTTTGGGACATAAAGTGGAAATCAAAAAGTACATGGATGTGGAACATCACATAATCAGAAGAAAAATAGCATGTTTTGAGAAGTATATGTTAGCATACAAATATTATTTGACTTAATTTGGATGTGATGCATATTGAAAGGATTGTGTTAGAATATCATTAATGTTGTTATGGATGTGAAAGGAAATACTTAGGGTGATGCAAATACAAGAAAAGACCTGGAGTGGTATTGTAAAATGAGTGAGTCACATTTGTTCTTTGATGCAAATGGAAAATTACATAAACCTAAAGCTTCTTATACTTTATTTATAGAACAAATATGAAAAGTTTGTAGCTAAATGAAGCAATTAAAAATATTTGATCGATACACTTCAAACATAGCTCAATGTGCAAATAAGAATAATTCCAAATTCTTTGCAATGAAGAGTCATGATTATCATGAATTCATGTACAGATTGTATTTTGGGATTTGTTTCATAAGTCAATTTGGGAAGTATTATCTAAGCTCAATGTGTTTTTTTTTTGGGGGGTCATTTTCTCTATTGCGTTACATGTTTTGCATGTTGAAAAACTCAAAGAAGGTATTTTTGTGACGATATGTAAACTTGCAAAGATTTTTCCTCCAAATTCCTTTGATTCTATGGAACACTTGCCTATACAACTTGGTTATAAAGTTAAAGTTAGTGTTCTTGTGCAATATAAGTAAGTAGATGTACCCCTTTGAAAGGTAGTTCCTAAAAAACTAATGTAAGATTTATTTAATTAATTGTACATCTACTAATGCTACTATTTTATTTAATCTTATTTTTGAATAGATTTTTGCACCAATTGAAAAAGAAAGTGAAGAATCAAGCTCCTCTATAAAGTTAAATTATTAAAGCCTACGTTATCGAGGAAATGTCTATTGGAATAGTGCCTTGCAAGCCAATGAGATTGGCCTTGTATAAACTATTTCCTGGTATATACAATCTTGATTGAATGATATTTTTTTATATGGCCATCTTTATCTTATACTTAGTTTCACTTCACTAGTATTTAGATGAAACCCTTAGATCACCTATGACTACAAGACTTAGTTTGGTGACTATGAAATAAATCTCATATGGTCGTGATCTGAAATCTTCCAAGTCATAGGATCTTCAAAGATAGGGCATCTAAGATCTAGATAAACTTGCGCTAATGACGCATAAATTCAAGGGTTGGAGATAGCTCCATTCCATGAGCAACTGTATGAGATACAGGTGCATGTTAGTAGGTGCTTGTTAGAGAACAAGGCACAAAGACCTACTAGAGAATCCACTAAATAGCCATAGTGGTAAGTCAGTAATGGCTAGTTATCCTGCTTATGCTAGTGCATATTATTAGTCCTCTAACCTGAGGGTCCATGGTAATCTTGTATTCGGTCCTCATGCTTTAACTCTTCCTAAACCACCTGGCGGATCTTTCAGGTTGAGATTAGGTATAAGCTATTTGGCATAGAGGTTTGTGAGATCCAAAATGGAATCCAACTCCTCATTATTGTGAAACGCGAGTGCATCTCCTATATATTTTATAATGGTCGCTTTCAAGAAATCCTTGCACAAGATGGTGTGATAATTTGGAAAAAGAGTTTTCTAAAGGTGAGATCACACAACGGGGATCAAATATTAAGAATAGTTACATAGTGTCGAGGCTATTAAGGAGTCGACAAATATCTTGCCCTAGGTCTCTTTTAGATGATAAGAGACGGAAGTACCGTATTTGCATGGTATGCATAAAGCAATGATAGTTCTCTAAAATATTTATTTAAACCAATTAGTTGGGCTCCATGAGCTTGAAGTTGGACATTGACCATGCAGATTGGATACTCTTCAATTAATGAGATTAATTAAACTGAGTTGACTAGTTTAAAAGGAATTTTAAACTAAAATGAATATAAGATATTCAAAAGTCACAAGGAACTATGGGCCTATATCTAATGAATGGTAGAACCTATTAGGTCACACAGAAAATTTAATTAGCTTACTAATTAATAGAGAGAATTCTCTAAGGTGTTATAAAATGGTATCTCTTAGTGGACCGATTTTTGGGGCCAAGTTTGATAGTCAATTTTGGCTTGATTGATTTAAGTGTTAAATTAATCAACTAATTTAAGAGTTAAATTAGACCAAAAATTAAGGAGTTAATTATTTAGTGCCGACATGACCATCAATTAGTCCATTTAACTTAAAGAGTTAAGTCAATAAAATTAGCTTAAGGAGTTAAGCTAGTTTGACTTAAAGAGTTAAGTTGAAGGATAATTAATCAAATTAAAGAGTTTAATTTAATTAATTAGAAAGAATGAATTTTGGAGGGAAAAGTCAAATTAGATTTGAATTAGTATCTTAATTAATTTGAAATGAGATTCCAAGTGTAATTAAGATACAAATGAAATTCAAATGAGATTTAGATTCAAATTTTGTCACCTTGGCAACCCCATATGGCAGCCCTGCCTTCATGTATTGTATGATGCCAACTTGGCATCACACATTTCAACATCTTTATATAGAAATAGAGAGACTAGGTCGTGTGATATCACATTTGCTGTGAAGAATTAAATTCATCCCTCTTTCCCTCCAAAACCACTTGCAAGCTAGCATTCATGTGTTGAAAGCTAAGCTTCCTTCTTCTTTTTCCTACCCAAAATTTGGTCTCCACCATTATAAAATCTCTGGTATTACTCCAATTCATGGGCTAGATGTTTCGGAAGATCTCATTGGTGTATGGATCATTACAATAGAGACAAGGCATGTGACTTGCATGTTTCTAGAGATCCACCTGCATAAGGTCTGACTTGGTGATTTTCTCTAGAGAGTTCCAAAAGGCCAATAGATCTGAAATTTTAAATGGAATTTAATAATGGTGTTTTAAATCTCCATATTTTTTTTTCAGAATTGTTTGAGGAGAATTGATAAGGCGATCTTTGCAATCTTCTCGTTGTGCCAAAAGCAACCAGTTTCTAGAACTAGTGAAGTGTTCACTTGCTACTCCATGGATTTTGCTCTTCAAGATAATCCTCTATCTAAATCTAAATCCTAAGTATGATTAGATTTTTTTTATCTTGTTGGCACTAGTTACTTTCATGTTTTGAAGTTTTGATATTAGATCCTAGTGCCTTACTAGCCTTCATTGTCAACATTTTGTATTTTGAGCCACATGTAAAAAGAAAACTAAATAGAGTATCAAGATGGAGGTTTTATCGGTAATGTGGAATGTTTGTCAATTTTCACATGTCTAGGACATCTTCTGGTTTGTCAAAGTATAAATAGGTGGTTGGAAGAAGATGAATTGAGTATAGCGCACAGATATGTCTTGTTGGATTGTGATGAGTTCTTGCCATTTTAAGAGTAGGATCTATCTTTTCTCAAAATGTCCTTTCAAATGAATACACATTTTCTAAATATATTTGATTAAATTAAATCTTGTTGAATATTTTATCAAAGCAAGAGAGAACAATATCCAAGAATGATTGATGATCAACTTGTGATCCTACATAACAAAGAATTCACTATATGGTTTAACACTTTATAAGTATTAATAGTTTCTTTAAGATATTTTATTTTCTTAATAATTTATAATTAGTAATTAGTCTTGTTATCATATAGGTAAATGATCCCTCAAAAATGATTGAAGATCGTATGAAGCAGATAGCACAAGGACCAAATAGATAGGTGATGTGTTAACAATGGCTACTTTATACATGGGTTCAAATTTCATACGATGGGAGCATGGTCAACTTAGAACAACAATGAACAATGGTGTACATCTATGAGGAAGTATATGTAATAATGCTGAAATGGACTATTACAACATGTTGGTTAAAGTACTTTAGCTAGAATGCTGGGGATTTGGGAATAAATTAATGTTATTCAAGTGTGATTGGTATAATATCATAGGAAGACAAATTAAAGTGTATCTAAAGTTTGGGCTTACAAAGTCAACCATAAAAGGAAGATTCAACCAGATGATGTTTTTGTATTGGCTCAACAAGCTTATCAAGTATATTATTTCTCTTTTCTATCTTTAAGTAGAGAGAGACGTGATTGGTGTGTTAGATGTCAAATCAAAGCAAAGATTAGAATAGATGTATCTTTAGTTGACATGGAGAAGGTGAATATTTATGCTAACATGGAGAGAGCTTTATAAGAAAAAGAATCATCTACTTCTTATCCTGATGCTTTTAGATCAAACATTAACGAAGCAACATTTTAGTAGACAATAATAGTATATCTACCAAGGTAGAATTAAAAGAGATTTGTGGTGTTTTACATGATCGTGCTGTTGATGTAGAAGTTGAACAGGTTGAAGAAGGATGTAATGATTTTGACACAAATGATAGTGAAAAAATAGTTAATGTAAAGATCAATGATTTCCTTAGTGGTGATAATATGGATTGTAATGATTGAATATTGTATTGTTGGAATTAGAGTCTTCTTTCTTTTCCTTTAAATATACCATAGTGTTTATTTTGTATGGCACTTCGCACTACTACAATATTAGTATATGTGGGAAAATGTTTTTGCCTTAAAAGCCTCTAATACATATGGAATAATGACAATAAGGTATTTCTTGTTCATAATTTTGTGTCAACATCATCATTTTCATCCTTTTTATCTTCATTATTCTTATCTTCATTCTCCTTTTGCTCTTCAGTTGTCTTCTCCTCATCAACTTCATTTCCTTTGTTGTCCGAAATTCCAATTTTGTGCCTCAACAATTCCATTTCTTCATTTTTCTGCTTCAAGTGTGCTTCAAATCATACAACATCATAGCTTGACATAGAAGAAACTTGCACAAAGAGCACAAAATTATTAGTATACTAACAAAGTAAACTTCAAGTAGTAATCATGTGCATCTAAATAATTACTTATATTGAAGTGACAAGTTTTTTCTCCTCAAGAAAAGGATAGATAGGCACAATTTGTCACAATAGAAATTTGCACATTTCTTTCAAATGTCAAATTCATAGTGAATTATTCTAAACGTAAACAATAAACATTTACTCTTTTCCTTTTTAATTTGCTTAAAAGCTTTCTCTACATCAACCACATTCATGGAGTTGTTGTCGTCAGCCCACTGAAAGAACCATGAGTATCCACGCAAAGCTTTAGGTTTCCCCAAAGAAGGATTGTGTTATGCACCCATCCCTATCATTGATTAAGCTAAAATTTATAGTCACTTATAGCAAATGACAACAATTTTATAAATTGCAAATTCAAAGTCACTCACCAAAAGACTAACTATATAACCATCAAAGTATTTCTTCCGCTGCACTTTCTCTATATCACCTCCAAAATGATTCATCAATTCAATTCTTGAACTATACAGTTGTATGTAGCCTCCCCCATGCATACAACCCAATAGAAGATAGATCATCGAAATAAGAGATGACAAAATGAGGTGTGCAATAGTTGCTCATTGGAAATAGAATATAATTAAAAACAAAAAATATGTACAACCAAGCAAAATCTTCAATATTTTGATCACTGTGTCTATCCACAAATTCCTACAACTTTTTAAATACTTGCACATGTAACTCCCCAAATTTTAGGTTGTAAATTTAAAGTCATTGTTTCAACAAAATTAATTAGAATTCACTAAATTAGATTTCAATAATCCCGATTTAAAATTGAATCAAGGTACGGGTAATTATTAATAGATAAGGGATTTAATTAGGAATAAGAGAAAAACTTGATTGTTCAAAATTATAAAATTTAGGGGGTCAAAGTAAGTGAATTAAAAAGTTTGACAACTTCAAAATAATTAAATTTAGACCCAATTACCCAAAAATAGAAATGTTTGTGGGGGAATGTATAAATAATAAAACCTTTAGGACCGAAATTAAAGTCTTGGGGTCAATTTGTGTGGCACCCCACTCAGGATAACCCCTAGCTAAGACCCCACTCAATTCAATCTTAATTCAAACCCATAACAAGAAATTGGCCCCAAAACAAAATAAAAATTCAAAGCTTAACTTATCAAAAGCAACACCAGTTTCAACTTACTAGCTCAACAAAACATTAAATACACATTAGAATTCAACTTCTTAACATCTAACCAAACTTATATAGGTCTCAAGTCATCATCATGCATCCTAACATATAACATCTCTAAAACCTAATTCAACATTCAAGCGAACCTATTTACACATGAGAGCTCCTTTTTTATTGCAAAAGGTGTTTCTTCATCCAAAGTCTGAACTTCATATTCTTCACTTAAAACTTGTATGAGAAAAATGAAAGAGAAATGGTGTAGCACTTAGTGAGGGACAACTTTAACAATAACAATAAAAACCTGTCAAGGAAAGGCATCTCAACAAATCATAATTTAATCAATAGAACATGAACAATCAAAGTACAAGTACTAAAGATTTTAGCAAATAGAAATCTCTCCTGCCTTATTGATCCAAGAACAGGTTTCAAGCGATCAAAGTGCCAGTACGAACAAACAAACCCAATGACTTATACATTCCAATAAAGCTAAACAAGACATGTATATCAGATTCACCTTATTCCATTCAAACAAGTACTTTACCAAAGCGTGATAGCTTGGTACATGGCTTTCTCCCATACGGATCATATAACGCACTGCAATGCCCAAGGAGTAATCCCTAATGAACCATCGATACCTAAGGGGAAATCTTTATGATGCTTAGGGGAAAATCTATAGCGTATCACTGCACCCATGCGGGCTACATAGTATGTCTCATATCCAAACATTTTTCCCAGTTAAGCCCTTGGCTAATCAATTTCTGAACAATTAATAGGCACAAGTAACAATTTGCACAGATGCCTAAGGGAAAATCCCTAGCACATCGCATAACCAGATAAAAAAAATAAGCCAGTAAGGCAACATATAACATGTACAGAAATGCCGACAAGGTAAAATAATAATGTTTAACAAGTATGATTCAGCCATATAGCCAAATAATAAGATATGAGTGAGCAATTATGTCAATAATGCACCCGACAACAATATAGGACAGGAATGAGTACAGAACAACGATAAATACCGCTCAAGAACAAGTACAAGATAGGTAACACTAGGAAGTTCTAGAAGCCAGAACGACCAAGAATAAACTCATATCAAAGTGAAATCAAGAAGCAACACTCATAGGGGTTTACAAGTCAATTAACAGTTCACACATAAGTACACAATCAATTACAAAATTTAATAAACACGAGTAGATACAGTTCAAGCACATTTAACCCTCATAAGGGTTTTTCCACAAAAACCAATAGAAATATTTGAGGCCAGAGTAGCAAATCCTCACCTCTGGATCTCAGATACAGCAACTATAGTCAATAGCCTACTAGTCCACAGGACTTGCTTCCTCATCCCCTAAACAAAAAGTATATTTACAATTAAAATTCACATTCAACCTTAATTTTTTACTAATATACTATCAATAGTATTTAACCAATAGCATGATAGTTTTGGGGCTTAAATTGTACTATTAGCCCAAAATGGCTAATAAAGTCATTAATGCTAAAATAATCCCCATTTTCATACCAAGTCTAATAACAGAACATAAACTAGTTCCCAATTACATTTTTAACCTTATATCAATATGCCATATCAAAATAATCAGTCCAAATATCTAATTATCCTGATTATTTCTACTTAGGTCTCAATTTCTAAATTTAGGGTTTTTTTTACTCAAATAACTCAACAAATCCCCAATTACCATAATTGATACAAATTTAGGTCTAAGAATCCAACATCATCTATACATGTAGCAATCTTGCTACTAGATACAATTTAGAATCGTTATTCAAAGACACAAGAGTTATAATAAGGTGAAAATGTACAAAAACCCAAAAATCAATATCAATTTTTACCTTAGAATGCATAATCGAGACCCTAAAACCACAAACTGAATGTAACACCATGATCACTATGATGAGGAGAAGATTTTGCCTTGGAACTGCCTCTGTGCCGCTACCGTTGCCTTTAAAAAATGCTAAAACCACCACTGTTCACCGCATGCCATCCTCCTAAGTCCAATGCTCTTATTATTCTGGAGTTGTGCTGCTAAAATGGTCCTCAACTGTGGCCTAAAGCTTCAACACCACTCTTTCGCCGCTGCATCTGTAACTTTATTTTTTGTTACCACTAATATGTTACACCTTCATGCACAGCCACCAACATGATGCCCAAGCCAAGCTCTTTTGGGAATGTTGCCTAGAACACCCCTCCAATGATGCCTTGCCATTGATCACCACTTTCCCACTACGACCAAGTTTTTAGTTTCAAAACTGTGGTAGCTCGCTAGTGATGGGTGTGTGCATGCAATGGTGATAAAGTGTTAGGGGTGGTTGGTAAAGTTAGGATAAAAATGAAAATTTGATATATTACCTATTTTTGCAAAATTATAATTTAGCCTACAATGAAATCTGATCTATTCAATTGAGTCCTGCAAATTAATTAAAATTGTGGTGCGACCCAGTTGACCTAGAATCTTCCATGCAAAGCCTAAATTTCCAAGTCTAGTTCAATTGAGTTCTATTTATTAGCGAATTGACTACCACAACATTTAGATACAATTTAATTAGGTTTTCTAAAATTATGATTTGGCCCCAAAACTATTTAAAATAAATAATAAATTGAATTCATGTAAATAAAAATAATGGTAAATAAATTGTCACCAGTCATAGGAATTCTAGGGTGTTACAAACTCCATTTCTTAAAAGAATTTGATCCCCAAATTCTCACCTGAAAATTGAAAGAGTTTGGGATATTGTTGGCGCATGAGATCTTCTTTTTCCCATGTTACTTTTTCTACGTTGTGGTTGCACCACAACACCTTCACCTATAGGTTTCTCTAATTCCTAAGCTCTCAAAACTATCGATTTAGAATACGAATTAGTTATATTTGTACATCAATCACTTTTTAACTATATATTGTCATGTGATATGATGTGTAAAGAATCAAGATAGTACTTTCGAAGTTGAGACACATGAAAAATGTTATGTATCCTTGCTAGTTCTTGGGGTAACACAAGATGGTAAGCTACTAACCTAATTCTTTCACATATTTCATACTACCCAACATATCTTGGACAAAGCTTTCCACCTTTACCAATTCTTGTAATTCCTTTTCTCAGGAATATCTTGAAAAAGACTTGATCACCAACTTCAAACTCTAAATCCTTCCTTTGTTTATCTATATAACTTTTTGGTCTGTCCTAAGCAGCATTCATCTTTTGCTTGATCATTTGTACCTTTTTGAGAGTCTCGTGAATCAGTTCAAGTCTTATAATTTTTGAAGACTTATTGGTGCTACTCTTATACTCTTCCAAATCCCAATGAAACAATGATTGATATTTCCTACCGTACAGTACCTCGTACAGTGCCATTTGAATGGAAATTGATAGCTATTATTACAAGCAAACTCAATCAAAGAAAGATGTTGGATCTAACCTCCATCAAAGTCCAAAACACATGCCCAAAGCATGTCTTCTAAGATTTTGATAACCCTTTCTAATTACCCATCTGATTGAGAATGAAATATAAAACTAAACCACAATTTGGTCATCAAATATTTCTATAGATCTTTCCACAGTTTTGAAGTGAACTTCACATCTCGATTTGTTACAATATTGGTGGGGATTCCATGCAATTGAACTATTTCTTTTATGTACAACTCTACTAACTTCTCAATATTATACTATGTTCCAACAGATAGAAAGTGTGTAGCATTGGTCAATCGGTCTACTATTACCCAAATACTATCATATCCCCCTAGAGCCAGTGGCAAACCAATTACAAAATTGATAGTGACTTGTTCCCACTTCCAATAAATAATAAGCAGTGGTTGTAACAACCATGACAGTCATTGATGTTTTGCCTTTAGCAGCTAACAAGTTAGACACTTCTACACATAATCTACAATATCTATCTTTATTCCATTCCACTAGAATTATTTCTTCAAGTATCGATACATCTTTATGGCTCCCAGATGTATCATAAATCTAGTTTTATGTGCCTTTTTTAACAGTCTCTCTTTTATTTCTTCTGGCACATATATCTTTTTACAAAACAAAAAGGTACCATGGTTATCAATGCTAAATTCAGACTCTTTAAAATCTCCAATCAACTTTTTTTGTTTCAATATCCATTCGTCTTTATCTTGAGCTCGTCAAAGTTCCTCATATAGTTTGCGCTATTCTCTTACTCTTGCAACCCATGCTCATCATTTTAATCTTGGCATAGCATTTATTTTTTAGCTTCCAGATGTTTTTGTTGCTTGTAAATGAGCCAACCCAACTTTTCAACTCCATGCATTGGTTACTACATTTACTTTTTTAGGGTGGTAGGTGATGGAGAAATCATAGTCTTCTAGAAACTCCATCTATCTAAGTTGCCTCATATTTAAATCTTTTTGTGAATGTAAGTACTTAAGGCTATTGTGATATGTGTACACATCGAATGTAGCCCCATACAGATAATGCTTTCATTTTAACAACATAAAAATGACCACAACCAACTCCAGGTCATGAGTTCGGTAGTTTTCTTCATGGGGTTTCAATTTTGTAGATGCATAAGTGATTACATGCCCTTTCTGCATCAACATACATCCCAACCCCTTATTAGAAGCATTTGTATATACCACAAAGCCCTTGAGACCATCTGGAATAGCTAAGATTGGAGTTCTAGTTAGCTAATATTTTAACTCTTGAAAACTTCTCTCGCAATCATCATTCCAATTAAAAGGTTGGTCCTTTCGGGCAACTTGGTCAACAAATCAACTATCTTAGAGAAATATTGAACAAATCTTCAATAATAGTCAGCTAACCCCAAGAAGCTTCAAACTACAATTATATTTTCAGGCCTCTTTCAATTAACTATCACTTCCACCTTAGAAAGGCCAACTTCAATCCCATTTTGGGTGATGACATGTCCCAAAAAGGCTATTTTCTCCATCCAAAATTGACAGTTGTTGAATTTGGCATATAGCTAATGTTTCTTCAAAGTTCTAAGAACTATGTACAAGTATTTTGTATGCTCTTCTCTAGATTTGGAAAACACTAGAATATCATAGATGAAGATGACTAAAAACTAGTCTAAATATGGCTTGAAAATCTAGTGCATCATGTCCATGAATGCTGCTGGTGTATTGATCAGTTCAAAAGGCATCACCATAAATTCAAAATAACCATATCGAGAATTATACCCTATCTTTGGGATATCTTCTTTTCTGATTTTTAGTTAGCAGTACCCTTATCTTAAATCCAGCTTCAAAAAGATTCTTGACCCTTATAGCAAGTTGAACAACTCCTCTATATGTGGTCAGGGGTACTTATTCTTGATAGTCACCTTGTTCAATTCTCTATAGTCGATACACACCTTAGAGACCCATTCTTCTTTTTGAAAAATAGTACTAGGGCTCCCTAAGGAGATGTGCTTGGTCTAATAAACCCTTTTTCTAGCAGTTCCTAAAGTTGGTTCTTCCGCTCTTTAAGTTCGGTAGGTGCCATTTGATAAGGAGCCATGGAGAAAGGTGTGGATCGAGGGAGTGTGTAGTGACAAACTATATTTCTCTATCAGGGGACAGTAAATTCAATTCTTCAAGGAATACCTTTAGATATTCTACTATTACCTCCACATTCTCAAGTTTAATAGTATCTCGAGGCTCATTAATGAGATATGCCAAGAATCCTTGCCCATTTTCCTTAGAATCTACCTAACCTCTATCGTTGATATGATTGGTATCAGAGATATGTCATCTACTGAGTGGTGTGTTGAGATTGATATTTCTTCACCAAGTGTAATACACTTGGTGTAGCAGTCCATATGTGCCTGGTGGTTGTATAGCCAATCTATCCCAAGTATCAAGTCATTCCTTTGGATAGGCATCTGTATGAGATTTTTGGGATACACTCGGTCTTCTATCATAATAAGGTAATCCCAATACATGGTGCATGTCACTAACCCTACACCTAAGTGCATCTAGACTTTGACTTGATAAGACACGGTATTGGGTTGCATAGTTAATTTTTAGGCAAATGCAATAGATAAATGAATGCAAAGCATTAGGATCATATAATACTTTATCGTAAATTTTAGATATAGAAACTTTGCCTTCCACCACCATTTTAGGGTCTAGTACATCTTCACCACTTAAAGCATAAGCACAAGCCCGAATTTTCTGCTTTTCACAAGCTTCTGCTACTTGTTTTCCCTTTCCAACAGGCATTGGGCTTTTCATTTTAGAACAACATTTCATGAATTGTTGATCACTCCCACAAAATAAGCATTTGCCCTATTTCTTCCAACATTCCACCTTTTCATGGCTCGATACCCTACAAAATCTACACCACATGGTGCCTTATCTTGAGCCAAATTTGTTATCCTGTCAATTTGAGGTACTAATTGGGAAATGCCTCCAGTCTATAACTTTGTTTGCTTTTTACTGGTACCCTCTATGATGTGGTTTTCCTTTCCATCCTCTATCTTCAATTTTTCAAATCTCTTGTAGCTCCGATTCAAGCTATAAGGCCTTGCTTATTGCCAAGTTAAAATTTTGTAAATCCCAATTAGCTAAACTATGTCTGAGTTCTAAGCATAACCCTTGAATGAACCGTCAAGTTTAACAATATATAGGGAGCATATTACATGAGTCGACTGAATGTAGCCTCGTACTGACTAGCAGTTTGACTTCCTTGAACCAAATCCATAAACTCCCATTCTCTGGCCTGTTTGGCCACTAAGGGTATATATTTCTCCATAAATTCCCTAGTGAAGTTCTCCCATGTTTAGCGGGTACCTACAGTAGCCCACTTGTGATCAATTATCTTCAACCAACTTCTTGCTAGCTCGACTAAGAGAAATGTGGCATATTGTACTTTTTGCTTGTCCAGATAGGGCAATACCTCTAATATGATTTCTAAATTCTCTATCCATTCCTCTACTTTTTGATCGTCCAGCTCACTAAAGAACTTTGGAGGCTAAAGCCATAAGAAATGTTCCAAAGCCTAATCTTCTACAACTACCTCTAATGCCCTTGCCTTTTTAGCCAGTTAGTGGTCCTATCACCTATGTCGCGGTTTCTCTCGACAAGCAGGCTTTGCCATAGGGTCCATAGTAGGTTAATTGATCAGAAGAGTCTGTGAGACTTCCTTGTCTAGTAAAGGTTGGGATAGGCTTGTGCTTCTCTTTTGTGGGCTTGGGGAACATTAGCCTATCTCTCAAGTGGTCTTTCCCTCAAACCTACTCTTGCATATGTGGGGATATCAACACTTCCTCGTGATTCCATCTTACACTCAAGGTTTCGTAGATATATTCAAGCATGTGGATATAAATTGTAAGACAACACCTCAATTATCAATAATTCCTTTGGTAATTCTTGGGCTTTCAAAGATTAGAAAGAAAAATAAATTTTAACAAAACTTCAATAATTCATAATAGTAAGAAAGGAAACTGTCAACAAATGTCTAAAAGATAAATTTCATTAGTACTAGGTTAGCTTTAATAAAGTTACTTTATATATATATATACACACTTATTCAAAATTCTCAACACTTAGCTAACCACCTGCTCAATTGCATGGAAAATGGTGAGATATAATATCGTTCGATACTACATGAGTTACTAGTTGAAAGATATAACTATCCTATATGTAAAAGTACTACACGGCCATAACATCAAGTTATCCTACCCTAATCTTTTTCGTCAGTAATGTCAAACTCAACATCCTCCTCGCCATATGCCTGTTAGTCAAAATTATCCCACATCAAGTCTATGTCCACATCATCACCCTCGTTTTCATCATCAATCTCCAGTTGTGCTAGTACTGAGGGTTTCAAAATAGGATTCGCATTAAAGGCCTCATCAGGCTCTTTCTCAAGTTCTTCCTTAAATGTTTCTTAAGTACTGGTGCTAGCTCATTTACGAGTCGCTCCTCAATCTAGATTCTTTATTTGTGCTCGAGTTCCAAAATTAGTTAAATCCCCAAAGGTCTGACCTCTATATCGATCTATGTACTTACACCAACAACCTGTTCAATAGCCCTACCATAATAGTCCATTATCCTATTAACCTCATCCATTACCAGATGGGGCACATCTACAAATCTCTTATAGTCGAACTCCAACACTTTGAACATAGTCTCCATTTGAGCCTGTATAGTACAGAGCTCCTAAATTTGCACCTCCGATGCACTAATTCGTATGCCTTTTCATTCAATATCACCCATAAATAGATCTATAAAGTCATCTTAGGCTCCTAATATCAACATATGTTGGTGTGATTTTGCTCGAGCTTGCATAAGAGACTTATGCTGACTGTAAAGTCTTTCTTCTATTGTCTTGCATATCTTCTGCAAGTTTTTCTTATCTTCTTCTAAAGTCTTAATCCTATCCTCAAAGGTCTCTTTGTTTGGTTCCTCAACAGTTCCTTACTTTTCCCATGATTATCTACCATCCTGCAATACATAATTTACAGTAATTTATTTCATTAGTAACAAGTGATCAAATTCATTCTAAATCTCCGAGATCATATAAAATATTCTAATATATCTATAGTTTCCAAAGGTTCAAATCCTAACTAACCCAAACAAGTGTCAACTATAGATCCCAATGATACTCAACACCTACGTCACCGATAACCTAGACTCTGATACCACTCTGTGGCACCCTACTCGGTATAACCCCTAGCTAAGATGCCATTCTGTTCAATCTTAATTCAGACCCATAACACTCAATTGGCCCCAAAATAAAATTTCTTTCAAAGCTTAAGTTATTAGAAACAGCAACAATTTCAACTTAATAACTCAACAAAACATTAAATACATAACAAAATTCAACTTCTCAACATCTAACCAAACTTATATGTGTCTCAAGTCATCATTATTCATCCTAACATATCACAATGTCTCTAAAATCAAATTCAACATTCAAAGGAACCTATTTACACATGTGAGCTCCTATTCAATTACGAAAGGGTATTTCTTTATACCAAGTTTGAACTTCATATTCTTCAATTAAAACTAGTCTGAGAAAAATAAAGGAGAAATAGGGGATAAGTCCAAAAGACTTAGCGAGGGAAAGCTTTAACTTTAACAATAATAATAGAAACCTGTCAAAAAGGGCATCTCAACATATCATAATTTAATCAATAGAACATGAGCAATCAAGATACAAGTACTAACAATTTTAATAAATAGAAATCTCTCTTACCTTATAGCTTTAGGAATAGGTTTCAAGCAATTAATATGCAAGTACAAACAAGCAAACCCAATAACATATGCATCCAATAGAACCAGATGAGACATGCACATCAGATTTACTTTTTTCCATTCAAATAAGTACTTTACCAAAGTGTGACAGCTTGGTACATGGCTTGTGCCCATATGGACTATGTGGCACACTGCAATACCCAAGGAGTAATGCCGAGTGCACTGCTAATACCAAGAGAGAAATCCCTAGCATATTACTGACACCCATGCAAGCTACATAGCATGTCTTATATCTAAACATTTTACCTGATTAGGCCCTTAGCCAATCAATCTCTGAATAATTAATAAATACAAGTAACAATTTATGCAAATTCCCACAGGAAAATCCCTAGCAAGGCAACAAATAACATGTATATAAATGCCAAAAAGGTAGAATAATAATGGTTAACAAGTAAGAGTAAGCCATCATGGCCAAATAACAAGATATGAATGAGCAGCTGTGCCAGCAAGGCACCCAATAACAAAACAGGATGAGAATGAGTACAGAACAATAACAAGTATCAATCAAGAATAAGTACCAAACAGGTAACACTAGGAAGTTCTAAGCGTTATAACAAACGCATATCAGAGTCAAATCAAGAACTAACCCTCACAAGAGTTGACAAGTCAATTAACAGTTTACAAGCAAATATAGATTCAATTATTGATTTCAGTAAACACAAGCAGGTACAGCTCAAGCACATTTAATCCTGACAAGGTTTTTCCATAAAAGCCAATAGAAATATTCAAGGCTAAAGTGGTAGACCCTTACCTTCGAAATCTCAAATGCAGCAACTATAGTTAGCAGTCTACTAGTCCATGGGAACCACTTTCTCATCACCTAACCAAAAACTATATTTGCAATTAAAATTCACATTCAACCTTAACATTTTACTAATATACTATCAATAGTCTAAAATTACTATTTAACCAATAGCATGATAGTTTTGGGGCCTAAATGGTACTATCGGCTCAAAATGGCTAATAAAGTTGTTAGTGCTAAAATAATTTTGATTTTCATACTGACTCTAATAATAGAACATAAACTAGTTCACAATTACATTTTTAGCCATATGTCATTACCACATATCAAAATAATCAATCCAAATATTTAATTATCCTGATTATTTCCACTTAGGTCTCAATTTCTAAATTTAGGATTTTCTTACTCAAATAACTTAATAAATTCCCAATTATCATAATTTGATACATATCTAGGTCTAAGAATCCAATATCATCCATGCATGTAATAATCTTGCTGCTAGATACAATTTAGAATCATTATTCAAAGGCATAAGAGTTATAATTAGGTGAAAATTATAAAAATCCCAAATTCAACATTAATCTGTAACTCAAAATACCCAATCAAGACCCCAAAATCACGAATCGAGCATACCACCGTGATCACTATGATGACGAGAAGATCCTGCTCTAGAACTACCATCGCCACCATAAAAAAATGTTAAAACCACCACTGTACGCCGCATTTTATCCTTTTAAGTCTAATGCTCCTATTATTCTAGAACTTTGCTGCTAAAATGGTCCTCAATCCCAACCTATAGCTTCAATACCACTCTTTTGCCGCTACGTCTGTAACTCTATTTTTTATTTCCACTGCTATGTTACACCTTCATGCATGGCCACCACCATGATGCCTAGGCCAAGCTCTTTTGGGAATACTTCCCAAAATGCCCCTCTGATGCGGCATCACTATTGACCACCACCTTTTTATTATGGCCAAGTTTTTAGTTTCAAAATTGTAGTAGCTCACTGGTGTTAAGTGTGTCTATATGGTCATGATGGGGTGCTGGGTGAGGAAAGGTAGTTGGTAGAGTTGGGTGGTAGAGATAGCCACTGGAGATGGCTGTTGGTGAGAAAGAGAGAGGAGAATATGATACGGTGAAGAACAAGAAAGAATGGGGAAAAATGAAATTTTGATGTGTATATATATAACCCATTTTTGTAAAATTATAATTTAGCCCACAATGAAGTCTAATCAATTCAATTAAGTCCTGCTGATTAATTAAAATTGTGTCTAAGACCTAATTGACCTAGATTCTTCTATGCAAACCCCAAATTTTCAAGTCTAGTTCAATTAAGTTCTATTTATCAGTAAATTGACCCCCACAACTTTGAAATATAATTTAATTAGGTTTTCCAAAATTATGATTTGGCCATAAAGCTTTTTAAAATAAATAATAAATTAAATTCATGAAAATAAAAATAATGGTAAATAAATTGTTACCAATCATAGGAATTCTATGAGTATTACAATTTGTAAAGCGGTTGAAGTTTTAGGTGCAATTGAAGTTAGCAAGAAAGTTTTGGGGTCAGTTTGAGAAAACTTGTATATATCTTTGTATATATAACTTAAGGACAGGATTTTTTCTAATTCTAAAAAACTAACCAATCCATACCTCAATGATGAATCGCCAAAAAATGGCTGCAAAACTCAAAAGTAACACCATAGGTAGCTAACTCTCAACTCAAGGAATCCAACCATACTAAGAAACCTAAGAAACAACCACAAAATTCAGTGAAAATTGAAGCCGACAATGGATGTAATGGGTCTGCTATTTCTGATAATGGAATAGGGTTGGAAACATAGGGGTTTTGGTCATGAGCTCATGGGCAAGGTAATGATAGTGTCAATTCGGCATTTTGATAACCGGTGGCGGAGGAATTGAGGAGGTGCCAATGTGGTGGAACAAGTGTTGTGCCACTTATTTGAATAGTTAATTGATGGCTTAAATGGTAGAGTTTTTAAAAATTAATTTGGCAGTTCCCACAGGCTTGACGAGGCATATCTTTTAGTTGGGTTAGCTTGCCCTTAAGTGGTGGTAGCACAACATTCTGGCGATTGATGAATAGTAGATAGGGAATTATGATCCAAACTTGTGTGGACTATTCTCAACTTGAGATTAGTCTCAATCCAATTTGGGTAAATTTCATAATTAAATTTTAATTCTACTAATTTGCTAAATGCAATTTAATTTCAAATCAAAGCTTAATCATGATATAAACTAAGATTATTAAATTATAGTTTGGCCCAAGTCATGGATTAATCTTATAATTATCATAATGTTGAGCTTAACTATAATACTGTTAGGACCTTAAGTAGGATTTTAACAACTTGTTTACTGACCTGTTAAGTTAAGAATAATGATATGTGACTATCTTAAACATCTGAGTGTAACATGAAACTTGAGGAAATTATGCATAAACAAATAAATTAACTAAGGAATTGAGTAAGGACATTAAGTGTATTAGGAGTCGTGATTCAGAAATCAACACAAAGTTGATTTAAGTTATTTAATTCTGAACTTTGAGTTGATTAATAAATAAGGACATGGACTCTCCAAACAATTAGGGATTTCTATATTTAATAGTCTTAAGCATTTAGATATGAAACCAAGATTACTGAAATTATGTCAGAATAACCTTAAGTTTGATAAAGACATTAACTATATTCATACTTAAGATTCAAAGAATTAATAGGATGATAACTTAGATTATCTTATGATAGTTCTTGATATGACTAGGAAGCTAGGACCTAAGCAACCATACAACTAGGAATTCCTCTAAATTTGCTAGGTGAGTTTCTATTAGATTTCTTTACTGGGAAAAGAACATATATATTTGTTAGTATGCCCTTGTTGATTGATCCTTGTCATGTTAAGAAGTTAAATCCTTGAACCTATTGATTAATTTGATCAATGATCACTTGTATTTTGAAAAAGTAAACTTGTTGTGAAATTACCACACATTGTTGCTCTATGTTAATTGTAGTTCATATCAAATTTTATTTATGATGTTTAACCAAATATTGGTTGTCATGTTGGAAAAACTAAAAGGAATTTTGAAATACATGTTCTATTAGCACCATGACTATAACTGTGAAATAAGTTTGATATGAATTATTGGATTGTTTATTTGTCATGGTAAATTAGAGTGTTAATCGAAATGTTGTTGGATGTGTTAAGTGATAACAGTAAGTGTACTTAATACCCTTGGGGTTACGCCATGGGACATACTTCGAAAGACCATAAGGTAGAATGAATCAATGGTGGTTGGTCTTTCAGCTGATATCCATACAAACTGTATATATAATCCTATCTCAGAATATACCAAGAAATAATCCTCAGAATATGAAAGGTTTGATTAGTGGAGAGTAAGCTTGATTATGAGTTTTGAGTGAGACATGAAAGTTTTAGTCAATGGAGATTAAGCATAACTCTTGAATTTGACTAGAACATGAATTTTTTGGATAATGTTTGATCTAGAGGACATGAAGGGTTTTGGTTAGGTGGCTGAATAATGTATATTTGTAACTCCTAAGGTATCAAGTATGTGACTTCTTATATTTAGGAGGAATAATATTTTTAGGGACTTATATTAGATACAAACTTATCTGACAACACTGTAATTGGTGTGAGGGTTGATGACCATTTTAGATGGAGCTAAATTGATGAGCAAAAAATCCCTCAGATCAATACTTTGGACATAAGAGTGTATCATGACCTAAATGATATGGATATTAGGGAATTGGTATGTTGATAACTCAAATTGTCTTGGAATATGGAACATTGGAATTAAAGGGACTAAGATTGACATTAAAATTTGGCTAAGATGTGAACTTCTGGGATATTTCTTGACATCGAAAAAGGGAAGGATTGGTATTGGGGTGGCCAACTAGTATCTAATTCACTACTTTTGAGATATCAAGCATATGACTTTAGTGACGTCTAGTGGGATAATATTCTTTGGTATCACATTGTGGTATTGGTGTATTTGTGACAATAGAACTTGATAAGCCAAGGATCATTCTAGAATAATCTATTTTTTGGTTTATATGTATGGTTGAGGCCCATAAGGTACTATTGTTTCAAAGAAATCAGTACTTCAACAATGGAGTTGACTAGTATAGCTACATCATAGTATTTGAGAGGGAAATAAAGGCAATTTCCCATGAGAAAATATTTTAAGAAAAGTATAACTAACATATATGTAAGGTTATGATTTATATGTTTGGAGAAATTAGCTCAAAAATATTAAGAAAGCCTATTAATATAAGCATAAAATGCAACAAACAAAACAAGAGAAAATTTGCCTATAAGAATGAAATTATAAAGAAAATGTTGTGACTTGAGGAGAAAGGGATAAAGTTTGTTAAAGAATATAGAAAACATCTAGACTTAGTACTGGAATCTTAAAGAAAAATATCCAGTAAGGATATAGAAATCAACAAAGAAGGATTTGAAGGGATTAAATAGAAATGACAAGATACAAGGACTGCAACTAGAACATTGCCAAAAAGGATAGTGATGAAAGATCAAAACTATTATATCAATACACTGTAATTAATTACCAAAACTGAAAAACATATAAGACTTGTAACTAGAAAATAAAGGATAAAGATTCATAATTGGAAATAAGAAACCCCATCCAAACTCTTGACAACAAAAAACTAAAATCTTAAGCTATGGAGATTGAAAAAAATGTAGAACCTAAATAAGTATATCCATAAGGGCAACTCGCTATTGCACATCCCTGTATTAGATGTGACTAAATAAATAATCTTATTGATAATATGATAGATGAAGCTAATTTTTCTCACCACAAACTAAAATAGTCAATTGGATGAAATAAAAACCTTAATACATTTAAGGATGAGATTTGTATACACCCACTAATAAAATTGCGAGTAAGGCTTATATATAGCTAAAAATGGGCATATTAACTAAACTCCAAAAAGTCTTATACCCCATTTTGGTATCCCATAGCTTCAAAAATGAAATAGCAACTCAAACCTTGATTTAACAATTAGTACTCTTAATAAAGAAAATCTCAGTGCTTTTAAGAACTAGATATACATATATACACATATATGTTTAGTAGCTCATGTACGAATATAGTTGTGTGCACTGACTTGAACCTTAGAAGTCTTACCTCATGTCCAAGTGTCCTACATTTTACAATAGCATATCAACTTTGGCATTATTGGGAAATGTTTTAGGTAAGATATTGCAAGCCAAGTTAAATTTTGCCCATTTTCTAAATCTAAAACTTTAGCATACCAAAAATTAATTCCAACAGGAAATGTTAAGTAGTCTCAATCACAAGTCGGTTATATCATGATGGACAACTTCCAATTGACTAAACTAACAAGATCGAGCATCAAGATGAGAACACTCCTACTAGAAACATATAGGAAAAGATAGACGCTACTACTAAGTCCTTAAGCCAATTTTGTGAATAGGTTCTAGAGTAAGGAGATAGATGATAAAATCTGATTGTAGGGAAATAATACGTTTGTGGATTATGGATAGATATGACTAGACTAGTAGTTCTAAAAGCATCGTAAAAGAGTTTATGGAAAACACCATCTGTATTTAGAATCCATTCACCAAAGTTTATGAGGAGACTAGCAATTAGAACAGAAGGGTCTTGATTAAAAATGTGAAGGAATCCTCTGAGTACCAAGAAGTGGACCATAAATTATTGATATCGATTTGGGAAATATTAATATGAGCCATATTAATCCATTAAGTGTCAAACTGAGATATCTTGCTCACATAAACTACTTAGCTCATTATAAGGGCCTGTATTCTATTTAAGGTTTAGCTAAGTCAAGGATACCTGTAGCTAGAAGTTTGACGAAAAGATATACTGAAAATTACCCCCCACCATATGATATGGATACCATGAGTTGAAAAGATGTCATTTAGAGTGATTGATGCTCTTATAGTATTTACTGACATGATGCTCTTATGGTTTATTGATAAATGCAACTATGTTAGTAGAATCTAAATAGAATTATGGAGACATTTGGATAGAACCTAACTCTAGTGAAATGATACTTTTATGGGTTAGTGATAAGCACAACTAAATCAATAACTCTAAAGGTATCATAAAAGACTTTATGGAAAAAACTTCTGGTAATTTTTGGGATCTTATTCGCCAAAGTTTATGAAAGAATTAGCAATTAGAATATAAGGACATTGATTGAAAATATGGAAAATTCCTCAATACATTAAGAAACAACCATGTATTATTAATAAGGACTTGTAGGACAAATATAGAAACTAAATGAGCCTAATTGAATATAGGACCATAATACCTAGCCCTACGCAAACTAGTTGGCTCAGTGAAAGTATGTATAGGTTATTTGAGGTTGAACTAAGCCAAGAATGATCTTAGTTAGAAGTTTGTGGAAAAGAGTACACTGGAAATTACTTCTTATTCATAATATAGGTACTTTGGACTGAAACAATGTCATTTGAGTAATTTGGCTTTTACAACATTTGCACGTACTATATACCAGATGTTTTGTTTTATTAGATTAATTTTCGATAATTGTATTAAGCACATTTGGTGAACTTGGAATTGAGGAAGAGTCATACTACATTTACACTTGATATTATGGAGGCTTATAGGAATACAAAGTATGTGTTAAGTTAATGATTTGAGTATCAATCGTGAAAAAGATATATTTAAAGTTATATAACCACATGAGAAATAGCAAAATGACCCTACTAAAACCAAGAATTCTAGATGATTGAAAACTGACAAGAGATATGTTAAGAAAAGCAAAGTTATTTAGGTTATGTCCATTAATATCACGGGTATATTCAAGATTTTTGCCAAGTGAAGGATATGATGACTCACTTAAATAAGAAGAATTAGCGATATTAATACATAGGGAAAAATACAAAAAGTTCTTATAAAATAAAGAAGAAGATTAGCTTGTTCTAGTTATTATTCCTCTTATAAAATGTACGGAATTGTTTTATGTGTCTATGCTCTCATCAAAGATTAGAGTACAAGAAAGGGATTACAAGTACCCTAAGAAGAACTTAAATCCTAGAAGTAAAATTATTCCATTAAGGATATATGACTTGTCGCTTTGGATTGTCTCACTAAAATAAAATCACCCTTATTTACTAATAAAATTTCCTGGAAAGATATGGATTATAGTATGTTATCTAAATATAAACATTTGAATCAAAAGAGCAAGAGGAATAAAATTATATATCCGTGTTGCAATATGAAGTTCTATTTGGAATAAAGACATTACAAAACGTATGATTCCTTGAGAGGAGATAGAATTTAATCCTACAAAAGTTGGGGCCACAGTAAGTGAAGAAGATTGAAGAATATGTCAAGACTAAAAGTTTCTTAGCCTTTAACAATTCATGTCAAATATGACATTTCTAAGGTCGTAGATCTACTGATTGAAACAAATGAATAATTTTTGAATGAATGGAGATGTGTAGAAACTTTTGAGAATTAAAGAGAGAGATTAATCTTCGTACAAGTTTTACCCTTCATTGGGAAACTTAAGAAAATATCAAATGTGCCTATGCCCTGAAATAAATGGAATTATGAGGGAATGATCTCATATACATTGGAATGACTCGAGACATAGGAACATACGAGCTTACCAGACATGGGGCACGGAAGACAACTCAATTCTACTAGAAAAAGGTAAAATGTGACACATTTATAAAAATGTCTCAATAATCTATCTATTGAGACACTTAATAAAAATGTGTCTCAATAATCAAGTTATTTAAATTTTTATTGTGACACTTCCTGAAAAGTGTCTTATTAACTTATTTTATAGAGACACTTCTATAGAAAATGTCACATTTTTATAATTTTATTACAACTCTTTTTTTGAAGTGTTTTATAAACACTTTTTCTGAGAATATTTCTTAAAAGTGTCATATTTGAATTTAGTAATTATATTTATATTATGACATTTACCCTAAATTGTCCCATAATATTTGAAATATTATAAAAAATCGAAATAAAAAAATTATTGGCGCCTTTCTATAAAATAAGTGATAATTCCTCCCCCAAAAAAACAACTCCTCCCGATTTTTCTTCTTTATCCCCAAATTCCAAACCCAGATCCCCTTAATTCCTACCCAAATCTCTTGCCCTTTAATTCTTGCACAAAATCGCACACACCCGCCCAAATCTCTCACATACACATGCATAGCATATACGCAAAGGAAGAAGTTATCAGAGGTTTACAGTGAAAGGTATTCTCGTGACGGCGGACGAATCCTCAACGGCAGGAACTCTGTGTCTCTATTATTGAGTACTTAGGTGAGATTTATCATTATTTACGTATTAAGAACTTTACAAATAGTATGAGAAGCATTTCTTGTTTGAAATTTTTGGATTTCAATGTTATTTCTAGACTTTGAGAATAGTATCGACGATTCTATGTTGGGTCTCTATTTTTGGACAATTGAAATTTCTAGATTTCTGAAAATTTGTCTTATTCCTTTCTTGATTTTGTATATACTTGAAAAAAGTTTGTGGTGGAATTGCTGCTAAGGATTATGATGCAATTTAGTGTTATGAGGAAGAGGGGTATCGTGGCATGGCATCATTTGTTGTCCCTGGATATTGTGTTCTGTTTGGCTTCCCTGATATATATGTATCTATATATGTATATATATTGTAGTTTTACTGTGTAGCTCTCAAATGTCCATTGTTGTTATTTTGCCCTAGAAATCTCTGCCAATGATCAATTTCGAAGTTTCTACTATGCCATGATTTCTCTTGAATGGAAAATACAGCAACTTGTAGTCAAGTTGGAGTCCTTTGACAATCAACATATGTTCCAAGACAAGTTTTGCTTGATTATTCATACCAACAAACACGTACATATGTTTATTATATGTTTAATTTTGGGTGGGTCGGTCCATAGTCAATACTGGGAGTCTAATGGTGCTGCTAACCAATTGGATACAGAAGATTAGCATGACAAGAATTTTATAACTTTCAAAAGCTCTTTTGAGTTATTGGACTTTGTTTGATGAAGCTTTTATATATATATATATATATATATGTTAATTAAGATATTTTATAACAAGAATGAGAGTATATATAAGATGTATTTAATTTTAATAACATTTTAAAGATAAATTTATAAATTTCAAGAATAGAATATTAAAATCTTTAAATAAATTCTTTTAAACAAAAACTATTTTTAGTTTTCAAAACTTTGACAAACTCATTTGATTGGATTATATGGATTACAATCCTTCTTTGCTAATATGATATAAGTAGTAGAAGTATGTTATAATATGTAGGAATTACATGAGTGAACTAATTTTAACCAAACACATTTATTTGTCCCATAAAAGACTAAACCTTGGTAAAATTTTATTTGCCAAAAAAAATGTTAGTATTTAAAGATAAGGACACTCTATTTATAGTTTTTTTGACAAAACTATCCGTTAACTAGTGAAACAATGTTGCTTTATATCTAAATAACTAATATACCCTACATTTTGCTAATCATATATATTATGTGGAAAATGTGGAAAGAAAAATATTTATTTTTTCATTTAAGTTAGTTTTCATTTATTCACTTAATATTTCATGTTAATTATCTAAATATTCTTTTATGTTTGATTTCTATATTATATTTAAATTGATAGTGGAGTTTTTTTTTCCTTTTAATTTGTTCTAAAGTTAAACAACACATTAGAAATTATATATTGATCAAGTTTACATTTAAAGAGATTATAAATATTAAAATATTATCAAGTTTAGTGTACCTATTAATTTTATTTGTTTTTATCATGTTTTAGAACTCAAAAAATATTAGGAGTTTTGAATAAAAGTATAACAAAGTGAACTAGAAATTTTATTGCTAAGAGAAATCTCTGAAACATATAGCACCAAAAGGAATCAAAGTCAAAAGAAGATTTAGACAACAATAGATTTAATAAATACTTTTTCATATTTAATAAATTGATATTTGTGATTTTGAACCTAATATATGTCATATGTTTGTAAAGTGTTTGAGCCTATACGATAATAATAACTTTTAGAATTTCTTTCACTTCTTTTTAATTAGATTTTATTGTAAGTAATTTAGCTATTTGGTTAAAAGAAGTTATGGAATGATCATTGGACATAATATTTTCTTTAGGTATATGATTATGGAACTTCCTCATTAGTCATTACTATAAAATATTTGAGTTTAATCATAATTACCATTTTAAAAGTGAACTTCCCAATGGAATATTTTCATCAAAATATTGACCAGTTTAACAATTTTTCTATTATGATATTAATGATGAATTTCAATAAAAACATAACCTCGTTAATTATGAGAAACATTGAGCTAACTATATAGACATTCTAACTTCTTATCATTGAATTGAATGATGTTGTTGAATCTGGTTGGTTTGAAAGGAATAAAAAGAATTGCAAGTATTGGATTAAATATAGGGATAGGGCGATCAATAGTGAATAGTTGTATTATTTTGATACATCAATTTCCATACTTGTCCAAGACACTTGTAATGTTCCCCATGTGCTTCAGCTTAACTTCTTATGCGAACATTTCTTATTTCTAGACAACAATGTAGATTTTAATTGCCCAATCCTAACATCAATTGCTAAGAATTATTTGTTTTCTCTTTTAAATATATATATATATATATATATATTAGTTGGATATCATTTTCAGAGGGTGTTATATATATATATAGAAGAATTTACTGCTTTTTCAAATATTGGTTGCTAGGTATCAATTACTTTTTCATATTTAATAAAAATTTACAACTTTTTTTCAATTAGTTTGTTTATGAGAATTTTTTTTGTTTGTCCTTTTCAGCCTATATATTGAAATGATAAATTAAATTATTAAAATTCATCAATATTTGAAAAAATATCAGTATGGATAAGAGTTGGATGAGTCTCCCAAGATCAAGTAAAGTGTACCAGGAAGAAGTGAATTTTGGTTTTGGATTTTGCTTTCTCAAATTCAGATGATGAAACAATACTATGTCCTTGTAAAAAGTGTAAAAATGGCCAGTGTAGAAAACGTAAGGATATCGAAGGACATTTGCTCTGGGAAGGGTTTCTAGATAGGTACAGTGAGTGGGTGCTTTATGAAGAGTTACATACTACAGAAGGATTTATGTCTTGTCAATATGGAGGAGTAGATGTTTCTGATGACATGCGTGAAATGCTATATGATGCATTTGGAATGCAAATAGAAGGTAATCATTCAGAAGATATGGCAAGAACTAAAGCAGAAAAGCTTTGCAAAGAAGTAGAGAAATTTTATAAGCTCATGCAAGATGCTGAGCAGGAACTTTATCCTGGTTGCAGAAAGTTTTCAAAACTTTCTTTTATTGTTAGAATGCTTAAGACAAAATGCCTTGGGAATTGGAGTGATACATCATTTATAATGATGTTGGATTTGTTGAAAGAAGCATTTCCAGAAGGTGTGCAACTACCAACAAATTACTATGAGACTCGAAAGATTATGAGAGATTTAGGATTGAACTATAAGAAAATTGACGCGTGCCAAAATAATTACATGCTATATTGGGGTCTGAATAAAAGCAAGATCAAATGTGATACTTGTGATGAGCCACGGTGGATAACATCAACACTTGAAGTTGAATTGAATCCTATTGGACAAAGTATTTTCCCCACAAAAATAAAGAAAAATAAGAAGGTTGCTGCGAAAGTTGTTTGGCATTTTCCTTTAAAACCAAGATTGCAGAGACTATATATGAATTCATATACTACATCCCTTATGAGGTGGCATAAAGAAGAACTCATAAAAGATGGTATCATGAGGCATCTAGCAGATTCTCTTGCTTGGCAAACTTTTGACTATAATTATCTAGACTTCGCAATATCAGGTTGGGTTTGGTATGTGATGGCTTTAATCCATTTAGAATCATGAATGTGGTCCATAGTACATGTCTAGTAATCCTAATGCCATACAACTTGCCACCAGGTGATTGCATGAAGAAATCATTCTTAATGTTGTCCTTACTTATACCTGGCCCCAATGAACTTGGAAATGATCTTGACATTTATTTACAACCATTTATAGCTAAGTTGAAGGAATTATGGGATGTCGGCATCCAAACTTATGATGCTTTCTCGAAGTAGAATTTTCAATTACGTGTAGCATTGCTATGGACTATTAGTGATCTTCTAGGTCTTGCATCTTTATTGGGTTGGAATACTAGAGAAAAATATGCTTGCCTTGTATGTTAAAAGAATACCAACTCTAAATGGCTAAACAACTCGAAGAAGCATTGTTACATGTGTCATCAAGTGTTCTTACCTAGGAATCACCGATATAGAAAAGAGAAAGGATCTTTTGATAATAATGAAGAACATAGAAAGGCTCCTCCTTATTTGAATGGATCTATGGTGATAAATGAAATAAAGGACTTCAACAACAAATTTGGAAAAAAGGCAGGTAACTTAAAATCACCTTATGGTTGGAAGATAAAAAACATTTTATTTGATTTGTCTTATTGTAAAAAAAATTTGGTGCGTCATAACCTTGATGTTATGCATACTGAGAAGAATGTATATGATAAGGTACTTTACACATTGTTGGATTCAGATAAGTCTAAGGACAATCACAATGCATGCTTAGATTTAAGAGATATGGGCATATGACTAGGGCTTTATCCATTTTTTGACAAATCTGGTCGAGAATGGATACCAGTATCTTCTTTTGCATTAGATAGAAATGAGAAGGACACATTTTGTAAAGTTTTAAAAAAGATAAAAAAGTTCTAGATGGTTATGCTGCAAATATCTCAAGATGTGTGCATTTCAAACCAACAAGAATTTTCGGTCTCAAAAGTCATGATTGTCACATATTGATGCAACAATTGCTATCAATTTGTTTGCGTAAAATGTTACCCAAGTTAGTTCGTTCTCCTTTGATCCAGTTGTGTCGGTACTTTAGAGACTTGTGTTCTAAAATGCTCCATTATAGTGAATTGGATCGAATGAAAAAAGATATAGCAGTGATACTTTGTCAACTTGAGAAAATTTTTCCTTCTTCATTTTTTGATATCACAGTACATTTGACTGTTCATTTGATTACTAGGGCAAAGTTGGTTGGGCTAGTACATTATCGTTGAATGTATCCTATAGAAAGGTAATCTTCTTATTGGTATTGCTATCAACTTTGTTTGCCACACTCAATCATGTAATAATTATATTCCTATATTTAATGTTCTGATAGGTACCTAAGCACTTTAAAGTTTTATGTGCATAACAAAGCTCGACCAAAAGGTTCAATTGCAGAAGGTTACATAGTAGAAGAATGTTTAGCATTTTGCTCTTTGTACTTTGATAAAGATGTCAAAACAAGGCATAATTGACTTGGCCGACATAATGATGGAGACTCAATAAGTACACGTAGTTTAGATATTTTTTCAGTGATTGGGCGACCATTATGGAAAGGAAAAGCAATTATTTTATATAATGAAACCTTAACGAAAGCTCATAGATATGTGTTGTTCAACTGTAATGAGATCAAATCATATATAGAGTAAGTTAAACAAAACAATTACTTATATATACTTCTTTATCACCTTCTAATTTGTTCATTACTGAATTTCTTATGTAACTATGCAGCAAACATGAGGCTTTAATCAGATTTAAGAAACGACGCTCTAAAGAACATGAAATCAAGTGCATCCACAGCGAGTTTTTTTTCTTCTTAGTTTTAGAATCTTGTAAGTTGGATAGTGATTATCATAGTATATAGAACATACACATTTTGTTTTGTATTTTCTGGTAGGTTCTTAAGAATTTACATCTTAATTGTAGGTTGGAGAATTGAATATTAATGAAGATGACCCTAAGTCTAGTGATTTGATACAGCTTGCAAGAGGACCTATGCCCATTGGGAAGCGTTATAAAGGATATATCATGAATGATTTTTTATTTCATACTAAAGAGGTGGAAATGAAGTGAAAAACTCAAAATAGTGGGATAATGGTGAATGCAACAACTACTAGTTTTGCAAGCAAAAAAGATCAACAGCCTATTTTGGAAGAGATGACGTATTATGGAATTTTGAAAGATATATTTGAGTTAGATTTTGCTAGTGAGAAAAGGATTGTATTGCTTGATTGCAATTGGGTGTCTAAGGGTAAGAGGCTAAGAGAAGATGAAGATGGATTCACTTTGACTAATTTTTCAAATATAAAGCACCAAAATGAGCCTTTTGCTCTTGCATCTCAAGTTCAACAAGTATTTTGTGTGCAAGATCCCACAGATCAAGATTGGCATGTTGTGATTAAAACTAAAGCTAGGGAAAATTTGATGATGGAGCATCGTTGTCAATTGATGATGTTGATACTATCTTACAAAGTGAAGCATGTTCTAACCATCCCATAAATGATGATGAAGATATTGTTTGGGCTCGCAATGGGATGCCGAGAATTCCAGTAGATAGTTTAGAAGAAAATGCTTGATTAGAGTTTGTTATATAAAGGTTTGGTTTACTGATGATGTTTAGATAATAAATTTTTTGAAATTATTAATTAGCATTAGTTTTTATTTTAAAGCACTTTGTCTGAGTAGTACTTTACATTTTATATATGTTTTTTATTTGTTTTGTCTGCTCTGCTCATTACTTATTTTATTGAATGTGGGACTATGCCTTATTCTGTTGAAATTTTAGATTATATTTACTGTACTTACAATAATTATTTACTTATTTTGTAGTAATGGCAAGGACTTTCTATGGCAAAATATTAAGGAGTCAACATACCAAAAAGCAAAATAACCCAAGTCAAATTGTGAGGCCTAATGAGCAGCATCGAGATACCTTTGGTATATGTTAGCTTTGTTGTAAGCTTTCAACTATTGGACATAAATATATGCTCGAGAGTTGATACTATTGTTATTCTTTCTTTATTTTCACAAGGATACTCTTGGTAGATTAGTTTTTGATGCATTTCCTATTAATTAAATGTTGTATCATGCATCAATATTATTTATAAATCATATATGACATAATTTATTTGTTTTCATTGTGATAATAGGCATTGATCATGGTAGATGCACTAGAAATACTAATATTGATGAACATCCACTTGAGCAACTTACAAATGGCATGAACAATGAGGTGCATGATTACACCACCGGTATATTTTTCATATAACATTTGCTTTTATCAAAACAAATTTGTAAATTTGAATTTAAGAAACATATATTGTGTATTGTACTTCATTATTATATGTAAATTATGTATGTCATATTTTTACTTTTTTCATTACGAGATAGGCATTTGTCGTGGTAGACGCACAAGAAATATTAATGTTGATCAACATCAATCTGAGCGGCATATAAATGAGTTGTATAATCATGAGGATACCCTTGGTTTGTTATTTTGATACATTTTGCTTTTCTCAATTCAAACTTGTAAAATTTTAATTTCTTAAAACTTACTGTACTTCATTGTAATAGGTAGATTATATATGTCATATATTTATTTCTTTTTCATTATGAGATAGGTATTCATCATGAGAGACGCATCAGAAATGCTAATATTGATCAACATTCATCTCAGCTACATATAAATGAGATGGATAGTGAGAGACACAAGGATACTGTTGGTTTGTTATTTTGATTCATCTCTTTTATCAAATAAAATTTGTAACTTTGAAATTGAAAACTCACGTTGTACTTCATTATTATTTATAAGTTACACATGAATATAATTTACTTTTTGTTTTCATTATGACATAGGTATTCGTCATGGTAGACACACCAAAAATACTAATGCTAATGGATCTTCGTCTGAGTTGCATATAAATGAAATGGATAATTAGGTGCCAGAGACTGTCCCTCGTATGAGCTAACTATGTTATCTTTTAAATCGTGTTACCTATTTGATATATATACTCAATTTATTCTTGCTTATTTTAAATTTCTACCAAGAAATTGACATCTTTCCACTATGGCACTTTTTTATGTTGCACTATTTACAATGCCTCATGATATTTTCTATGATTTTATAATATTTTATCTTTTACAGATAATGTTTGTGAGGAAAAAAAGACTAAAGGAGCTACTCACCTTCCAAGTGTTTGGATGATGAAAGGGAGCAAGTGCGTTCATTTTAACAAGCATAGACAACCTATTGGTCCAAATAAGTCTACATTTGTTAAATTTCTTGGTACCTTAGTCAGAAATGGTAAACTTGTTCAGCTTGACTTAAAAACATGGCACAAAGTACCACCACATGTGAAAAAAAGGTTAATGGAGATTGTTAAGGTAATACCATTTCATGTTATTTAAATTTTTATTTTGTTAAAAGCTAATGTTATGTAACAATTTCCTAATATATTTGGCAATGTAGGAAAAATTTTATGGTGCCCCCAGACTTGAACATTGGACTATGATGAATATGGGAAAAAATTGGAAGAGTTGGAATAATAGAGTGAAGGAAAATATTTTTGATCCAAACTTGTCATTAGAAGAAAGCTTAAGTAGGAGACCTGACATAGAAGATGAGAGAGTTTTTCCTGATCAATGGAAGAATTTAGTCATTTATTGGAATAGCCAAGAAGCCAAGGTAATCACTTTATTATATGTGTTATGCTAATTCAATAGGAGTACTTATAGTACATACGAATTTTAGTCATAATGTTTCTTTTGTACATTTAGGAAGAAAGTGCTCAGAATAAACAAAATAGAGCTAAAAGAAAAATGGTGCACATTACTGGAAAGAAAAGTCTTGCTCAAATTGAGGAGCAGTTGAAGGTCATCACTTTATTCTAATTACATTTGTATAAATTTTAAGTTTGATATAGATTGTTGATCACCTTTTTATGTAGAATGAAGCTAAAGAAGCTAATCTTACAAGAGATAGAGATATTGTAGAAAGAGATGAAGGTAGCAAATTAAATGGTGATTCGATAGATGATGAGATATCTAGATTGCATCTTTTTGAAAAATGTTATACTCGAGATGGGAATGCATCCAACCCTATTGTGGTAGATTCATTGGTAAGAATATTAGAAACCTTGATTTAAATACAACAATTGTTTTATTGCAACTATCTAACTTTTTTTTCATATTCTATAAAATGTTTTTTAATCAAACTTGATATGTAGATAAAGATGAAGGAGTTGAAAAAGGATCTTCCTTCTGGTGCAAAAGATAAAGGTGCAAATGATATATATTCTCAAGTTAATGAACAAGATAAAAGGGGTAGAGTACGCATGTATGATTTCAGTGTCACTGCTTCTAATATATATGAAGACATGCCAAGTAAAAAGAGTTGCCATCACTTGAACATGACATCCCAAGTTGAAATTGATATGTTGAATGAAGATCCGATGAGCAAGCCAAGCAAATTTAAGAGCAAAATAAGCAAATCCAAGAGCAAAACAAGCAAATCTAAGAACTTCTTCGATTGAACAAGCATAGGCTAGAAAGCACTAATCTTCCAATGGAAGTCACACAAGTCCCTTCATCATCCTCACACCAACCAATAGCTTCTCGTCGACATTCATTATCAAGCATTAACAAGATGCCGCTACAGGTAATCTCTCTATAAATCTCATATTATCTTGTGTCTATTGCTATTAAGATTGAGCTTGACTTTACTGATTTTGTTTGCTTGATAGGTTCTTGAATAGTTTTGCATTTGATGAAGATTAAAAAAATTACATATGATAACCATGTACTAGGAAACACATATCTTTTTGGAGTTTGACAACTTGTAGAATTTCTTCTTGATTTGGATTTATACTTTAATAACTATGAATTCTTGATTCTTCATTTTTTTGTCTTTTTTTTTAATGCTTTTCTTAATTCCATTTTGTTGATTTATGGTTGTGACTTAATGTGTTAAGTATATATGCAATAGTTGGTTTATGCTTGTGGGTCTCTATAATTTTCAACATGATTTAGTTGTAGAGTTAATTTACATTTTAATATAGGTTGGAGCACCGATATTGTTGAAAAGCATGATTGAACCATCAAAAACTGTTGCACTTGGTCGTCTTGAAAGCTTAAATCCATCAACACTTGTTGAAGAAGTTGAATTGGGAAATAATTGGTGCAAAGTTCATGTTAATGTTGTAGTGGAGACAAATGAGGAGTTGATCCATCCCATACCAGAATGTATAACAATTGGCGAAGTTATTAGTAGAGCTATTGCTTGGCCACATCATTTGGTAATATTTCTTTATTAATATTTACATATAATTAGATCTTGTTGTTTTTTATTGAATCTAATTTATGATTGGTTGATTTGATAGGTTGAAATGGATGAAGAATGATGGAGAAGACATTCTTGTTTTGAATATAAAATCTTTCTTAATTGATGCGGTTGGACCAATTAGATGTGTTGCGACATTAACTTTTCATTTTTTGTATTTGGATGAAGAAGTATCTTTTATAGATCTACATGATTGCGCAGTTTATTTCATTTTGTTGTATGGAGATTGATGTTGACATACATTTGGTTTTTAAATATATTGACAATGTTGAAGACATGAATTGCTATGTTTTTGTATGTTATAGTTTGCAATTAAATTTCGTCTATTATTGTTGAAAAGTGAAATAAGGTTGTTATGGATGCATAGTAGCATATTATACTAATATATTTTTTCATTGGTTGGTTTAGTAATTAGAAAGAGGAATTTGTATATATTAGTATGGTAGGTACTAGTCACACTATAGGGGCATTAAATATTTTTTTTTTGACACTTTCTTTTGTTTTTAAAGAAATGTATAGAGATACTTATGATGTTTCTTATGAAATTTTCTTGTCTTCAAAGACCCATATAGGGACACATTTTTTTTTTATTTTCTTCTTACATATTTGTGTCTTCAAAGATCTTTTGGGACATAAAAGTTTGTCTTTAAAGAAATATTTTCTATGTATTGTAACACTATAATATGTCATTAAAGCAGATATGGAGACACCTTTTATGTCTTAATAATTTATTTATCAAGACTCTTATAAGTGTCCTCTTATTCATATATGGAGACAGTTTTTAGCACTCATAAAATAATCCAATGTGTCCTACCGTGTGCTATGGAGACATTTTATGATGTCTCATAATTAAATAATTAAGGTAGTTGAAAGCCATTGTATGACATTATGAAGCGTCACAATTTGAAAGCTTTAGAGATGCTATCAAGTGTCATAATAACAATCACTTTAAAGACACTTGCAAGTGTCACAAAAAGTTAATAGGACACCCACCTATGGAACACTATGGTAGAGCATCCCAAAATTTGAAAGCATCCCTATATTTATTTGTTGGGACACATTTAGGCATCCCTATAGGGCTTTTTTCTAGTAGTGATATATATACATGGAAGTCAGTTAAACACCTTGCATTTGGACTACAAATGCCAACAAGCAAAAGCTAGTGAAACAAATGATAGTAACAAGCAAGCACTAGTTCAAGAACTACAAATGCAGACTCGAATCATTCCCTTGCCTTTTGGTGCTACCATCAATTAGGTAAGCTTTCTTAACTTTTGAAAGATCTATATGAAAAACATTAATAAGCTAACTAAACTTACATATAACAAAATACTTCATTTATTTTGCTCAAAAATATCTTCAACAATTAAGAAACACACACACACACACACACACACATATATATAAGTCAAATGATACACATCTATAACAAATTAGGGTATCACAATATTAGGCATTGTTAGGAGAAAAGTGACCAAAATTTTAAGTCAATCCATGTCCTGGATATCGAAGAATATAGCTATAAATGTCTATTATATTAAGATTAACTAAATAAATCAAAATTAAACTTATCATATGCATCAACCAAACCATATTTGTAACATAAGATACAATGAATAAGGTTGATATATCCCAAGTTGAAAGACAATTGGCATATCTTGTATATAATGACTCATGAAATATTGTGCTTTTGGTGCATTAGTGGCATCTTGTAAAAGTCATGTATACATAAACATTTGAGAACTTTGCATTTTCCTTTTCATATCTTTTGATGCTTTCTCTAAAAGATTATCATTTAATTAAGTATAAGAAATATAATAAAATTATGCATAACAAGAAATGTAATAAAATATTTAAAAGTTTCTTGAAGATTCAACATATTCTTTCCCTCATTTGCTTTTGGATCTTGATTGTTGTGCAAACAAGCATTTTTAACTCTGATTACCTACACGCTCTTTGTATTAGTAATATCATTAACAAAATCCAAATTTGGAATTCACTACCTCCATAACATTACCATATAAACTCAAATGATTCACATTCAAGTTCTCAAACAATATCCTTAAGTTTGTTTCTTCCAGATCTCTAGCTTCCATATTATCTTTACTTCTCTTAGAAAGATTATAATAACACTTCAATATGTGATAACACATGCAATCTCCACTTTATGATCAATTATAGAGATGTTCTTTTCTTCATGGTATATCCTATCACTTACATCTTTGTTTATCTTATTTCTATAGATTGCTTCGGTATATTATACATATTCATCTACTTCAAAACTAATATTGCATGCTTGCATAATATACCAATAGACTTAAAACATTGACAACTACATCTTGATCTATGAGATTTCACATCAAACTCAACTTTATGAACTTGGCCTACTCTTCATATTAGACTTTAAACTTAAAAAAAGTACCACTCCTAGAAGGATGTTCATCAAGATTGGTTCTTAAAGAATTTATCAATAATACTTCAAACATTTTGTATATCTATGTGTATAAACCTTTAGAACATGTTTTAGCAAACAATTACTTCTTCACAACAAGAGTAGGCATCCTATGGCAATATCTAAATGCCAAAGAAATGCCCCGTAAGCCAATTAGATAGGCATATAGAACTACTCCATATAACAGGCATGACTTAATTATATTCAATAAAATAACAACCTTTATCTTTTGCATTTATGATTTTCTTTACATGCATTTGGTTGAAGCCCTTAGATCATATAAGACTATAGGACTTGGTCACACATATGATGGTGATCATGAAATAAATCTATAAGGTCATGATTTTAAGTATTCCAAGTCATAAAATCGTATGAGATAGGGCATCTAAAATTTGAATAAACCTGCACTAATGATGCATACTCCAAGAAGTTGGATATTGCCCTATTTCATAAGCAATCTATATTAGATATGGATGCATTTATTGAGTGCTTGTTATAGAACAAGTCTACTAAAGACTCCCTTAGAGAATCCATAAGGTAGTTATAGTGGCACATTGGTAGTGAAAAATTCTCTAACTTATGATAACGCATACAATTAGTCCTTTAACTTTGACGGCAACCTTATCTTAAGATCCTTGTGCTTTGATTTTGCTCCAACCATGTAACAAGTCACCCAGGAGTTAGGTTGGGCACAAACTACCTAAGTATGGAGATTGGTGAGCTCCAAGATGGGATCTATTTTGTTTGTCTCTAAAGAACAAGCTAATCTCCTATGTATTCTAAGGTGATCAATTCCAAGAAATCCTTGTGCAAGATAGTATGACAATTTGGAAAAGGAATTTTCAAAAGTTGAGGTCATAATTGGGAATTGAACATCATAAATAGATACATAGTTATTAAGGTTATTAGAAAATCAGCAAATATATTGCCCTATGCCTCTTTTAATAGATAGAAAATGGGAGGACTATATTTGCTTGGCAATCATAAACAGTAATGGTCCACCCTCAAATTAATTCATCCAATTAGCTGGACTCTATAGGCTTGTACTAGATATCAACTATAGTGATTAGGTAATTTTCAACTAATAGAGATTAATTAAAAGAGTGATAAGTTTAAAAGAGTTTAAACTAATCAAAATGCTTGATATTCAATAAATCACAAAGAGTTGTGAGCCTATGCCTAATTAATTAGTGAACCTAAAAGGTCACACCTAAAATCCTAGAACACTCTTATTTGATTGGAGAAAATTATCTAGAAAGACAATTATAGTGGTCAAGTTTGGAGGAGAGATCAACTTGACTAATTAAGATTTAGTTACAATGGCTTGGTTAATTTAAATGTTAAATTAATCAAATTAATTTGAAGAGTTAAATTATACCATAAATTAAGGAGTTAATTTAATTAGTGCCATGTGGCAATTTAATTAATCAAAGTCGATTTGACGAGTTATGTTAATTTAATTTATTTAAAGAGTTAAGTTAATCTAATTAAATTAAGGAAGTAAGGAATTAATTTAATTAGTAGGAGAATATAATTTTGGAGGAAAAATTAAATGTAATAGTCCATTTTAAAACAATTGAGTTGGCATTTTAATTTCAAAAAGTAAAATCCAACTATGCATGCAAATAGGCATAAAAGTTGGCCATGTGAGAAGAGTGTGATGAAAGCTTCCAAGAACTTCCTAATTACACTATAAACACCTCACATGGCCGGCCATTAGGTTGATTTTAGCTGTGCATTTTTCCCTCCTAAAGTAGTGATCTCATGTGTTGAGAGAAACCACCTTACTAGATTCTCTCCTACTACCTTCACTCTCCACCAACTCCCTCACACATTTCTCTCTTCTTCCATCTTCTACCTACTCCACATTCTAGCATATTAGATCAAATTAAGTGCACATCTAGGTGTGTGGATCAACTTTAGAGGCACAACAAGTGGGATGCTCAAGTGTTAGTGAACTCATTCATTCAATTCAAGTCGATTTTGAGGGGTCTCCTTGACCAGCAGCTTCAGTAACTTTCTCATGGACATTTTGGAGGTGATAAAGTGGGCAAAAGCTTCTGACCTTGAAGATTGTTTGTGTGAAAAAATAGATCCAAGAGAAAAAGGATGTAGATCTTACATATGAGGTGTTTTAGCGGAAGATCATCTTGTTGCCTTCATAGTTTTCTTTCAATGTAACTTATCTTGCTTTAAAATAATTAATTATGGCATGAAATATGATCCTTGGTTAGAGGAATTGCAAGTTAATTTTTTCTTTTATTTTGCAATTATTTTGGATCCTTGCAATGCTTCTTCCTTCAAGTGGTATCAAAGCCAATTTTATGTCTAATTTTGGATTTGTTGAATTAATTCTTACACTTCAATTTCTTGATTCAATTAATGGGTTTAAGATAATGAAGTTGATGCTTGTGGCTCTATCTATGTTGAATTGAAATATGTCAATATGCATTTAATTGTGAATTTCATATGTTGGCATGAGTTGATTCCAATCCTATTATGTTAAATATTGATTTTGCATTAAATGATGCTAAATAGTGATTTAGCTTGTTGATAATTACTTAAAGAAGTTTTGGCAATTTTTTGAATCCAACTTGATTGGATGTCTTGAAGTTGTTTGAAGAATAGTGATTTTTCCTTGAGTTTGATTTTTGAAGCACTTTAAGGCCTTTAATTTTCAATTTTTGAAGTGATTAAATTCTTCAAATTTGAAAAAGTATATGCCGAATAATGTTTTAGAGGTGTCCAAGAGTTTTGGCGTGAAAACGTTCACAAAATAGGCATAACAGTGCCCATTGTTGCTGCCGATAGGGCTGCCTCCTATCAACAAGCCACTAGCCAAGCAGCAACATGAGCACTATGAGCACCTGTGCAATCTGCCTGGGTGGCTGGTAGGGCAGTGACCTACCCACAAGCTACCAAGTGGATGCCGTCCTACCATTTTGGTGCATTTTTGCTTGCTAAACTACATTTTTCCACATAATTATGATGCACAAATATACAATTCCCCAAACTAATGTTAGACATTTTTGCATGCTTTTAAGATCAAATTTAAGTATGCACTTCAAGCTTGTGCAAAATTTGGGATGTATAAAAGTTATGCTTAATTTTTCCTCTATGTAATTATTTATGTGATAAACTTTTTATTGTTGGATTGAATGTCAATTCTAGATATTGTTCATTTAATTGTTGGATGGGTGATGGATAGGGATAAACATGAGCCTTTAAATAGGTTTAATTAATATTCAATGTTGATTGAATGAATTTATTAAATAAGACTTGTGTGCTTCTTGATTTTCCACCTTTTAATTGTTATAAAAGTAAAACTCTTAAGTGGTGAGGTTTTCTTTATTCTTGTAATTGTTGCAAGGAGGCAAAGAAGGCCAAGAGGATCAAGGAGGTTTGAAGACCCATGAATGTATGAGATATATTCATGTAATAAATATGATCTATTAATTTAATCAACCCACCTAAATTAACTAAGTAATGCGCCTATGGCCCTAAGTGACTACTTGGTTAAGGCTCTTATGCTCATCCCACCTTAGATGCATGCTACGTTTGTTTACTTATGGATGCTTTCTTTATCTTATTGTTGTATGATGATGCATGTTTAGGATGGAGAACCTAAATAAGTAAAGATAAAAATGATGAGATCTTCCAAGCAAATTCTCTCACTTAGAACAATCTAAGTTCAATCAATATTAAGTCAAAATGGATAAAACTAAATGGGGTTTAGTAATCCATGCTTTCTACCAATAGGTGTGCGACATGAGATGCTACCACAATTATGTGTTGTCACACAAGTCGGGGAACACATTTTTATGGAAAGCAATGATTATTACCTTAGCATAAGATGCACTTTAATATGAATTTGCTATGACATTGTCTCACTAGTTGTGAAATGTTCATAGTTGAATTTATAATTAAAAATTGATTTGTAGGTCAAGTTAACACTTAGTAACATAGATGTCATACGAGTTATGGGTTTATATGAAAAGTGAGGCAAAACGCATTAAGAGTTGCAAAGAGATGCAATTGGTAAAAGTTACCTACCTTAGGGTAATAAGTGGGTGTCTGATCAGTCATGGATCCACAAGTGATACCTTCGGATCTTGATTCTCACTAGAGAATATGATTTCCCGAATTTTCTATGAGAGTAAGGAATTTGATAAAATAGTGGGAGCAAAACATGTTTGAAAGGCCATAATCATGTTTTTAATATCAAAATTCAATCAAATGGTCATATTCTCTTTTACACTCAATGTAGATATGTGGAATCTCAAAAATGGCTAAAATCCACTAAATATTGTTTTGGAAACCAATAAACTAACTAGGCCGAACCACTGTGATTAGCTCATAAACCTCAAAATCATTTTAGATTCTGAGAAATGGACATATGTCCTTTGTCAAGGTGCTCCAAATCCCATAGGGATTAATGCAGATCAAGTAAATTTTTGAGATATTAATTTCCCTATCTAATTTATCTCAAATGTATATTGAAATTGAGACAAAAAATCTCCTCTATAATTTGTCTAAAATACATATTCAAATAAAGATGAAAAATTAAGTTTCATATTTGTCTCAAAGGTAGTTCCAAGTAATAATTTTTGTTGGTAAAATAAACAAGTAAAAAATTAGTAATTTTGAAGGATCAAAGACAAAAAATATTTAGTTAGCAAAGTCGTCGCTAATTTTCCTTTATTTCATCACAATAATTATTTTCAAATTTATGCTTTGTAAATTTGAGGCAAAACTCAATTTCTATCTTTATTCCGTCACTAACTTCAATATTATAGAGACAAATTTGTTTCCATCTCAAAAATTCTATCTCTAAAGTCCTGCCCTCTTGTAGTGTTTGTGGATTTTAAAACAAATTGGATGGGCCTATCTATTTAATTTGCATTGCCTTAACATTTTCCTTACAGATGAAAAAGAAATAAAAAATATAGGTTATTTGACTGTAAAGTGTTGGTTTCATACATTTTCCTCCAAGATGTGATGCACATTTTCCTCCAAGATAATGCACATTCAACTTAAATATATCTTAACTTTTGAAATTGAAAACTAAGCAACATTAGTTTTTAACTAGAAATACTACTATTATTTTTCAAAGATTTGTTTAGACTTTGTAATGACATTGGCAAATAGCTCTTTTTTAGTTTATCTATCAAAATTGAAAGCAATGATCATTATAATCTATCCACCTCGTTGGAATATATATATTCCTTTCAATTCATAAATATATTCTCAACAAGGAGATGAACATTACTAAGGGGAAAAAAAGTAGAAGCAAAGTGCCTAAATGATTACACAATAGCAATATTGTAGTCCTAGATTTACAACATATCCATACCATATGTTGGTATTACTGGTGGGTGATACCATTAGAATATTGCTTAGTAGCAGATTGGTGTATATATACCTCTACTCTGTCTGAATTGAAGATGAGGTGTCACTAAACTCCTTTATTCATGGGCTAAACTATTGAAGTATCATTAGTTGAGCTAATTTGATGATGGTCTAGTTACTTAGCTGATGGATGATAACAAGGTTCTACTTATGTAGTAAGCTGATGTGTGTACAGTTAAGCATTATCAGAGGCTAAAATGACATCAAGAAAAGATCCTCTCTAGTCGCTAGTCACCTGAATCAAGTTCATAAGATTAAGTTAGCCTAACACTAGATCAATAGTTGGGCTGGCCTATTATTATCAGATCAGCTCAACCTAGTGACAGGTGCTTTATCTCACTTTCTTGCATGATCCCAAGACTTTAAGGATTTGTAAATGGTAAAAGCGAAATGGAAGGAAAGAGATATCCAAGAATCACAAATTTGTTGCTAGAAATCAGGATATACTATCTCTAAAATGGACAACATATAAAAGGAAGGTAAATTTTTATAACACACACAAACAGAAAAACACAAGCATCTTTTCTTTCAGATTCAATAAAAATAAAAAATACTGACTTAAACATTGGAGATTTTTTTTGAAATACTTTCTCATGTCCCTAATCGATTTGCTTTTGTAGGATTATTCAATGATTTCAAATATTAACCCAATGTTGATCTATCATACAGGTAAAATCATGACTATAGAGACTTTGTTTCATAATGACCATCATTTGCATGACCAAGTCTTATAGTCTTGTTGTTTAAGGGCTTCAACCAAATACATGTGAAGAAAATCATTAGCGCATAAGATGAAAATGACCATTTTATTGAATATCATTCAATCCAAACTATTACATGGAGCAGTTATATATACGCCAATCTAATTAGCTTGTGGGGACTATTTAAATAACCCCACCATAATTCTTATAGCATTTGGGGTAAACTAGGACAAAGGAATCCCATTAACATGAGAAATATTAGAAAATAGAGGATTAATAGGAAACCGAAGACCTACCTTAAGTTTCTCAATGTGGAAACTGGCAAAATTGGGAGGAAGACGATGAGGACAATCCTCAAGGTTGGGGATATGAATCACATGTTCTACGATAATCTTGAAAAAATCCGCAAGTACACTCTCTTAGTTTACCTCAAAGTCACTTGGGGGAAATTCATAGAAAAAATCAAGCATCCTCACCCTTTATATTAGCTCGATTCAAGAAGAAACTTGCCATTAATTGAATTAATCAAAATAATAGGGAAGTTTTCTCAAGTATAAAAGTGAGAAAGAAATGAAAGGAGAAAAACTTGTAAGCGGAGAGTGCAAAAAACCCTTGAAATAGGCCCTACAACTAGAGTACAAAAGGGGGAAAATATGTGGGGGAGTTATTTAGGGAAAAATGGGCAAGTAATGGATAGGTGACTGATGTATGAGAAAAAAAGAATGACTTTGAAGGCGAATTTAATGGTTGATTGAGAGCAATAGGAAAAAAATATGATAATTGCACATGTGCACTAATAGAGGGTTGAGATGACGTCATCGATTTTAAAATAGGGCGTGATAATCTATATATGTGTGGCTCTAAGTAGAAATCCAGAAGGGCACTCTTAATTGAGCAATTCAATATCTGTTACCCTAATTCCCTAACAAACATGGAGGAGGAATGAAATCATGAAAATGTAGCTCAGCAGCAAATTGGTGTATATACAGCTTTGCTCTATTTGAGTTTAAGATGAGGTGTCATGAAACCCCTCAAGAAAAGATCCTCTCTAGGTGCTAGTCACTTGGATCAAGTTCTTATAATTAAGTTAGCCCTCCGCTAGAGCGATGGCTAAGCTAACCTATTGTTATGAGATCAGCTTAGCCTAACGACAAGTGGACTGTCTCATTTTCCCGCATGATACAAAATTTTAGGAATTTGAAAACAATAAGAGCAAAATGGAAATAAAGAGATATCTAAGGATCATGGATTTGTGGCTGAATCAAGATATGCTCATCTCTAAGATGGACATCACATGAAAGGAAGATAAATTTTTATTTCACACAACACATACAAGAAAAACACAAGCATCTTTTCTTTCAAATTCAACAAAAAACAACAATACTAACTTAAGCATAAAAGGATTTTCGTAAAAAACCTTTTCGATGCCCTAACCAATTTTCTTTTGTAGGATTATTTGTTTATTTCAAATACCTGTCCGCTATTGATCTATTGTATAGGTAAAAAAGGCACATCAATAGTTATTGATAATAATGGAAGGGAGAAGAAAAACGAGTAGGAACATTTGGAGAGGAAAAACATCAATGATGTTAGAAAAATATGAAGGAATGAAAAACCAAGCACAAAATATCCAGCAATAATGGTGGTAGAATGAACAAGATTGGTCACCAAAATGGAAAAATTGACTATGTAAGAATCCGGAGAGAATGGAAGAATTTAGGTGAATCAAATTTGTGTATATCAAATTTGGATTTACCATACTTATTTCTTAACCATGATTTTTTTTAATTGTGGTTATTTTAAAATTTATCAAAGACAAAAATAACTTAAACAAGTTAAGAAAAACTTAAAAAATTTGCCGCTTGTTGATTTATGCCGCGCCTAGTATTGTGTACCCAGCAGCATCAAGGAAATTGTGTGAAGGAAGGAGGGGTAGGGATGGCAAGGGTTGCGTTTAGGACGGATTCACTAAAATTTAGGACCTATCCCCACAAGATTTTTAAGGAGCCAGGACTCACTCCATCCCAAACTCAAATTTTAGCGAGTTGGACCCGTTAGACTTGTCAGATCCATTTTGTACGTTTAAAAAATTAAAAAAATATTTTCTATAAAATAATATTACCATAACTTTTTAATTAAGAAAAATAATATTATTAATAAAGAACTAATTATTTAAATATTTATCCATGCTTGTTTTTGTTCTAAAAAAATTATAAATTATAAAACTATTGCCATTTTTGGATATGCATATTCAATGCATAAATTATTAGTGATGACAATATTATTACTTTTATGTAAAAATATGTATCTAATATGCATATTTCTCAAAATATATATGAATACATATCATATAAATATTTTCATGATAAACAAAATAAATGTATAAAATATTCTAATGGAACATATTTGAGACAGGTCAAGATTTAAAAATTAAAAATTGATATCCGCCTCAAATCCTTTTATAATTTTAAAACTTTCTCCATGAGTGATCCTTGGGGAGGAGGGAGGGTCAGGACGCAGGACGCATGGATGGTTTGAAATTTTGAAGTCCAAAATCAAAGTCAATTTATGCATTAAGAAATCCGTACAACAACAAAGCAGTTAATATACAAATAGAAAAAACTAATAGCCAATTGTATAATTGACATTTGACAATTTGTAGTGTGGTGTGCATTTACTGCCCGGCCCAACCCCCTCCCCCCCCAACCCCAACACACACACACAAACCAAAAGTCTAAGACCAAAGAAGGAGATGGTTTGATCCTCGACTTCTTTGGTTTTGCCGTTCTGGACTTTTAAGGGGGAGGATATTATTGATCCTCGACTTCTTTGGTTATGCATTAAGAATTATATTATTGATTTTATGTTTTTAAATTTTTAAAAGTAATTTCTAGAAATTTGAGAATAGAAATATGTCCAATTTCTTAATAAATTAAACATGTAAGATGAAAGAAATAAATAAAAGATAAACATGTAAAATTAATTTTTTAAATATTTCATAGCAATTATAATCACATATGATTTTTCTGCATAAAAAACGATTTATGCTTTTTATGCATAAATGGGTGCAATTTAGTTAATATATATTTTAAGCTATAAATAATTAACCATAAGTATTTTAATATTATATAATAGTAAAGATAATTGATTCCATGGGTATAATTTAATCATTTGACCAACTACATGCATTTTAATTTCACATTAGATTCATACCTTTGCATAAATGAAGCATGCCCTCATAGGTACTGATGCTGCAAAGAGCCAAATGGTCCGGAAGTTCGGTGGATTGAGTTGATATTGGGCTTGAGATCTGCAAC
>JACGDI010001179.1:931830-1005801 GCA_014898725.1 Jacaranda copaia
TGTCTGGAAGCATGAGTTGACTGTTGAGTTGTTGAGTAATTTATTTCCCTGTGTGCCAACTATAGGTTGGTGTTTGTGAATCGGTTCAAAATCCTGTCCTCCCTCATAAGTTCCTGCCCCCTTATGGTATCAAAGCCATGGATTAGAGATTGTATATTTCTCTGGTTGTTTAACACTTTTCCTTAAAAGATATGAATATTTTAAAAGGAAAAAATACTTCTGTTAAAAATTCTATTTCGGAAGAAATAGATCTTCCTTTAAATATCAGTCTTCTTAATAAATGGACCATTCCGAAAGTAGATCCAAAAATTATTTATCGAATAGGTACTTTTGAAAAAATTGGTTTAAAACAAATTGTTAAGACCACAGAAGAGTCAATACCTCTTAGTTCAGATGATATTTCTTTGCAACTATTACAGAAATTTGATATTGATAAATATCGTGGTTGTTATAATTTTATTCATATTGGTTTAATTCAAGTTTCTTTTAAACCACTTACTCTTGATAATTTGCCTAATAGTTTTGTTGCTGTTTTAAGAGATGCTAGATGTTTGAATTGGAAACATTCTTTGATGGGTATTATACAGTCTAGCCTAGCACATGGCCCGATTTATTTTGATGTTTATCCTAATTTGCAGTTGTCTTTAACTGATGTTAATATCTTACATGCTGTTACTTTGAATGTCAAATTGCATGGGTATGATTATATGCCAAATACAGAAACCATATGTATTTGTTATAGGATTTATTATAAACCTCTTTACACTCTCAATCCTATGTGTAAAATGATTAATAAAAATGAAAATGAGACAATTTTAATTGAAACAAATTTTAGTAAGTCTCATATTACAACTCGTAGAGCTATTAAATGGGATAGTATTGATTTTTCGAGTCATTGGTGAATAGAAAAAATGGTTCCAGTCCAACCTGAAATACAAACAGAGGTGAGCCAAATAATTCAAACCCCAGATGGAGATGTGTCAATTCAATTTAAAAATAATAAATTAATGAGATTTACTAAATTTGTTAGATCTTCTTTTTCTTATATAGATCCATTAGAAAATAACTTTGATAGTCCTAATACTTTTAGAGCTTCAACTTCACAGGTAAATGAACCAACTTTTAAAAATAGAAAAGATAATAATCTTGACACTAGATTTGATAGGTTAAAAATTAATTCTTCTAATATTGTTCATGGATTTAATATTCCAGATAATAATAATGATAATAATAGTGATGATACTATTAAACCAACTGAATCTGAAATAGATTTTTCAGTACGAAATATTCGTATTTAGATCAAGATAATTTTTAATGAATAAGAAAAAATTTGATTTTACTCCTGGTTCTAGTCATAGGAATTTAATAAAGATCGATGGAAAATATTTCACGATTGGTTTTTTAAAGTTTTTAATAAAGAACAACAAACAAATTTTCAAAATGAATTTTATAAATTTGTTTCTGAAAAAGACCAACTAATACCTTTTGTCCCTTGGTTTATGGTAAATTATTTTGAACCATATCTTTCTGTTTTAGAACAAACTTATATCGGAGAGAGTGGACATAAACAAAAATCTGTTTTTCCACCCCAAGATACTTTTATTATTGAAGGAAATAAAAATCTCTTCTTTTCCGCATTTAATAATTTCTTAGGTAGCGAACATATGCCTGTTACCTCTAGAGAAATTAATCTTCTCATAAGACAACAAAATTATGCTAATTTATATCTAAATGTTTTAGGAGAAACTTTAGTCTCATTAGACCAAAGACTTTCAACCATTGTTAATATTAGTCATAGAACTAATAAACTCTTAGATGATTTAGAGGAAAGAATTAATAAAATTGTTATTTCTCCCCCAAGAATTGCCTACTAATATTACTATGCCTAGTGTACAACCTCCACCTGAAATTGATAATTTTCAGCTTAGAGATATGACTGAATTAGAAAAATTAATAACTAAAAAATTTTCTGAGTTTAGGATATCTACTCTGAGTAATATAGATGAAGATTCTTATAAAACTGCTATTAATGAAGAAATTAATAAACTTCAAAAATATGTAGATAGACTTACAATGAACACTTACTATTATCCTCGTCATTCACCGCAAGATGTTTTGCATGAAGAACAAGATATTATCCTTAATAATTCATACTCTGGTAAAAACATTTATGAATGGAACTTAGATGGTTTTACAGAGCGTCATATTTATAATTTGGTACATAGGATATTAATGTACTCTACAATTTGTAAGGCAAATGGTAATACTGATAAATCTGTCACCAAAATGATTGTAGCTGGTTTTACTGGACAACTTAAAGGTTGGTGGGATAATTATTTAACCCAGGCTAATAAAGATGAAATATTAAGTGCTGTTAAAATTGAAGGGTCTAGTACTAACACAGAAAATGCTGTTTACACCCTAATTGTCACTATAATAGAACATTTTACTGGTAGGTGGACTAATAATTCTGAACACATTAGAACTTTACTAAATGGTTTAAAGTGTCAGAGTCTTAACTCATTTAGGTGGTATAAAGACACTTTTTTGTCTAGAGTCTTAGAACTCCCTGAGTCTAATAGCTCCCATTGGAAGTCAAAATTTATAGATGGTCTTCCTTCTCTTTTTGCTGAAAGAGTTAGAAAAGCGCTTAGGCAAAATAATCCTAATATTGATTATGATAAGTTTACCTATGGTAAGTTAATAGGAACCTGTATTCAGGAAGGTTTAAATTTATGTAATGAAATTAAATTAAACCAACAAATTAAACGTAATAATATTACTGAAAGAAAACAATTAGGTCAATTTTGTGGACAATTTGGTATGGAAATTCCTAAACCAATTAATAATAAATCTAAAGATAAAAAAGATGACTATTATAAGAAGAAAAAATATAGAAAGCGTTCTGATAAAAAGGCTAGGGAAAAAGAACGAGAGAATAGAAAGAGTAATAAAAAGCTTTATAAAAGATTTAAAAAACATGGTGCTTGTTATAAATGTGGTAAAGTAGGACATTATGCTGATAAGTGTAAAATGAAGTCAAAAATTAATAGTTTAGATATTGATGACAATATAAAAGATGTATTGTTTAAATTAATGCTTAATTCTGATAGTGAAGATGATGATTCTTTTGTTTCTTCTGAGAATGATTCGTTAAATGAATGCTTTAATAATTCTAGTTCTGATTGTGAACCATGCAAAAATGGTGAATCTTGTAATAATACAGATAGGACTAGTGATCAATCTGAAAGTGAAGATTTATATAGGCTTAGATCACAATTTAGTGAATTAAATGTCATTAATAATGATAACACTATGGAATTTTTAAAACTAATAAAAGATCCAATTTTAAGATCTAAAATAATTGATCAAATTGAAAATACTCCTTCAACTTCTAGAAATGAAGAGTTTGTGTCTAATAATGGTAATAATGAACCCTATTCTATGTCTGAAGTTTTTAAAATGTTAGAACATAGAAATAAAAATAATACTCCTACTTCTGTTAACGATTTAAAACAAGAAGTTAATAATTTAAAAAATGAAATAATTGAAATTAAAAGAAATAATGTATTTCTTGAAGATAGACTTAGAAAACTAGAAATTGCTCAAGGTAAACAAGTAATACCTAGAATAGAAAATATATTTGATAGTTTTCCTGGTTTTGATAATCTTCAAACTGATAATTTTCTTGATAGTCTAGATATGGTTACTTCACAGAAATGGTTGATAAAAATAAACTTACTAATAGACAATAGGTTTTCAAAAGAATTAATTGCTTTGGTTGATAGTGGTGCATATTTAAATTGTATTCAAGAAGGATTAATACCTACTAGGTATTTTGAAAAAACTTTTCATACACTTCGTTCTGCTAATGGAGAAAAACTTGATATTAATTTTAAATTGTCAAAAGCTTTTGTATGCAAAAATAAAACTTGCATTCCTTTAAGTTTTTTACTCGTTAAAAATATTTTGAATCAAATTATTCTTGGAACACCATTCTTAAAGAAAATATTTCCTTTAAAAATGGTAAATCAAAAAGGTTTTATAGGAACATTCAATAATAAAAATTTACATTTTCAGTTTATAATTGAACCTTTTTCCAGAATTCTTAATAAGATAGAAGAAATAATAAAAGCTAAGAATAATCAGATAAATTTCTTAAAAGAAGAAATTGTTAGTCTTAGTATAGATGATCAAATTAATAATTCTAAGTTAAAAGAAAAAAATGTTTTTCTTGAAAATCAATTCTCTTTGTCAATTTGTAATGATCACCCTAATGCTTTTTGGAATAGAAAAAAACATATTGTTGATCTGCCATATGATGATAGCTTTGATGGTAATATACCTACTAAAGCTCGTCCGTGTCAAATGAATTCAGAATATTTAACATATTGTAAAAAAGAAATAGAGTCTCTTTTACAAAAGGGTTTAATTAGGCCAACTAAATCATCATGGTCATGTACTGCTTTTTATGTTAATAAACATAATGAATAAGAACGTGGTGCTCCTAGGTTAGTAATAAACTATAAACCTCTTAATAAGGTTTTGAAATGGATTAAATATCCAATACCTAATGAAAAAGATTTGCTTGATAGATTGTTTAATGCTAACATCTTTTCTAAATTTGACTTAAAATCTGGGTACTGCCAGATTCAAATTTTAAAGAAAGATAGGTTTAAAACCGCTTTTAATGTTCCTTTTGGCCAGTATGAATGGAATGTTATGCCATTCGGTCTTAAAAATGCCCCTTCTGAATTTCAAAAAATTATGAATGATATCTTTAATCCTTATAGCAATTTTATAATTATTTACATTGATGATATCCTTGCTTTTTCTAATACTATAGAAAATTATTTTAAACATCTAAACATTTTTAAACAAGTTATTATTAATAATGGCCCTGTTATTTCAAAAACAAAAATGATATTGTTTCAAACTAAAATAAAATTTTTAGGACATTTCATATAAAAAGGAAATATAATCCCTATAAATAGAAACATAGAATTTGCTTCTAAGTTTCCTGATAAAATAACTGATAAAACACAACTTCAAAGATTTTTAGGAAGTCTTAATTATATATCTGCTTATTATAAAAATCTTGCTAATGATACTGCAATTCTTTATGATAGATTAACGAAGAATCCTATATCTTGGAGTGATAGTCATACTAGTGCTGTTGTTAGAATTAAAGAGAAAATTAAAAACTTACCTTGTTTAATGCTTTCCAACCCTAATTGGGATAAAATAATAGAAACAGATGCCTCTGATTTAGGATATGGAGGTATATTAAAACAAATAAATCCAAACACTAAATAAGAAATTCTTGTTAGGTTTTGTTCTGGTAAGTGGAATAATAGTCAAAAAAATTATGCTACTGTTGCTAAAGAAATCTTTGCAATTGTTAAATGTGTTTTAAAATTTCAAGATGATTTATATAATCAATTTTTTATTATAAAAACTGATTGTCAATCTGCTCAGTTTATGTTCAAAAAAGATTTTAAACATGATGTATCTAAACAAATGTTTGCTAGATGGCAAGCTTACTTAGCTCCTTTTGATTTTAAAATCATTTATAAAAAGGGTTCTGATAATAGTCACCCTGATTTTCTTACTCAAGAATTTTTACAGGGACAATGATTCCCCATAATAGAGGAGGTGGACAAAATCCATTTTCTAATAGAGGAAGACGATCTGGTTCGAATTTCTCTTTTAATAAATTTCCATTGATACAACATGGAAAGAAACAATTGACAAATTTATCTTCTTCACAAGCATCAAATGCTTCTTCCTCCAACCCAATCCAACCAGATGATCCGCTTTTTGCAGAATTTCTGCAATTCAAGCAATTTCAAGAAAGTTCTAATAAGACTTTCTCCTCTAGCCAATCAGCCTCTAGTCAGCCTGAAGGTTCTAATATTAATCCTTCAAAGCCTTCTTTTGTTGACATTGCAGCTAATACTGCCTCTCCGGTGGATGAAGATGTTCTATCCACTTTTGAGAAGAAAGATCATAAGGATTTAATAATGATCCTTGAATATAATGATCTTAAATGGAAGAATGAACCCTGGATGATAATCCAAAGATACCTTGATACTGTATCATATACAGTAGAGTCTTATAAACCCTGTTCATACTATGAAAATATTTTAATAACAACTGGCTCCTGTGAAATTTCTCATTTTTTTCCAAGTTCACAGGATAAATCCACTTTTAATTTTAGTAAAATAATAATCAAGAAAATTATTTCTGTGGAAGAATGGGGAATATCTTCATTCAAGGAAAAGGAATTTATTACAAAAGAAAGTAAATTACTTTATCAGAACCCTTTTTTTGGGATTATATCCAAGCTTTTAATAAAGTCTTTCTTTATGAAAATCCAAGAAAGAAACACACTTGGTTCATAAAAATATGTCCAGAAGTTTTTAGGAATAATATTCCTAATTGGTTTTTTAGTTGGTGGAAATCCTATGGTCCTACACCAATTCTTTTGCCTGATATGTTCAAGCAAACTTTTGATCAATGGGTCGAGTTTTCTCCTAAGATAAAGGAAGCAGAAGCCGAGGATCAGATGATTACAAATAAGGCTACAATCTTTTTCTTCATGGAATTCTCAATCCCGTGGATATGGAAATGGGTGCCTGAAATCAGTTTTTCTTCTGAAGACAATATTTCCTGTCTCTATCGAACCTACTACATCAAATGGTGGAACAAATTACTTCAAGTTGATAAAGCTACAGGTAAGATAGAAGGCCAAGAGATTCTAGATAATATTTCAAGAACAACAGAACAAAATAAGCAAACGGCTTTAAAAAATAAGAAGAAAGAAGCTTCAACAATTTTCGGAAAAGCTTCTGAAAAAATCAAAATGAAGAAAGGAAAATTTTCCAAAGCAGATTTATTAAAAGAATTCTTAAATATGGTTCAAGAAGAATTTGGAGACCAGATTGCTAAAGAAGATGATTCATCTACTAGTAATGAAAAAGAAACAGTGTCAATGGAGACATCTTCAAAAACTGATAAAAATCAATTTGGTGATTTGTTTCAAGATGCCCAAGATCCAAATGATGATCTGAAAGATTTAGACGAAATGATAGAATCATTGAGGAGAAAGAATGAGGAAAAGCAATTGTGATGTGAGTGGTGAAAGCCGTCACAGTTGTCGAAAAATTATTAAAGTAATAGGACAAATACAGTAATCTGAATCATATCAGAATACTATAGAATTACTTTTATCTTTACTGTTCTGGATTCGAAAATTTTGAAATCCGCACAGTATTTTACTTTTTGCTTTTTACTATTCGGACGCCAGAAAAATATTTTGATGTCCGCAATAGTTCTTTCTTTAGTCTTTAAAAAGGCATTCAATTGTATAGAGAAGCAGAGCCTTTTAGAACCAGTTTTAAAATTTTCTTTCTGCTGCTTTGTAATTTGTAAACTGTATTCTTTAGATTTTCGTTTGTAATTAATAAAACTTTGGAAGCTGATTAAAGTTTCTTATCTGCGGTGTTGAAGTCCTTCAGGTATTTTCTTTTCTTTTATTTAACTTATTTACTTATTTGTGTGTACCCTAGCCTAATGGAAGGCCAAGGGATTCTGTGTTAAACAACTATGAGTTAGATACTTTCTCTGTTTACATGGTCACTTTAGACTAGGCTTGTGATGAAGGGTTGGAATTTGAATTAGATTATCCAAGCAGGTTTCATAATTTGACAGTCTTCCATGTACCTCTAAGATTGCCCTGTTGTTGCCCGTTGAGCCATGTGGAAGGCGTTAGGGCGTTGTGTTGGGGTGTACGTCTGGAAGCATGAGTTGACTGTTGAGTTGTTGAGTAATTTATTTCCCTGTGTGTCAACTATAGGTTGGTGTTTGTGAATCGGTTCAAAATCCTGTTCTCCCTCATAAGATCCTACCCCCTTATGGTATTAATAATTTTATATTTGGTATGACTTTAACACTAAATATTATTCAATACATAAAAAATATAAATTAAAAATATACATAGGAGCCCTAAATATAATTATATTTTTAATTATATAATATATTATATCAAATATATAATGGGGAAAGTCAAAATCAGATCCGACTGGTGGAAAAAATGCCAAATTTGCTTCTTAGTTAAGGGGCAGAAATGAACTTTGGGCTCCTCAAAACTGGCCAACATTCAGTAATCGCGGCCAGTGACCACCCGTTATTAGACTAGCATCCAGTAGCGTCTACAGTTACAGGCTGATGATTATTTTGCGGACCGACCCGAATGGTTAATGTTGCGTATCAAATAGGCATACGGGTGAGATTGACCCCTCTGTTAGAGTCCAATGTATAATAATATCAAAGGAGCCACGGTTATCCTCTTGTATGCAATGGTTTCGCATTTGTTTAACAACTAAAAAAATGATTTCATGGTATCTTATTCCATGTCATCATTTTAACCTCTTCATTGAATTGCCCTTATATTACTCCGAAGCTTCTCTTTAATTTGTATATTATAATTTTTCACAACACTAATTCATTCCGATTCCCGTACAGTTTTATATAAAAAGTCAATAAAACAGAAGACAGAGCACTTGGCAAAACTTTTGCAACAATTTTATTTCTTTTTCCTAAAATTAGGGATGTCCCAAATTATTATATACTTCTTGCATTCCAAATCAACAACTAAAAGACAGGATGATAAGTAAGTATTGGCTGGCATTTTCCAATCAACCCTCAGATCACCACACCATATCCATCCTCCGAAAAGCACTATGTCCACTCCATCCCGCACCAACACAGATCCATAACCTCCTTTCCGAATTGTACATTCCATATAAATCATCGTAAACTTTCTAGCGTTTTTACTGCCCAAGTACCCATATGTAGTTTTTCCTGCCTCTTTTCCAATCCTTCCCCTCAATTAAAGCAAACAGCTTCTGCTGATGGACCAAAACAACCTGCAGCAAGGCGCGCCGCCGCCGTACCTGCAACTCCTCCAGCAACAGCAGCAGCAGCTCCAGATGTTTTGGACCTACCAGCGCCAGGAAATCGAACAGGTGAACGATTTCAAGAACCATCAACTGCCATTGGCTCGCATTAAGAAAATCATGAAGGCCGATGAGGACGTGCGCATGATATCGGCAGAGGCGCCCATACTCTTTGCCAAAGCCTGCGAGCTCTTCATACTAGAGCTCACCATCAGATCGTGGTTCCACGCTGAGGAGAACAAGCGCCGGACGCTCCAGAGAAATGACATAACCGCGGCGATAACGCGCACGGATATATTTGATTTTCTGGTGGATGCTGTGCCGAGGGATGAGATCAAAGATGAAGCGGCTGCTTTAGGGGGGATTGTGGGGCCACCTCCGGGTACTGCTGGGGTGACGGGTGTACCCTACTACTACCCGCCTATGGGACAGCCAATGATGGGTCGACCCGCCGTGCCTGGTGTGGATCCGGGTGCTTATGTGCAAGCGCCGCCGCCGTCTCAGGCGTGGCAGTCTGTGTGGCAGACCGCCGCGGAGGATGCGTCGTATGCCACTAGCAGTGGTGGCGGTGGTGGCAGCACTGGACAGGGCAACCTGGACAGACAAGGGTAATTATGCCATTTCATGTATTCTCTCCGTCTTTGTTTCTTCCTATATTCGAAAGATTGGATCTTTGCTAAGATTTTGCTAGTTTTATGGCTTTCCGATGAGTATGTTATGATATTTAGCTGGTTTTACCTTTTCTATTTTGAGTTCTGCCCTTTTATGTGCGATAGAAGTATATTTGTGGTAGAATTTTAACTTTTATGTGCAGAATTTGTATATTTCCTCTACTTTTCGTGGTTTATTATGCTTTTCCAACCTAATATTTCAGTGCATAGGGTTCATGTTCCTGAAAATTTGTTTATTTAAATTTTCTAAAACTTCTAAAACTTATAGAATTATTTTCATGTGCTGAAATGATGTGCTGGCTTCATTTCTGGGTTTACTATGAGTTATAGCACAAGAAACATTTGCTCAAATGTGTTGCATTCAATGAAGATGTTACTTCTCCTAGTTGTCAAATCAACGCCACAATTCCATGTCTCATGAATTAAGACATAGTGCCTCCGAATAAGCCCAAGAGAAACTTTTTAGTTTTTACTCTCCGAATTATTGCTTTCCTTCTTTATTTTTTTGCAACTGGAGACTGGAGTGTCTCTTCGCCACAGCAGAGACCAGGCTATGTAACTATTTTATCCGATCAGCTTTATTTGTCTGCTCAGGATTTCGAATTGCACCAGGTGCATAACCTGTGTACATGCAAAGGAAAAAAAAATATTATAAGCCGGGCTGTAAACTTGTTTGTGATCTTGAATCAAATACAGCATGGGTCAGAAAAATCACTTGACACGTAAGAAGTACTTACAAACACCAGTGAAGTGCTTCATGAAAGAAGAATTCAACTTATGAGGGCTTTGCTTTAGCTTCCAATTGCATGGCCAAAGTTATTTGGAAGTGTTTAGAGTCCAAGAATATTCCATACCCATTTCCAGTGGTAGGTATAAATTTCTTCCAGATTACACAGGGCATTGTTTTTTATTATTGTTCTATTCCCCCTATTGGTGCCCTCTGTTGCTCACTGTCTGAACCCCTGTCAGTCAACAAACCCAATCTTTTCATTGATATGACAGTAATATGATTCCATGTCTCTGTTTCTCTGATTATTTTTTTCTTGCTTTTGGTGACCTTTTATATGTTGTTGCATCGTGCTACGTCCTTTGTTTTGTTTTCAACATTTTTGTGCTGTTATTCTTCTGCTTCCACTTTGCTTCCTGGCTAATATTGAGTTAGAAGGAATGAGATAACTTTAGCCCAAATAATGGCACTTCTCACTTAGATTGAAGTAAAGTGGCATAATGAACGTCCATAATGAAGGATTGGAGGTAAACTGAGACAAATTAAATACGACCCTGGTTCCTTTAAAGCTTAAAATTTGTCTACAAGAACTTAAGTTGTTTTTGCTGGTAATTATAACCAAATAATTGTTAGGCTGCTTACGAGCCCAACAAAACAGTACTTGAAGTGCTGTGAGCTAACTATATGAAAAGTGAATGGCATAGCTTACTTTTGAATTGCTCGTAAGGACTTCTAATATATAATTCACATGATGAATTTTCCTATAGTAGTTCTAGAGAATTGAATGGATAAACTTACAGCTATAAGTTGTGAGTTTACTAGCAACTTGAATTTATCCTTTATGAGAAAATTGGTAAATGCGCCCAAGTATATACGACTCCAGCTTAGACCTTGAGTTCACACTTGAGTGGCATCTGCATGAGGAATGACAGGGTGATATCTGAAAGCGTCAGGAACACTGGTGATATGGTTACGTTGGGAATGCATACAACTCTATTCCATTATGGTTTTGGTATCTGAGTTTCCATGTATCGCTCGTGTTTTGGATTGTGTGGAGGGATCTATGGAGTTTTGTAGATTAAGTTCATCCTGTGGTGCTATCCTGGTAAAACTTTTTACCTATCGAATGTGGCTGGGGCTCATGGATAGCCTTTGACTGGTTATTTAGTTATAACTGGAATCAGCTCAGTCAGGCTAGATTAGTGCCAAATAGATGGATTTGAAGTCTCTTGTTAATTTGGCAGATTTCCTGCCCAGAAAAGAGAGATACTTCTCACTCAAAAGGCTTGGGCCAAGAAAGTTGGAGCATGTTTACTACTTTTCCTAGAATGTGTTCCCGAAATTAGAATTGCAAGATCATTGTGGCTGCCAAAACTTGCCATGCAGTAGATTATATGTCACAGTTTCCCTAGAGATCCTAAAATAAATTTTATATGAGATGTAGTGTTGTGGCGCTATGAAGATGAAACATGAATGGGTTCTTCATGGTTTAAAAGCAGGCTGACTACTGAGTTTTAACTCCACTTCCTATCAGAAGAAAGCCAATAGAAAGATAAAGGAAAGAATGAATCCAATGTCATCTATATGCTGTGTTTTTGGGCTGTCATAATGTGAACTTCCATTGATCAAAATTTGCTGTCTCTGTCTATTCCATTTAGAGGATGGGCTTATGTAGGATAAGGCCGACATCTTAATTTAGTGAACTGGTTGTCTTGATTTGTAATTCTTAGTTTTCCTTTTTATTTTTTGCTTGAACTGGTTGCTGATACATTTGGAAGAAACCTCAAACAAGCTGATCATCAGCTCAAGAACAAGAAATATAAATTTTGTCCCCACCCCCGCAAACTAAGTCTCTCAGTTACCACCGCATTTTATTCTTTGGCCTGACTCTTTCCTGAATTTCTCTTATTTCGTTCATACTCGTGGAGAAACTGAACTTGAAGGATGATGACGATGATTATAAGAAACATAAAGTTGTTAAGTTAGGAGGATATTGCTGCAAATATTTCCTGGATTTCTTTTCCTACAGGGAAGGAAAAATAACTGGTTTAATAAATATGATGTTGGTGATCTGTTAGATTTTCATGCATGATGGTGGAAAAAAGAAAGTGGGCTAGTTAGAGGAAATTTTAATGGTACTACATACTCTGGTGCTTGGAAGAAGATTTAGTAGAACTAAGGTGGAATCTTGAATGAAGATGATCCTATAGATAAATAGGAAAGGGTTTAAGATAGCAGTTGAATTTGATCAGAATGATTTTGAAGAAGGCGGATTGTTCATGAACGCCAAACATTGCCAAATAGTGTCAGGTTTGTTATTTGGAAAATGTGGTTCATATACTTGATCCACTTCAAACTTATATGGGGAAATTGAACTGGAGATTTTAACACCATCCATTTTGAACACATGGTCTGTATAATTTGGATATATTGGTGTTAGTCTTTTACATTTTTTTGTGACAGTTTCTGCTGTCGCAAATATTCACTATCTTGTGATTGGACGCTTTTTCTCCACTTGTAAACTTTGAATTAGTGCTATTCTTAAACTTTCTTTCAATAAAAGACTGATCAAAATATGATGATAGCATTTTGATATGAATATGGAACTATCTGAGGGGATATCCTCTGCATTCGTGTGTGTCTGTAGTTCATTGCATGTGGCTTCGTCAGATGTTGTCGCTTGCTTTCAATTTAAAGTTGCTTCTGTTGGATTTGGCCATGCCCTACTCCTTTAGATATTGCTTTGGGCGATTTGCGGTAGGCAATCTGTTTTTATTTAATGTGTGCCCTTCTATTATTTCCTTATCTTTCCTTGCATCCGTGTCAACAACTTAACTTAATTTCAAACATAACTTGCTTACTTTTCCCTTTTTCTTTCTCCTTTTCTTTTTTTCTTTTTATTCAACATGGTAAAAATGTAGATTTTGATTATGAAACTCTTGGTTTTTTGCAGTTGAAAAAACTGTTGTGCTGACTTTGAGGGTAAAATGGAAAGTCACCGAATTGAGGTGCAATGGGAACTCACTGACTTGCTGATGTTGCAGCGAAATTTATGTTACGACTATGAATGGGATTCAACGCACTTATCCATGAATCTTGGTGTTACTATAATCCCTTCATGCTTCTAGAAATTTGTGTAAAACTTGATTTTGTGTTGGTGCTACAATTTGTCTCATCATATCCATGTGTAGAAGATGTTTCCCATGCAATGACACATTGAGCTAAGTTATTGCAAGTATCTTAAATCTAATTACCTTGAAACTTTTGAGTTTAATTTATCTTTTATTTCTTTTCTTACTATGTCTGTATGTTTCTGCATGTCTTCATTGTCATCTGATCCACTACAATGATAGGCTTATGTAATTAATTGAAACTTATTTGCAAAACCAATTTGGCGCTCACAAGGGTAAGTAGCTTAAGCCTTAAAGACTGCAAAATAGTGTTTTGGGAGAAACACTAAGTCAATATGGTTATCTCTGTTAAGCTATTGAGAGTTTAGACTGAGGTTAAGGTTCTACAGATGGTTCTACATGTTGTGGACCCACTATGTATAGACAAATGTATGTGGTGTGTGGAGGGAAGTTCCACTAGTGATGAGCTTGCCACTGCTATTGTACTTAAAAACTCATAACTTCACTGTGATTGATGGATGTTTCTGAAAGAGACAAGTGGGATTATGGTGTGCAAAACGTGGTTGCATTAGTTACTCCTAGTCCTAGTATCTGAAAATGCCAAAATCTGCCATTGGAAGAAACCAAGTTCTCCTCACACAAGAACTCCCATGAGTACCACTTTTCAATCATTCTGTCAACATCATGTACCATAACATGACTGGTGTTTCCTCTTCTTGCTAGTATGCTAGCCATGTAAATGGAAGCCATTCTACCCAGGGAATCTGGTGAATCCCCGCTTGGTCCATCCACCATCACCACATCCCACATGGTATCATACACTTGCTGCGGGAGGTTTGGCAATGCCAGATTGCATTTGGATACTTTAGGCAGGTAAAACTTTGGCAAACAGTTGGGATTTTTTCTTGCATCTTTGAGCAGCTGGTAAGCTTCTGATGCTAGTGTCTTGTATGTGATTCTGCGAACTTGTGTATTATTTTTGGTAGACTTAATTGCTCTTGTGTTGTGGAGATTGTCCACAAGAAAGATGGTGATTCCTCCAGCATTCAGGGATGCTATACTTGAATATTGATATTCAAGGCCAAAAACAAGTAGATTGCACGGAACTCTGCGTGAGAAGAATTTCAAGAGAAATCTCATTTCCTTGTCTGTTAGACTACTGCTGGCATTGGTGGAGCTACTACCTTTGGAGGGATAATGCAGACGAGAGACATTCTTCCTACAAATGGATGAGCCAGAAGAACATTCGTGGTGGTGTATTACTGGAGGCTGCAGGGGTGCAGATGAACTGGTAATCATACTAATATTGAGAAATCTGAAGATGGAAGCAGTGCATAAAATGAAAACAAGAACTGGTATGAGCTTCCTTTTTGTGAATTTCATCCTCCCTCCTCGTCCTCCTCGTCCCTGTTGACAATACTTGTGATATAGAATCTGTTTAAAACGAGACTTTGGTGAGACTCGTACTAGCAACTGAGTTTTTGGAGTGACAATAAGATGGGAATGAGATAGTTGTGGTGGCATGTTGATCCTTTCTCACCACCACAGACAGTTTACCACAATCTCATCCCCATTGTAGTATTTGAAGGCTATTGATGACTTTTAGATTGTTTATGTTGGTGGGTGGAGAATTTTCTTGAGTGAGGAAGAAGGGATGTTCTCATTTTCCCTTTGGTTTAAAGCATCACTTTATTTAGTGGCATCAAATTGTTGAATCATCCTTGATTAGTTGCATATTTTTTCCAAGTTTGAATACTGAATGGTTGATATCATAATCATAACTTGGTCAGGATAGAACCAAATGTTATTTTTTATTCTGCCTATCAGCTATCAGGTACCATGTATGCCAGCAGGCTGTTGGGGTAGTTGTTGGAGGGACACTTTCAGTTAGTTGAGCTTGAGCCCTGTCCAAGACGTCAAGTCTATATTATCATCATGGGATGGTAGCACTCTATTTACCTAATTAATTCACTACTACAGGTTTGTTTTTCGTTAATAATTCGGCGCTTTTATTGTTCAGTGGATTCTTCTCCGCATGTACACATTTACCACCTAGCTTTGTCAGATTTCTGAAAGGACTGGTGGAATCACAAAGTGCTCCTTTTATGGTCTTGTTTAAAAACGTTAGAATAGTAAAGAAACGGCAAGTTAAAATATGATAATCTCCAGAAGAGTTGGTCGCATGCATAAGTATTTTTGGAGTTTTTTAGGTTATATACCCATTAGTCTAATTTATTTCCATGTACTCACTTTTTAGCCGTTCATATCAATTTAATCTGATCCTTACCTTTGAATTATCAGGAAATAAAAAATCATAATTTTTTTTATGATTCTTTACAAATATCATCTTCTTTCAAAAGTAAATTATGAAAAATAAAATAAAAATCATTGCCCTTATGCTCATTGATCAAATTAACCACATTAAATTTACAAAATTAAAAACTCTTTTTCTCTAATACTAAAGCCTAATAGATTAATTTAATTAAAAAAAAATCAGAGAAAGCCCTTTATGACTTATGAGATAACCCAAAAAGGAAACAAAACCAAAAAGGCGATACGAAACAGAAAAGGTGAGGGAAAAAGAATATATATGCATGGGTGCTCCGAATGATATGATCTATGATTTTGTATGATCGTACGTGTGTCCAAGTGTGTAATGGTGAGGTTGAGAGGAAATTAATGTGGGTTTTGAGTAATTAAGTTATGGCGTTCTTTTTCATGTAAAACCTTTTATGCAAATATATATATATATATATATATATATTTTGTGGGGAGCTAAATTTTCTTAATCATTAATAAAGATCATTACCAAGTGCTTCAGCAATGAACGAGTGAGGATTACAAGTCTAAATCCCATGATCAAAACTAGAATTAGATGCTCTAGCAATAGCATGAGCTATGTATTTGCAAAGCTCCTAACAAAAACAACTTGAAGGTGATTAAAACCTTCTTTAAGACATCTACAATCCTCAATAATGAGTTCTAAGGTGGAAGGAAAGTGCTTCTCACCATTTAAAGCTTTGATTGATTCCTATGAATCTGATTCAATCACACAATATTGAATATCATATTGTTTAATTCAATTAAAAGCTTTCCTAATTCCCAAACATTTTGCCAAGCAGCTATGAAGGATTCCATGGAAGGCTTTATATCCCGCCCCTACAAAAGGGCCTTGTTCATCTCTTGCAATCCAACCTACACTTGTCAAGTTTTTGTTCTCAAAGATAGCCGCATCAGTATTACCTAAATCCATCCTTGTTCTGGCCTCTATAGTTTCCGAAATTGATTTTCACTCTCATCATGTTGGTCCAACCCATCAAGCAAACTCAAGTAACTATAGGCATTTTTAACCGAATACTTGCCGCTTGTTCCAAAACCAACTGTCCTCCCTGTTTCTAATACTAACTGGAATATGCAAAATAAGGTTTATGTCTCTATCATTAAACAGTCCATTAATCAACTGGGAGTTCCATTTTTTACCATTTGAACTGAATAGATCAACTACCCTCAAGTTTATATTAGTTTTTGGCATAACGGAAGAAATGAAGGGGTTGGTGTTATGAGGATGCCATGGATCAATAGCAACCTTTATTCTCGTTCCATCTCCCACTCAAAATCTGCATCCATCTTTGAGTAATCTCTGAGCTACCGCTAAGCCTCTCCAATTATAGCTGGGGTTTGATCCTAGTGGGGTATGCAAGAAGGAGCAATGGAGGAAGTATCATGCTTTAAAATGCAGGCCACTAGGGAGTTTGGATTTGAGAGGATTCTCCAACATTGTTTCCCTCGCATTACCAGATTGAAGTCTTGTACTCTGCAAAAGCCCAGGCCACCCCACGATTTTTGGTTGCTCAGAAACTTCCAACTACACCACTTGATTCCTGTACTAGCATTTGAATTCGTCTGCTAGGTTTCAATATTAAGAAAAGAGGGTTTTTAATTTCTTAAATTAATATGGTTAATTTGGTTAATTAGTATTAAGAGTGTAATGATTTTTATTTTATTTTTATAATTTAATTTTGAAAGATGATGGTTCTTGTAAAGAACCATGATTTTTTACTTTCTAATGGTATGAAGATAAGGATCAAATCGAATTGATGTGAACGACTAAAAAGTGGATACATAGAGATAAATTAGAATTTTGGGTATATAATCCTAAAAAACCCCAAGTTTTTTCTTTTTTTCTTTTTCTTCTTCTTTTTTTTTTTTTCTTCTATTTGTCTCTCTAGTGCTGAAGGCTAACGATGCAGGTATCACTTGATATGATTATAAAAGTGCCATATAAAGGATTCAACACAAACATTCTGACATAAATTCAAGACATTGGATCTCTTTATATCTTTTATATATACTCTAAAATCTCATTTTATTACTCATTTCTAATTAAGTTATTAGAACTATTCTTATTTTTAAATGGATTCTAAAATTAAGGCATAATTACAGCGACATCCCTTGATGTTTGAAGTAATTACAGATAGACCCTCAGCTTGAAAAGTTACATCTACCTCCCATACAATCAATAAACTTTTAAAAATCTAATAGACAATGTGAAATGATCAAGTTATTTTTAATGATTTGAAAAAAAAATCCAAAAGATCAAAATACAGAAGACGAAAATGCCCCCCTATAGAAAGGTATACTAGTAAATGTTTATGAGTTTATATATATACACATTTAACATATATATAAATATATACATATGTATATATATACATACACACCTCAACCCCCATCCGAAACCTTCTATGGCTGTCATGGCTTTCATGGCCTTGGAAGCGACGGAAATTGTCCAAATCTGCCCGGGGCGTGCCGGAGCTGGCATGGCCAGTGGCCGGTCAAGTCTGGCCAAGCTGGCTTCATGTTCGTGGTCGGGTGAGCGAGTGATGGAAGGGAAGGAAAGGAGATGTGGCTGGGGCAGCGAGGGGAAGGTGGAGCGAGGTTAGTAGGCGGAGGGAAGGGAGGGGGGGGCGGTGGAGGCGACAATGGATTTTTGTTTTTCGAATTTTTTTACGACATAATTGATAAAATTTAATTAAACTTAATTAGTAAATATATTTATTATTTTAGTATTGAGTATGCAATTTAAACTTCTTAAAAAATGATATATTTAGATTTTTATTCTTAATTTATATTATTTATTATTTTAATATTGAGTATTGTAATTTAAACTTATTACAATTATATGGGAAGATGACAGATTTAGATATTTATTTTTTATTTTTATAAATTTTTGCTTATTTTATTTTTAATTAATAAATAAATTTAATTACTTATTTTTCTAATAAATATTTTTGTTCTGGTTATTAAAAGTTTGAATTTTTGGTAAATGTTTACACAATTCATGATAAGTAATTTTAAATTATAGTAATTCATATTTTATTTAATAATTTATAAAATATTTAAAAAATTGGAAAAGGAAGGCAAAACTAATGATAAAAAATTATTAGATTGCATTATCTAATAATTTTTCCTTATCTAAAGTTTGAATCTTAAAAATTATTTGATATTTATGAAACTTTATTAATATTCATATATATATATATATAAGAATTTATTATGAGCAACTTAAATATTACTAAATTACAGCAGTCTAAGAAATAGTAAGCTTGTGTTTTTTAAAAATATTTTTAAATGATAATAAGTTTGATAATTTTGAAAATACTTAAAAGTACCAAATATTGCGTATATAAGTAATACTTAAAATTTATTTAAATACAAGTACATATAATTTAATTATACTTTGATGAAGTAAGTCATTGTATGATTGAGAATGCAGATTAAGATGAGGGTGATAGTTCAACTAAAGACGCAAGAATTAAGCTTATAATTACAAAAGTCGATTAGATTTATTAAAATAGCCATCAATTAAGGCCTACCGATATTTAAATCAATGACTGAAGAAATCTAATTAGCTGGGGAAATATATAAAATAGCAAGCATACCTTCTTTAGGTTGGAACAAGAGCATTTATAAAGAATAGGGATAGAATTTTACCATTATCCCCCCATAATTCAGGGGTCTGAGCTTCTCGTGGTAGAGGTGTTTGCCAACAATAAATACGATTGCCGTGGTACAAGTTGGGAATTTGGAGTTGGGCTGGTCTGCCCCCACCCGACCTTACTTTAATTCCGCGCGATCCTCGCTGGAGTTAGACAGCTGTATGAGGATCTGGGGTCAACTGATCTCCCATATCATACTTTTTTTTTTTTTAACCAAAACTTTACTATTTAATTGAATTTATTAGCTAACCCTATGTAGGTTCATTTAATTACAAGTAGGTTTCTCACATGCATGGCACATGTTTAGTTTGAGAAAGTAGTTAACTTAAGGGTCAATCAACTCAAGTTCACACATTTTTTGTGTTGGGGCCTGTAAATCTTTTAATTAGAGCGTGCTTGATTAATTTTATTTAAAAAAATTTATAACCTTCTATATTTTATAAAATATTTTTAAAATATATTAATTTTATTTTTAAAATAAGTTATTAAAGTATTCGGATAGAATAAGATATTAGAATTTATAAAATGTTGGTGATGACAATCTTGTAGTAGAAATGGTCAAAATTAAAGGAGCATGTTGATATCTTAAAACACGCTACAATTTCTTTTTTTTTTTTCTAAAAAAGAGATAATAAGATCCTAACATCTTATTTTAAAATCTTGTGAAATCCTTGTAGATAAAATTTACCTGACACTTTTTGGAATTTTAAAAATTTTTAAACATCTTATAAAATATTTTAATTACCTTATAACATCACCTAAATACCTTCTTAGACAACAGTTGGGTCAATTTGTTCGATGTCCGATGACAGCAGAGGAGGTGGATGTATTTTCCGACGCTTGAGGGAGGACCAACATGTAATTATATAAAACTTTAAAAGGGGTCAGTATAATTATTCGTATAATTTATAAATCTCAACTCATGGCTAATAATTAGTTTATTAAGACATTATTTCTTATCATTCGAACTTTGATCTTATCGACCAAAAGGAATATGATTTCTGCCAAATTCCAAAGAAATGCGTAGGCTGAAAAATTCAACACAAATTCATAAATAATCAACCAATTAACAATTCAGCTCTTGCAGAATCATTCGCCAACTACATATGCTACAAACAAAATATGCTTATAGTTGTAGTGCAATAAGCTGGTCGAAGACTTAAATAACAAGTTATGAAAGGGCCAATATCCATGAATAAAAAAGTGATGCATTGCGAGAGGGAGGTGCATATATATGCTGTCCATTAGCTGGTAGGTTACAAAACCGGACAATTTTCCTGATTAACTGTTGAAGAATATTTGCATTTCATTTTGCCCAGAAGCATATATAATAATTTCACTACTAGTAAACATTAAACAACTTATCATCATTTTAATCTCTGTCCCCGAGCCTTGGCTATATTGAAAAAAGTTATGATTATTAGGATCCAGCCAATTAAAGGTAACAATCTCGTCCACTATATTATGCCATTGTCCATGGTACGAGCGATAGATGTCATCAGAGCCTACAAAAAATAGTTGGTATAATCCAAAATGCTTGATAACAATCTACCGATCAACGTCTTGTCTTGGTCGGTCCTCATGTTTCAGAATAGACATGATTTGGATCTATTCCCATAATTCTATTGCTGCGATCATAGTAATATTCTTTATAGGATAAGCTTTTACCCCCTCAAAAGATATCTTTGACAAAAGTATCTTACTTCAAATTATTTGAATGTTATTTATTTAATTCCTGAGCTATATCCATATATAATATTTCCCACTACTTCATATTTTTTTTTTCATCCATCAACAATTACTTCTCCTATGCTTTCAGATGCACCAAGAATTTGGTCTGTTTTACCACTAATACTCTAAAATTCATGGTATGTTTTCTAGGAATATTACCCAAGACTAAGGATTCGTTAGCTTTTGTTTTTTCAGAACATTTTTCAATTAACAAGATACATTCAAACAAACACCCATAGTGCGATTGCTTTCCTCATCTGCTAGACCGTGGCATTTGGAGAGCCATGGTTTCGCTGCGTGGCCAAGGCAGCTCGGATTCTTGTAGAGCACATATTATAAACCACAAATTATAACGATATTATAAATCAGTTCAAAATCACCTTGTTTGTAAAATCAATATTATGAGTATTTTAGAAAATAACAAACAATTGTATAGATATTCCAATTATTTAGTTGCAACTCAATTTAAAAGGCAACATAAACCAACGAAACAACCAGTTTGGAATATAAACGACAGAAATATGAAAATTAGTATTGTAAACCGAGAACTTAGACTGAATCACCAGAAAATGGTTTATTTTGAAGAAATTATCGCTCCTACTAATGCATAAGGGTCCAATGAAACTTTCTCCAAGATAAGACAATCCAAAAGCTTTTCTGAAGTAGCCCAACTACTCAGTTGCCTAAGTTTTGACAAGCAATAGTTTTAATTTGTGAAAGACAGATTTTAGAGGGAAAGAAGAGATTTCTTAGTTGTGTATCATTCTGCATGCTGCAATAGGTTTGTTCAGGCAAGAGGGAGGAGCCAAAGGGTTGTCCAGCTTCATTCTAGTCTAGATTCATTCTGGAATAGATGTATAAACATGTCTAGATTCATTCTGGACTAAGTATAGTGAACCTATAACTCCAAAAACATTTCTGGCAACTTTTGTAACTGCAGAAACAGTTTTGCAGCCTTTTGACTTTTTGAATTGTAAATTTGATTTTAAAATTTAAATTCCAAATAAAATTAGAACTTGCAACAAAACGATTAACTTAAGACCGAACACAATTCAGCACAACATCCAATGTGCAATGCCTAGGGGTGTAAACGGATATTAAATGATCGAATATGCTTTATTCATATCCGTATCCATTTAACTTTTTGAATGTTTGAATACAAATACAAAATTGAAAAATATTAAAAAATGATATCCAAATTTATATCCATCAGATATCGGTTGAATTCGGATATATTTGTATCTGATTATAATTATTTATTCATATTTTATTAAACTTATCCGTATTCAAATTTTTTTTTTATTCATACTCAATGATAATTATTTAAATGTCTATTTACAAATATCCAAATATGTAAATCTATAAACTTATAACAAATACATATTTTAATTAATAGAAGAAATTATATAATTTCATTAAAAAGAATATAATCAAATAAATAATATAATTTCTAATTAATAATTGACTTTATAATTAATTATTAGTACTTATTAATAATAATAATGGCATTTAAGTATATTAATTATAAAGTCAACCAACAATAATTGGGTTGATCAATTTTATTCTTCAATTTTTTTCTCTATATTACAATAATTTTTTAAATTTATTCTTTTTCTTTCCAATTCTTCAATTATAATTTATATACATATATCGATTATGAGATTTTTATTAAAACATATAAATAATATACTATTTAATAAAAATATATTTGGAGCATATATTAAACGGATTGGATATGTATTTACCATATTTATATCCATTTATAATCGAATATCTACTAATTGAATATGAATAATATCCGCTTTAAACGGATGCAAATAAATTTTGTATAAATTGATACGAATGCGAATGGTAAATGAATTTTCGAATATCCATTTACAACCTTAGCAGCGCCGATCACCCTCACTCAAGCTGAAGCTGGGTCAGGATAGGCAAGCGGCGGCAGTGATGTGTGCGTGTGGATATACCTTCATGAATCCCTTAATTAATATTTTATCAAGCATCAATACTTGAATCACATATAAGGTGCATTCCTATTGGAAAAACTTTCAATGTGGAATAAGTGATCTTGTATAAGACAGAAAAGCCTTTTATACTCCCACTTACTCCCCATACTTTGTCTCACAAACGATGTGGGATTCCCCCAAATACATAATCTTTTGCCCTTTTGTTATTCTCTTCAAATTTACACAACACCTATGAATTCCCACCAAATTAGCATCAATTCATGAGTTTTAATCACTTTTTAGACATGTACTTAGTCACAAATTCCAATTGATTTGATACCAATTACAACATATGTAACCACCCATGGCAGCCATGGTTGCGGTAGCCATAACGGACCATCGTTACCATGGCAAGTTGGGGGTTGGGGATGGCTGCGTGGTGGGAAAGATCAGGAAAAAAAATAGAAAAGTTATAAATTTATTTTAAAACTAATCATGTATTTAAACTTATTAAATTATATTATTAAATATTTTATTTAAAAAATTATTTAGCATTTATGTAATTTTTTTAATATTTATATGTATATATATAATTTCATTACAAGTAATTAAAATTTTTTTCTATGTTACACTAATTTAATAAATAATAAGTTTATATTTTTTTAAGATTTTTTTTTTACCAAATAGTTTTAAATTATAGTGAGTTTCTATTTTAGTTAATAATATTTAAAATATTTTAAAAGTACCAAACATTGTGTATATAAAAAATGTTAGAATACGCCCTAATATAGGTATACATAACACTTAGATAAACTTGCATAATTATACTTTTAAGTAAATAAATAAATAAACTAAAATAGATAATAAATTAAAATTTAATTAATAAAGTCAATAAATATATTTATAATTGCAATATCACTATTTAATGATACTTATTACACTAACCCCCCTCATAGGTTCATTTAATTACAAATAGGTTCTCACATTCGTCACATATGCATGAATTGCATAAGGGTATTTTAGCTCAAGAAAGTAGTAACTCTAAGTGCTAATTTGGTCGGATTTTTAACTTATCTCATGATTATTTATTATGTGATAATTTATGTAATTTTTTTATCATTATGGTATAGTTTGGTTGGCATGATAAACAAACCCATGGAAATGATAGGTTAATTTATCATGAGAATTACATATATAAACACGGTCTTTTAGTATTCATATAGATTTGAATGTTTATTATCATTCCAACTAAATAAATAATAAGATGAGATAAAAACACTAGATTTCACTTTATCATCCCAATCAAACTAATCCTAAGGGTCAATCAAGGCCAAAATTGAATTTGCATACATCTTTTGTGATGACATCAATAGATTCCATCAATTAATTAGACTACTAATAGTTGAATCTATTTGTTAGCCGTCATCAAAGTTTTTGGGAGTTGGATATAATTTTTCAAATAAGAGGGAATCTAACAATATTTACACCAACGCTCGAGAGATGTTGTTATAATTATCCCAAAATCTTATATCTTGTGGTTTGCTCAATCAATTTGGTTTTAAGCTAATTTTTAAGCTGATAAATTTCTGTTGATAGATGGTGGAGCCTTTAATTTGTAGGAAAAGGATACCTTGTAATGGTATATATAAGTTTAATGTTACTAATAAAATGAATTGATGATTTATATTATTGAATCGTCTCTGTCTTTGCCTAATCAATTAGAACATACATACACCTCCACAAATGGTATTGCAGAACGTATGATTAAATTATAAAAAAAAAAAAAAGCAAATGCATTACTTTCTAACATTGATTTTTCAAAAAGGGGTACATAATTAACTGTTTATCATATTTTAAATAGCGTAGAATTACCCCATATGAGTTTTCAAATAAAAGAAAATCAAAACCCTTAATTGTTTGAGGGTTTAGGACTACAAAGCCAATGTAAAGATTCATGAATCCAATACAGGGAAATTAAGAGAGAGGAATTGAATATACATTTACTAGATTTATCTAGAGATGTCAAATGAGTCAGGTCGAGCCAATCCAATCAATTTGATAGATAGTTTATGACGGTTACGGATTGTCGGGCCAACTCGTGGATCGTTCACGGCTTAGTTTGATGGGCCAAAATTTTTAAAATTCAATCTGACTCAAAACAAATGCACTATACAAGTGGGTCAGTTTCTACATGAGCCAGTCTACGCGAGCTAGCTCGTAGGCTATTTTTTTTAAAAATATTAAAATAAATTTAAAATTTTCAAATTTTTATATTTATGTGTTTTTATATTTATGTGATTTTTAATATTTTTTTAATATTTTTACTTTCTTGAAAAACTTAATAATTTATTTTTATGTGAAGTTTAGTATTTTACAATACTTAAATTTTTATAAAAATATAAAAATTTATACTTATATTAATCTTTTGTATCAATCATATTTTTTCAAAAACACCACCGAACAAGATGGTGAGGGGTTTGGCATAAACCCCTACCCACCATTAATTTAAAAAAAATAATTACATAGAGGTGAATATAATCAAACCTCTAAATGAAAGTACATATTAATAATAAAAAAATAAAAAACTTTGTAAAATAAAATAAACAACTTTGTAATATCTAAAATTCTTCATTTTTTAAAATTATAATTTATAATTTGAATTAAAAAAGGTATCGTAGACTAAGCGGGCTAGCCCATAATTGGCCCGCAAGCTGGGCCAATTCGCACTCCTTCCTTGTCAGCAGGTCCCAAGCTATAATATTCCAACTCAGGATGAATTTTCATATGAGCCGATTCAACCCAACCCATATTAAGGAATTAAATGAAGTAATGAACCAAATTGGACCAATTTTTTTACAAGCCAAGCCATTAGCCCGACCCATTTTGACACCTCTAGATTTATCCAACATAGCAAAGCATGTCAGTTTATGGTCATAGAACCAAATGATCTAATCCCTTTGAATACAAATGTTTAATTTAGAGATACTATGTTTGATAGTTTCTTCTCAATTCTTAGACTCAAGACACAATTTTTTAACAATGAAAGTGTTTAAGAAAATTGTGTGATAAATGAAGATCAAAGAGATTTTCATGAGCTTCATATGAGCTAATGAATGATAAATAAAAATAAAATAAAATAAAACATACAATCTTGATTCTTTTCTATTATTAGTTGATGGAACTAGATAACTTTTAACTACATATTTACTGTATTGATAGAGATAATTAATGTTTGCCATTGAAATGACAACTCTACCTTTTGAGGTTAATCAAAATGCCTAAACAAGCTAAAATTCACATCTTTTTTACTCGAGTCGAACTCAACCCGGATGAGCCCAACTCGAACTGGTTCGTGACCCAGCTGATGGACCGTTGATCATTGAAGGATCTAATGCACAAGAATGAGCTACCTCCATCCGTACAAGCAAGTATAGTTTTCCCCTATATAAGGTCAAGAGATGAATAGTTCCAGGTCAAGTGACTTATTTTGCTCTATTGTTATTTCTTTCATTCATTACCTTGAACTAGTCTATTTCTTCACTTGCTAACTTAAGCATCAAAGGGCCTTAGCTGAGGGCGATCTTTGCTAGCCTAACGTATGTTCTTTTGGTCAGATTAAAGACCCTTAAATCACTTGTGTGGACTTAAGTCAGGATCAAGGTCCAAGCCAGGGGCAAAATCAAACATTATAGGTCGAGGTCCTGAGTTATGCAGCATCAATTGGCGCTATCTGTGGGAACTCTGATATGATTCGATGTGTACAAGCAAACAAATAAAGATGGATAAAACTTCGAGACAAATGATGGATACACCAATCCCCATATCACCCATATCTCCATCACCACCAATATCACTTACCTCTTCTATGCTATCTTTCATTGCATAGCAAGGTGCGCGTAAGATTAGACAAGGGATCACAAACCCAGATAGTAGTAGGGCATAAGTAGTGCAGCTCAATAGGAGCAATCTTGAATGATTGGTCTACAAGATGAGTCATAGGTTTTGGGATGAGCATGAGCGTAGGTGCCATTTGGCATATCTGACCCCAATTCAAGCAGCTCTTCTGCTCATGAGCCAACCATTATTTTAGGATAAGAGGTCAGGCATTTTGTTGGCTAAGAGGGTGCAAAGCCTTTGGATCTCCAAGAAAGAAGAGATAGCAAATTTTGAAGAGGTGAGAAGTAAGGTAGCAAGGAGACCAAATTACCCGCTAAATTTTTATCGAAGGGAGGAGAGAATGAGATTGGAATCATTAGCACTGAATCAGGAAGACCTCATGCTCAAAAGGCCTCAGCCTTCACTATCCAGGGAAGAAGTAAATGAATTAGTGACGAGGTTGAGTAGCTAAGCAGAAAAATAGATGAGCTCAAGAAGAAAGGGACCTTGGCATTGCAAAAGAGAAACTCACCATTTTTGGTGGAAATATTGGTTGAATAGGTATCTTCTCATTTCAAACTCTCAGATCTCTTAAAATGCGATGGAACCAAGGACCTACAAGATCACATTATAGCATTTGAGAACATAATGAACCTATACGGGCAATTGAACACCATGAACTCCCAAATTTTTGTAACGACATTAATTGGAAAAGCCCAGGAGTTGTTAATGGGCAGGTACCTGGTACAATAGTATTGTATGATCAGCTTATAAGGAAGTTTCTATACTAGTTTGCCAGCAAAAAAAAGTCTAAGAGGTCTGCAACTTACTTATTTACAACACGGTAGAGGAAAGATGAGAACTTGAGGAACTTCATGAATAGGTTTAACAATGAGATGTTGGAGGTATAAGAATTGCACATAGACATGATCATGAGCATCCTCATCTATGGGCTCAAGAAAAGACCTCTGGCTTCAGCCTTCACTAGAGAACCCTTTGAAGACATAGAGCAATTGATGTAGGTGGCCTAGCGATACATCCATGAAGAGGAGGTCAATGTTATGAGGACCATGAATGGTCCAAGAACGTTCCTTAAAGATCTAAAAAAGATTAAGAACCTCTAAGATCCAGATCTAAAAAAGATCATCACCATTTTCTTTCTTGCAAATAAAACTGTTGTGCACCACCTAACACTACTAGATCTCACATGCTCATGATAATCAAGGGGGTCTAAGATACTGCAGTGGTCATGAAAGATAAGGGACACACTAGAAAGGTGTAACTCGAATAAGTATTGTCATTTCCGCAAGGACTGGGGTCATGACACGGAGGACTATATCTAACTTAAAGATAAAGTGGAGCAGCTCATTAGACAAGGCTACTTGAAAGAATTTATGGCTAAAGAGTTTAAAACTAAGGGGTAAGAACCCGAAGCAGAACATAGCAAAAAGATGACCCGATTTAAGTCATGAAGTAGATCCCGAAGTAGGGAGAAGAAGGGAAAAAAAGTGGTAAACGACCCCATTGAAGATAATTTACCAAGGAAGGGGTCATATACATAATAGCAAGAGGACCAACCTTAGGGGACTCCCACAACGCAAGCAAAAAACATGTTAGGACCATCAAGAATTAGATAAGTAAAAAAAAAAAAAATAAGCCCAGTTCTGAATATTGTTAATCAACCTACAATCATCTTTGATGGCAAGGATGTCCAAGGAGTAGTTGGCCCACAAAATGACCCGATGGTGATCATGATAGACATAGTTAATTTCACAGTGCATAAAGTTTTAATGGATAATGGGAGTTCAATAGTGATGAGGTAAAAAGTTGGATATAGTGAAAGAGTACTGTTTGGGGTAGATTTAACCAGAGAGGTTGAGTAATTCAACTTATATTCTTCTTGAGATTTCAGATCTACAACAATTAACACATGTTAAACTAGCTGAAGTGCCCCCGACTAAGGCACTCCGACGCTCAAGTTAGTTCTAGTCGAGATAAGTTAATCGAATAAAGTATGGAGAGCTTATATTGTATTTAGCATTACCTAGAGCGTGGTTAGCTATGAGGTATTTATAAACTTTTCTTGGTGCCTGATTTGTTGAAGGTGCCACTATCAAGTGAAGTGGGATTTAGTCCTTGCTGGGGGGTTAATGGTCATTCTAGATCTCAGTACTGTTTCAGATGGCATAATCTCCTATTTTTTGGGATAAACAGTACTTCTGGTAAGTGCCTTTCTTCCCAAGATGGTGACAGAATTGGTGGCAGAGTTGGTGGCAGTGACTGTACTAGCGATCATGTGTCATTAATACAGAGATATGCTATCTGTCATAATAATAAATGTGGCATGAATTTGAGTCAGCATCAAAGAAAGAGACTTGAGGTTGACAATGATTGATCAGACCTAGCTAGTTAACCATTTAAATGATCAACCTGGTACATGGCGGAATAGGCTAGAATAGGTGGCGTGTCCCATTAAACCTGGTGAATAATAGTTTACTCGACTAGATAGTTGTTGTCAAATGGGTTAGCTCCAAAATTGATATTGGGCTTAGTAGGCCTGTTAGCCTGAATGGAACTGATATTAGGCTTAATGAGCCTGTTAGGTTATCCCGTATCAAGCAGATATCATATTCTGGAAAGTTCTGAAGAAAATGGAGCTCACTTTCATATGGATCACACCAATGTTTACACCTTTAATGGGGTTCAAAGAAGCTAAGTAACGCCAATCAAAATTATAGACCTCCCATTCTCCTTGGAAATCAAGCCATGTCGTAGGACCCTTATGCTAAAAGTTTTGGTGGTAGATGCCCTACTTGCATATAATGTGGTCTTGGGAAAACTCGAATTAAATCATTTCCAAGCGGTGGTTTTGACTTTCCATTTAAAAATAAAATTCTAGATGAAAGGAGGGATCAGGAAAGTGTGCTACAATTAGAAAGACATGAGAGAATGTTATTACATGTCTCTGAAAAAAAGACTCAAAAGAGATGAGAGAATGTTATCACATGTCTTTGAAAAAAGGCCTTAGGATTAAGGTTGGGGTCGAAAGGCAAGAAGGCGATTGTGACAACTATGGAGGACATCGAAAACTTGAAACCCCAAGATAAGTACAAAAAAAGGTGGATAGATGATTGTAGGATAGAGTCAGGTGAGGGGTTCAAGGAGATTGAGTTGGTGCCTGGAGACACAAGTAAGTTCACAAGGATTAGGGCACAAATGACCCATAAGCTAGAGCTTTTGACCATTGAAATTTTGAGAAAGAACGCCAATATGTTTGCTTGGAAACCCTCAAACTTTGAAGGAATAGACCTAGAAGTGATCGTCCATGGGTTGAATATGGACCCTTAGATAAAACCTATTCAGTAGAAGAAGAGGAACTAAAAAGCCATGAAGAACTGAATTATAAAAGAGGAGGTGAATAAAATTATAGAGATTGGATACGTGGTGGAAATCTAATATACCAAGTGCCTATCGAATGTAGTGGTCATGCCAAAATAGATGGGAAATGGAGGATGCACATAGATTACTCAAACTAGAACAAGGCCTGCCTAAGGACCTCTATCTATTACCTCGAATTAATGTGTTGGTGGACTCGATCGCAGGGTGTGCTCTTTTCAGCATGATGGACACCTTTCAGGGGTACCATTAAATCTTCATGGCGGAGGAGGATTGAGATAAGACTACATCACTGAGAGAGAGATATTCTATTATAAATGCCATTCAAGTTGAAAAATGCAAGAGCTACCTACCAAAGGCTAATGAACAAGATGTTCTAAGACTAGATTAGGGTAACTATGGAGATGTATGTGGATGCAATGCTAGTCAAAAGCTTGAACAAGCTCGATCACTTGGGGCATTTGGAAGAAGTATTTTCTACCATGAAGAAATACAAGATGAAACTTAACCCAGCAAAATATACCTTTGGGGTCAAAGGGAGGAATTTCCTTGGGTACTTGGTTAATATGCGAAGAATAGAAGCTAACCCTGAGAAGATCAAAGCTATAAGTGACATAAGCTTATTGAGGTCAATAAAGGATGTTCAAAAATTGATTGGGAGGATCCTTGAATCGATTTATTTTGAGATCTGCAGATAGGTGCTTGCCATTTTTCAAAATCCTGAGGAACATGAAGAACTTGCAATGGGATGAAAAATGTGAGAGAGCATTTCAAGACCTCAAAAAATATTTAGCATCACCATCTCTTTTAGTTAAAGCTGTATGTGGAAAACCTCTATACTTGTATTTGGCCATATCAAAGCACACAGTGAGCTCAGTACTAGTTCGAGAGGAAAACTTGACTCATAAGCCAGTATATTATATGAGCAAGGTATTACAAAAAGCAGAGGGTAGGTACTTAGAGATGGCGAAGCTAGCCCTAGCCCTAACCTTTATGGTGACATCAAGAAAACTGAGTCCTTATTTTCAATCTCATAAAATTATTGTCCTGACTAATCATCCATTGAAGCAGGTCCTAGTAAAGCTTGATGTCTCAAGATGACTAGTCAAATAGGCAGTGGAACTAGGAAAGTTCGACATATAATACCTAAGCAAGATCTCATTAAAAGTATAGGTCTTGGCAAATTTTGTGGTTGAGATGATGTGGAAAGACCCCAAACCAAGCAAAGAGATATGGATGATGCACATCAATGGATCATCCACATTGCAATTTGGAGGGGCTGGGATTTTCGAGTCAGTTGAGCTCAAGTTCACAGTAAAACTATCTTTTATTGTTACTAATAATGAAGCTAAATACAAAGCGATGATCATAAGGTTGAATGCGGCAAAGTGCATGAACATTAGGAGGTTAAATGTTTACGCTAACTCACAGCTCATGGCATTTCAAATTGAAGAAACATTCGAGACTCGAAAAAATTCCATGACCAAATATAAATGTAAAAGAGCTCATGGCAACATTTGAATTTTGTCAAGTGCAACAGATCCCAAGGGAGGAAAATGAAAGAGCTGATGCATTAGCTAAGTTTGGAAGTTCTGCAAAAAGAACTAAGAGTGCATCAATAACCTTATTGGTGGCTAAACATTCAAAATTGGAAGAGGATACCTTTGAGAAAAAGGTCGTGATACAAACAGAAGTTAGACTAACCTGGAAGGATGAGTTGGTCTAATTCTTGAAGGATGGGGTCTTACCAGCAAACCCAAGGGAAGCACAAAGGGTAGCCTTTCAGGCAAATCAGTTCATTATGGTTGATGGAGAGTAGTACAAAAGGTTTATTGAAAGGCTGTTGCTGAAATGCCTCAGGCCAAAGAAAGCCCATTATGTGATAAGGGAAATTCATGAAGGAAGTTGAAGGTCTTCAGCACTCAAGACTCTCAGGCATAGATACTTTTGGCCAACTATGAACCAAGATGCGGCAACCTTCGTAGGCAAATGTGAAAAATGCCAGTTCCATGTTAATGTCACTCATCGACCAAAGGTGCCAATGGAACCCATCCCAATGTCATGTACATTTGATCAATAAGGATAGATATATTGGGTACTTTCCCACTAGCTCAAGGTCAAAAAAGATTTGTGATAGTGGCAATGGAGCACTTTAGCAAGTAGGTTGAGGCCAAAGCTTCCAAAAAGGTCACTAAGAAAGAGGTTATGAACTTTCTTTGGAAAAATATTATATGCTGATTCAGCATACCCTAGGTCCTAATTTGGGATAATGAAACTCAGTTTACTGGAAAAAAGATAACCAGTTGGTGTGAGGAGCTCCATATTAAGCAAAAGTTCACATTTGTTGGGAATCCGAAGGTAAATGGGCAGATGGAGGTCACTAATCAGTATCTCTTGAAGGGTTTGAAAGCTTGTCTATAGGAAGCGAAAAATGGATGGGCTCCAAGGGGTCCTGTGGGCACATCGCACTACTCCTAAAGCAACCATAGGTGAAACCCTTTGTTGTTTAGTACACAAAGTGGAGAAAATTATTCCAGCAGAAATTAGGGAACTAACCAGTAGAATCCTAGAATATAAGGCCGATGGCAACAAGAAAGCTCTGGAGTTCGAACTCGAGGTGATTGAATAGAAACATTACAAGGCCTTTTTGATGATACAAGAATACAAGAATAGCATAGAGAGGTACTGCAATAATAAATTTCAACAAAGAAGTTTCAGAGTGGGTGACTGGGTCCTAAAAAAAGTAGAAGTCCCAAAGCAAGTGGGTAAGTTAGACCCAAATTGGAAAGGGCCATATAAAATGGTTAAGCTGATAAGATAGGGGTCATATAAGCTGGAGGATACTCAAGGGAAAGAGCTGCCGAGGTCAAGAAACGTGTAAAATTTGAGAAAAGTTTATGTTTAAAAATGTAATGAATCTTGTAAAGCCTTAATATAGCTAATGATCAGTGTAATGCTTTTGCAACTTAAAGAAGTACGCTTATTTCATTTTGAGAATTTATCCAATACCATGCAACTCATGCCTTCATTCATCCATAAGATCCTAAGTTAATGGGATCGTGGGACTCAAAGGTTTGTGAAAGGTCCAAAGGAATGCAATGATCCCCCCTCCCACAAGATCTAAATCGCATATAGGATCTATATAAGATCCCTTTAGGCCAAAATGATCCTAAGTCAATAGGATCAAGGTCCTCAAAGGCTTGTAAAAGGCCTAAAGGAATTCAGCAATCCCCCCACGGGATTTGCATTATATATGGGATCTGCACAAGATCCTCTCAGGCTGAAATGATCCCAAGTTAATGGGATCAAGTTCTTTAAGCACTTGTGAAAGGCCAAAGGAATACAACAATCCCCCTATGGGATTCACATTGCATATGAAATTTACACAAAATCTCTTCGAGTCGATTCAATCTAAGTTAAAGGGGTCAAGGTCATTTCTTTATAGGAATCTAGATTATTGTGCAAACCCTCACACTTTGAATGACAAACAGTAGGAAAAAATAGCAAAAGTTAAAAACAGCGAACAAAAATAGTAAATGTTGCATTTCATTCATAACCATAAATGTTACATTTCATCACTTCAATTTGGAAATTACAAAGACCTTGGCTCGAGATCAAGATACAATAAGAAAACATAAGGGATAAAGGGGGGCCTCGAGCCATTCAAAAATATATGCTCAACTATTAACTATATAGGGTCCTTGTTATAGCACCTTGGTCTTAAGGAGAAGCTTCATTTAGGATTTTGCCTTTCTCAGTAGTAGGGAGAGCTTCCTCAACCTCATTGGCTAGGAAAGTAAATTCATCTTCCACTTTATCTTTCTCGGCTTGCTTACTAGTGCGATAGTCTTGCAAGTTTGCATCTTTGGTAGGGTTAAGTAGGTCCAAGTTAAATCCTTCAACAATCCTACCCAACTTCTTCAATTGAGCTTGGCATTTCAGAAAGCTCATGTAAGAATATTCGGTGGCCTTCTCCTCGACCATAGACTTGAACATGCCAGACTTCATAAAAGCTTAAGCTCCCTCCATCCAAGTGTCTTAGAACAATTTCTTGTATTCAGAGGACTAGTCAAACTTGACCTGACCTCTGGAGCAGTCCTTCTTATATAAAGCCTTCTTCTCTGAGGCTAGAGACATCTTTACCTTTGCTGGTTTTAAGTCCTTAATCTGCTTATCCCAATCCGTTAGTTCCTTCTTATGGGATGCTAGCTCACTGTTGATAGACTACTGGGTGGACTTAAGCCTGACTTCAAGCTCCTTTTTGGCCTCTTTTAGTTGCATCACTTCCATATCTTAGGTTAGGAAGTAATTTCTCTAGTATGCACATTGAAGCAATAACTAATGCATGTACATGATTCCATGCAAATGAGATGAATGGCATTAGTGCAGGCATTGAGATGTACATGTAACATAAAGAAAAATAAACCAATAAACTAGGAAAGCCATAAGAAATGAGGCTCACCTATATCATGGCATGGGCTCATGCTCTTCCAGCCTAACAAAATTCATGGAAGTAAGTAGGATTTAATCCTAGGTCATCAAAAATCCTTTATACAGTTCGAAAAATATCTCCCCAGATTAGGTTTAAAGTACTGAGCTCTAATATGTAACTTTTCAATTCAAGATAAGGGTAAGGCGTGAAAAATCGCTATGAAATATTGAGTTGATGGTCTTATAGTTCTTATACACGTTGTTCAGCAAGGATTCACGATGGTCAATCAGGTTAAGATCATACAATGATGTGAGTTCAGGTTCGATGCTAGGATGCTTTTTTTTCTCCAGGTGGCTACCACCACTTGATCCATTGCACTTCAACTTTCCAAGCGAGCTCTAGTTGGAATGACTAGGGAAGAATGCTTTGGGTTCCTACCTTTGGAGCTATGCTTACATTTTTTCCCCTTACCCCCTTGGACCTCCTGGACCTCCTTAGCATCAATTATGGGTTCGAGGTCCTACTACTTGACCTCAAACTCTGGTACTTAGGTAATTAGCAATGGCTACTCAACTTCGATAAAGGTGGTTGAGGTGTTGAGGACTAAGCGCAAGATCAACACAGGAATGAGCCCAAAAGACTATGCCTTGGCCAATAAAGCCTCTTTCTTAGCTTTCATCTTGCTGATGATCCTCAAATTCTTGCTCGACATGATTGCAAAATGAAAAAGCCAACATAATATTAGACCTCAAACCCACATCAATGAATAAAAGCAAAAATGGCTATGTATAACATCAAAAAAAATCACTAAGAGTTCTGTGAACTAGGATATTGACTGGTAAGAAGCCAACAATCTTGAGGACCTCTTCTATCAAGAGCTCCCCAATCTTACAAAGGTGGGTAGTCAGAGTATCCACAAAGTTCTCTTCCCATGTGACCTCATTAGTGATCAAAATTTTAGGCTTACTTTACCTTTAGTCTGACCTAAACATCTATAGACAACGGGTATAAGCTCAAATAAATAGAAACCACTTTTTCTAAAGACCTAAGGAATATAGAACTTTATCCAACAACTTACACATGGGGTACATGGTGAGATAATAAAATTCACACTCCTCATTTTCAATCGAGGTCGTTATTGAATAAAGAGACCAAAATGAGCAAAAAAAGGTTCGATTCTAGAGTACAACATTATTATACAAAAGTAAAGAATGTGCCTTATGGCATTGGGAATCAACTAGGAAAGGTAGATGTTAAGGCCTACCAAGATGTTATTTATGGGATCAGGGATTGGGAACCTCAAACCTTCCCTCCAGTAGGCCTACGGTAAAAGTGGTGCAGGCCTTTGGGGGGAGATGCATATGATCTAATTTATTAAGGAAGATGATGGCATATTCTGGGGGAATATGTAACCTATACCTGACCTTCGAGACCATGAGAGATCCAAGCTTAGATTCAATTACTAGCCATGGAGAGGTGGCTAGGATGTACTCCTCAATCTTTGAATCCAGACTAGGTTCACCTGCTATTATAGAAGGTGGATCCACATGAGGTGACCCCATTATGGGGTCATAGCCCACCTCTAGGTCAAGATCACACGACGTTGAATATAAAGGGCCCATCTCCAAGCCCGAGTATGGGACAAGCTAGAGAGAGGTCACATTCTCAAAACTCAAGAAAGGGGAGAAACTGGAACTCAACCTTGATCGCCTAGGGGTACAAGTTCTTTTAGAAAATGAGTTCGAGCTCATGGTGGATAAAAGAGACAAACTTGAGGACAAGATCTTGTTGGGGAACGTGAGGAACCAATTAAAAAATAGGATGGGTGCGCTAAAGGAGAAAAGAGCACATGGATAGAAGTAGAGAAATGAAATGAAGGAATGGGGCACCAAGGGCATGTATAGAGCGCTTAAATGTAATGGTTTACCTTTCGAGGCGCCATTTATGGCCTAAATTATCCTCATCAAATTTGACAACTGAAGTAGTTTCCCACCTATTTTCTACACCATATTACTAGCCAATACACTTGGAAAGTGGAGGCATTAATGATGGAGATAATTAATAGTTGGCATTAAAATGACTACTCTGCCCTTTGAAGTTAATCAAAATGCCTAAATAGGCCAAGATCCATATTTTTTTCACCCAGGTCAAACTCGAGCTGGATGAGCCTAACCCAAATTGGGTCACAACCTAGTTGATGGACCATTGATCACTAGAGGATCCAACTCTCAAGAATGATCCATCTTGATCCATATAAGCAAGTACAATTTCCCCTTATATAAGTTCAGGAGGTAAGTAGTTCCAAGTCAAGTGACCTATTTTTGCTCTACAATTATTTCTTTCATTCATTACATTGAATTCTTCTATCTCTTTACTTGCTAATTTAAGTATCAGAGGGCCCTAGCTGAGGGTGATCTCAGCTAGCCTAACATGTGTTCTTTAGGTCAAATTAGAGTCCCTAAAATCACTCTTGTGGACTCGGCTCAGGATCGAGGTCCAAGCCATGGGCAAAATCAAACACTGCATGTCAAGGTCGAGGTCCTAAGCCCATGTCGCATCATAGATACTTCTATTATTGAAAGCAATTCTTTAACAAATAAAAGCTATGCGATTTCAATATTTTACATTTTGAAAGACAGTAATTCAAAATAAAATGGACCTAGTAGTGAGTGTAAAACATGAAAATTGGTAGACTTCCTACTTTGCTCAAATGCAATAGATTTTAAATACGTTTGCAAGAAGAAAATGATAATAGATAAAACCACTGATAAATACAAAGTAAAGTTGGTGGTTAAAGGCTTTAAAGAAAAGAAGGATATTGATTATTTTGATATTTATATGTTGATGGCAAGAATTACCACAATTGTATTATTAATCGCTCTTGGTTTGATTTATACTTGACTATTTATCAAATATGATGAAACATATTTTTGCAACATAAGGTTTAGGGAAGAAGATAGATGTTGGAACTATGTAAAAAGCTAGCTATGAAGGTCAAAACTTTAGGTTAAATGTGTATAGGTTGAACTTACAATCACAAGAAACATGTTAAGCTTATTAAGGTGACCCCAACTAAGATTTTCCAATACTTAAATCAGGATAGAGATAGAGGAAAGTATATAATGTATCTGGAAGTAAAGAGAGAACCGAGTGCTTACCTTAGACAAATGTTAAGTTAAGTTATTAATAGGATACTTTATGGACAAATTTTCCATTGGGACCCTGCTAAAGGTAAGACTAATCTCTATAGTACAAGATTAGATTTCTACTTCTACTAAATAAAAGACATACACTATCACCTTGCCAGGAAAATACAGCTTAACAACTTTAGTGCAAAAGGCACATGTTGCAACTTGTTATAAATGCTGAGAAGAGAGAAAGTGTACTAGAGTCATGGCAAGTATTTAATGTGGCCGTCTAGTATCACTCAAATGTTGGAGAGTCTTGATGTTGAAGTCGATTGTGGTCAGTTGATTTTAGCTCTCAATGTTTCATGATCGAGCAAACTGAGATGGATAGAACCATTCGAAGAGGCTGACTAGCTTAAGCTTTGTCCTTTACTTCTTATAGCCTTGCCAGCTCAAGCATTATAGTGTTAACCCAACCATCATGTCGGTAATCTACCGTCAACACTCTAGGGTCGGTATACTATCCACATCTAAATAAATGTAAAAGTAGTATTCGTAAGTGGTGATTTAGATAAAGAAATATATATAGAACAATTTAAAGGATTTGTTGTTTCTGAACACGGGAAAAAAGTTTATAAACTTGTAATATCCTTATATGAATTAAAAAAGGCTCCAAAATAGTAGCATCAAGCTATCAGATGGTTAATTGATGAATGAATATGATAAACGTGTCTAAATTAAATTGCATGATTGGAAAAGTTGTCATCATTCACTCATATGTGAATGACATGTTGATTTGTTATGTGGTTTTAAAAACAAGTTGAAAATGCAATGAATTCTTATCAAATAATTTGGATATGAAAGGTATGGGTAAGGTTGATGTTATTCTTGGAGTAAGAATAATAAGCTAAAAATATAATGCTATCTCAATCTCATTCTTTGAGAAGATAGTCAAAAAATTTTAAAAATTCAATTATGTATTGATATCAATAACCTTTGTTAGAAATATAAAATTAGTATGGAATGAAGATGAAACTATAGACAACTCAAACATGCAAAAGTGGTTGGATGCCTAATGTATGCAATAACTTGCAGCAGACCTGAAATTATATTTGTTGTCGGAAACCTCTAGATTCATGTATATTCCATGTAAATTGCGTATAATAGTTTGCAGCATATGAAAGCACTTTAAGGAAATCATATATTATGGTATATGTTATTCTAGTTATTGTTTAAATGTTGAGGATTATGTAGATTCTATTTGATTATTAATTAGGTTGATCATGCATTTATGAGTGGTTGAATTTTTTTTTTTCATGGATAAGCTATTTCTTGGGGTTCCAAAAAGTAAACATGCTTCATGGATTTTACTATGGTAGTTAAGTTTATTACATTTAGCTTCAGCTAGCAAGGAAATGGAACGAGTGAAAGATTCACTTTATAACTGATATGAGATTAGCCCATTATGTCTAATCAAGACCAAGACCTCACTCAACCATAAAGGTTGGAGACCAAGTTCATGCTCGACCAAAGGTTCAAAGTCTAAAACTTTCAATCGACCTCAGGGGTTGACTAGCGAAGTAGAAGAGTTAATAGTTAATAATGGCAGTCCTTACCACCCATTACGTTGTATTAAATGTATCCCAGTCATCCGTCTATCCGTATTTAATGGTGTGATAGCACGTTACCTTCGCCATTAATGTTTGTCACCTCCGTATTAATGGCGGTATGGTTTCCCATCCATCTAGTGGAGCAACCCAAACAGTGCTTAGTTAATAAATAGTTTTAAGGCATAGGCTCAAGTTGAAATGAACTAACCATCCCTATCCATGACGACTATGTGAGAAGCGCATCAAGGTGAAATTCATCTTTTTACCTACAGACAGACATTATAAATACCTAATAACCCTAGTATAATGGAAAGCACACAGACACTTATTAAACTATTATTCTGTCCAACTAATTTCAAGTCGACCAATTGACTTAAGCATTAGAGAGTCTTAGTCGAGGACCCTCTTAGCTAGCTTGACATTTGTTCCTTAGCTACAGGTTCAGCCCCACGCCACCCTACAAGTAATCTTTCTGGTTGAGTCTCAACATACCAAAATTAACATTATCATTTTGGTGTCGTCTGTGGGAAGAGGGAATTTACAGTAAAAAATGATAGACACTAGGAAAACCACTTCTAAGAGGTAGAATGATTATTGCTCACCACCATTGCCATCGTTACCATTACTAGAGCTAAATTAATAGGCAGATGGTCTAAGTTCTCAACCTAAATAGATGGTCATCTTAACCATCCCACAACTCATACAGATGATCAATAACTAGATCTCTGCCTAGCGTTTTGCTTAGTTGTCAACCGCTTTGCAAAGGTATAACAATCAACCAGCTATCGTAGCAAGTGAAACTCCTCATCCCTCACACCAAAGGGAACAACTCCAAAGGAAAAATTGAACCAAAAAGGAGACGCGCCTAAACTCGAGCAGGCAAGAGTTGAGCCTAGGTTGTTTTCCCCATGAAGAACCCTACCATTACCCCCACGAAGAGGTAGCCAACTCAACAGACCAATACATTCAACCTAATTGAGCCCAGCAGCAAGAGTGGGTCGAATGACTTAGACCTCATCTTAGTTGAGACATATTCATGGTAGACATAGAAGAGTGGGAAGAAATGTCACACAAAGTCCAGCAACTTAACAAAAGATGGGAGAAAGTATCAAGAAGAAATTGGATTGGAACTAATTTGATAATGTTCCTAGGATTCGACGGGAGAAAGAATCTCTTTTCATTTGGGAAATTATTGACAAACATATTGTACTCGATGCAAAAGTCCCCATCAGGCTACCTCAATATGATGGATCAACAAACCCGAATGAACACCTCCTGTAATTTAAACATATGATGCAACTGAATGGCTATAGTGACCATATACATGCTAAGATGTTGGTTACCATCTTTCAGGGAATAACATTAGAATGGTTGTCAAGCTCGAGTTGGTGTCCACATTCTCTTATGATCAACTTTGTGATAAATTCTTACACCAATTTGCTAGTAAGAGGAAAGCGAAGTTGCCCTACATTTATCTTCATACGGTAAAATAGAATGAGGGAGAATCTTTGAGGGACTTCTTCTCTAGATTCAATACCAAGATTTTGAAAATTGATGGCCCTTGTATAGAGTTCTTGATTAATGTCTTATTTTTGGGGTTGAGGCATAAAAAATGTGCTAACGCTTTTGTTAAATAGTAGCCACGTACAGTGGAAGAACTCTTTAACTTGATAGAGAGGTATCTGACCCAAGAGAAAATGAACAAGATAAAATTTAGCAGAGAGGAGTTCAAAATGAAGAAGGCTAAGGAGAAAAATGACAGGTATCAAGAAAAAGGTCATTGATCTCTGATAAAGCATTTTCATAATTACGCCCCCTAAACACTCTCCGAAAGGAGGTCTTATTAGCAATACAACATGATAATCTTTTAAAAAGACTGAGAAAGCTCATTGAGATATAGGCCATGAGAAAGTCCAAGAAATATTATCATTTCCATTTATAGAAAGGTCATGACACGGATGATCACATCAACCTCTAGGATGAGATCGAGTACCTTATCATACAAGGCCATCTCAAGAAATATGTTGGCTAAAAAGTTTCGCAAGCCCTGACCCAGTCTTACTAGACTCCTCATAGAAAATGGTTGTCGAGCCTACAGTAGGATAACAAGGGAAAGCAAAAGATGAAAAAAATTGCCCCCTTTAAAAGGTGTAATCAACATAATAGCCAGGAGACCAACAGGTGGGAACTCAAGGTCAGCAAGAAAGCAAATATAGAGATGTCTTGAGTCCAACAAATGGACACAAACCAAACTAGTCTGTCAATTTTCTACAAGTGTCGAGTCCATTTCCTTCTTGAATTTTGACCTTGCCCACTTGAGAGGCACAGGAGGTAGTCTAGATTGTCCCTTGGTGTTTTCAGTAGAAATTGCTAACTTTGAGGTTTGAAAAGTATTAGTTGACAATGGAAGCTCCAAAAATATCATTCTTTTATCCACGCTCAATAGGATGCAATTGGGAAAGTTAAAATTTAACCGTATTAGAACGCCCTTAGTCGGATTTGGGGGATCAAATATTGTCCCTGTGGGATCTATCAATTTAGCTACCTCATTCAGAGAAGCTCCCAAAAAGCGTACCTTGATGATCAACTTTTTGGTCGTGGATGCACTCTTTGCCTATAATGCTATCAGCAAGAGACTGACATTAAATGATTTTCAAGAAGTTGTGTTCATTTATCATATAAAGGTCAAATTTCCAACGACAGCTGAAATTAGTGAGATGCAATGCAACATAAAAGAGACATGGCGATGTTACCCTATCTCAGTTAAAGCTAACCCTTAAAAAACTCGACCCCAGCTGAAATCCTTAGAGAATATCCTTATAATGAAACATAAGAAAAGACAAGTCAGTAAGAAGAGAAAAATGGAAGACACTCGATCAAACTTACCAAAGAGTTCAAATCCATCGAGCTAGAATTGAGTAACCTTAATAAGATAACCAAGATAGGGTTAAGTTTAGGGAACATGATAGAGTGCATGCTTACTAATTTCCTCAAAAGAAATATTGATATTGGCTCTTGGAAAGCAGCCAACTTGTAGAACATCTATCCCATAATAATTGTCCACCACCTTAATGTTGACCCTGCGTTTAAGCTGGTTCAATAGAAGACAAGAACTTTTAATGTTGAAAAGACCAATATTATAGAGAAAGAGATCAACAAGCTTCTAGAAACTTGATATATAGTTGAAATTCGGTACCCTAACTAGTTATGTAATGTAGTTTTGGTTCCCAAAAATGAGGCTAAATGAAAAATGTGTAATGATTTCATTGATCTTAATAAAGCATGCCATAAAGACCCATATCATCTACTTCACATAGACTTGTTAGTCGATTCAACTACGAGATGTAATCTTTTAAGTATGATGGATGCTTTCCAAAGATATGACCAAATTTTTATGGCCCCCAAGGATAGGAATAAAACTTTTTTTATGGTCCCAAATGGCATGTACTATTTTTTGGTCATGCCATTTAGATTAAAAAATGCTGGTGCGACCTACCAAAGGTTGGTTAGTTTTATGTTAAAAAATGAAATAAGTTGAACCATGAAAGTATATGTGGATGACATGATTGTTAAGATAAAAAAAGAGACAAATCATTGGCCGACCTAGCTCATACGTTCTCCATCATAAAGTTTTTTAGCATGAAACTTAACTCGAGCAAGTGTGCCTTCAGGTTAAGAGGTAGACAGTTTCTAGGGTATATGGTTAGTCAATGGGGTATTGAAGCTATTCTCGAACAATTCAAGCCATACAAGATATCCCACTACTAAGGATAGTTATGGATGTGCAAAACTTGGTCGGGCAAATTATTGCTCTTGGACAGTTTATTGCTTATCTAGTGGACAAACGTTTGCCTTTCTTTCAGGTCTTGAGAAATGCTAAGAAGTTTCAATGAATAGAAAAATGTGACCAAGCACTGGTTAAAGTTTCAAACTATCTAACTAAACCTATATTGCTAGCCAAACCAATGATCAAAGAAGTGTTGTATTTTTATTTAGCCATTTCAATAATTGCAGTTAGCTCAGTCTTTATGTCAACTCAACAAGGTTTATGCAAGCCAGTTTATCATAATAGTAAAATCTTGCAAGGTCCTGAACATAATTATGTAGAGATTGAGAAGTTCATGGTAGCACTCATCACAATGGCAAGAAAGTTAAGGCCCTACTTCTTGTCTCACACTATTGTCATTTTGACAAACTAACCTCTAAAATAAGTGCTTTCTAAACCAAAAAAATCGAGGAGACTGATTAAGTGGGCCATCAAGTTAGGAGAATTTGACACTAGATTCCAACTTTATGTCACTATTAAAGCTCAAGTGCTAACTGATTTTATGGCAAAATGAATGGACTAGCTGCCATTTCAGGAGTAGCAACCATTGGTGTGGTGTCTGCATGTGGATGGTTCGGTCGCAAGTTTGGAAGTGGTGTAGATATATCATTGTGCTCCTTTCAAGCTAAGAAGTATGTTTTTGCCATCAAACTAAACTATCATGTTACAAATAATGAGGCAAAATATGAAGCCCTTGTTATTGGGATGAGAATGGCACTAGTTATAGGGGTCAAATGCTTGGTTATCATTACTGATTCTTAACTTGTCGCCGAATAGTTTGAGGGCAACTTTAAGGCAAGGTATGGTTGAAATAATAGTTTGAAAAATTTACACTCAGTCAAGTGCCCAAGTCAAAAAATGAGAGAGTGAGGCACTTTTGAAGTTTTCCAACTCAACAAAAAGTATTAGAGATAGGTCTATCACCTTTCTAGTCTCAAGCATGCCTGCCATTGATAACTCTCAACAAATAAGGTCTTTATTGTGGATGCAACTAGTCATACCTGGATTGATGATATCAAAGCCTACCTCAAGGAAGGTAGAACACCATCAAAAAACACAGAGGCTTGAAGGCTACGGGCGCGTGCAACAAAGTTCACTTTGGACAAATTTGACCAACTGTATGAGAGATCTGTTATAGGACCCCTACTAAAATATCTTACCCCCAATTAGGCATAAGAAGTTTTGCAAGAAGTCTCACTAGCATTTGTGGAAATCATTCAAGAGGTCAATCATTAGCTCATAAAATCATCAGGCATGGATAGTTTTGGCCAACTTTAAACAAGGATGCCATCTAGTTTGCTCAAAAATGCCGATCCTGCTAGGTCTATGCTAATATTCCTCATTAATCGGCTATCACCTTTGTTCCAATGTAGATCACTTGGCCATTCGACTAGTAGAGAGTTAACATAGTAGGTTCTTTCCTCAAGGCCACTAGATAGAGGAAATACATGATCATAGCGGTTGAATACTTTACCAAATGGGTTAAGGTAGAAGCCATGCCTAAGATCACGGATGCAACAACAAGGAGTTTCTTGTGGAAGAATATTGTTTGCCATTTTAGCCTAGCTTAAGTCCTTTTATCAGATAATGACACCTAATTCCAGAGTAAGCGGACCAGAGAATGGTGTGAAAACCTTAGAATTAGACAACATTTCACTTCAGTGGGAAATCCATAAGTCAATGGTCAGATGAAGATCACCGATAGAACTATACGCAACCACATCAAAACTAGGTTGGAGGGCTCTAATGCTAGCTAAGAGGATAACCTGCCAGGAGTTCTTTGAACCTATACACCACTCCAAGAATAGCTACATGTTAGAACCCTTATAGTTTAGTATATGGTTCATAGGTAATTGTCCCTATAAAATAGATCAACACATGGCTTAAGTTATATAGTATGGCCTAACCAAGGATAAAGTAGAGAGAGAATTCAACTTGGAAGTGATTGACAAGCTTCGACAATAGGCCTTTACAAAAATACAAAGGTATAGATCAATCATGGCGAAACATTATCATAAAAGGGTTAGAGCTAAATCCTTCAAAGTTGCTAACCTCATTATCAAAAAAGTTAAAGTCTCAAAGAATGTTGGCAAACTCGACCCCTAAAGAGAGGGCCCATACTCCATGATTAAGGTAGCAACATACAATTCATATTGATTGGCCAACTTATCTGGAAACGAACTGCCAAGACTATAGAATACAATCAACATAAAACAATTTTACGTGTGGATTGTATTATACGAAAAGCACATTATCTTAATAAATATTATTGCACGACCCCACAGTCGCACAACTCTACTTACCTAATGCAATTCTTACTTAGCAATCAAGTCAACCCCACAATTGCATGATTTCAATTGCCTAATTCAACTTTTAATGTAACATCCCTAAAATTTCTACTATTGGTGATAATTTATTTACCATTATTTTTTATTTTCATGAATTTTAATATATTATTTACGTTAAAAGTATTGGGGTTAAATCGTAATTTATGAAAATTTGATTGAATATATTTTGAAGGATATGGGGGTCAATTCGCTAATAAATAAAACTCAATTGAACTAAGTTTAACAATTTTAGGATTTGCATGGAAAGTTTAAAGTTAACTAGGACTAAATTGCATTTTAATGAATTGAGAGGGCTTAAATGCATTAACTAGAATTTGTTGAGGGCTCAATTAGAATATTGTAAAAGTAGCCTATATAAATATATATATATATATATATATAGAAATCTCACTTTCACTACATTCAGCCTGTCATCCATTCACTAATGATATTCTCAGCGATGGTGCTATACCCCATACCAATTATAAAACTCTCTTCTCTTTACTCCTAGCTTCATAATGGCACCACAAGAACACAAAAATTTTTGCAAATTACTAGAAAATGTGAGGGCCGAAGTTCATAGCTATGGAGGTTGTTGGGTGATGGTGGAACAACGGTTGAAACTAATTTCTAGGTAGTATTCTTGGAAGAATTTAGCTCAAAGAGTGTAATGGTGGTCTTGAATTGAAGATTAGGCCATCAATGGAGGAGATACTGAGCAAGCTATTCACGGCTGCAGATGGTGGCGTAGAGATTTCAAGTTTTGACTGAAGGAGATTCTGACAAAAAATTGGTTAATTGAAGGGTGTGTTGGATAGCTCTCATTGAGAGGGTTCTTTTGGTGGTGCTATTAACATTTTTCAATGGCAAGGTGGTGGCAACATTGAGATAAAATTCTCTCCATAACATGACAATTGCAATGACGATCAAGGTATGTGATTCCAACGTCTCAATAGTTAAATCTTGGGTAAATAAAAGGAGAACGATTTCAAACTTTAAGGCTTTGTACTATTTAATCTTCCAAATGTTGTACTATATCATGAAATAAGTTATAACACCTGAATTATATATAGACCATGCGTGGATAAAAACATGTGCCTAGTGGACCCTAATATAATATATTGTTTGGCATCTTTAGTTAATTGAGGTTAATGAATAAGAAAACCTTAATTCTATGGATTTAAGATCTAAGTGACATTTGTTGGCTTTAATTATGAAGAATTAAGCAACTATTGTTATTTTAGGATGATATTATGAAGAGATTTATATAAAAATCAAGATTTATTTTGGCAATATTAACCTTATTAGCCATTATAGGAACAATAATGCCATTTAAGCTTTAAACTATTATGCTAACCAGTTAGTTAGTGGTTTTGGATTGAAAATAAGCATGATTGTGATTACTAAGGTCAAATATGGATTTTGACTATAAATATACTCTTTTAGTTAAGTGACGAGGAAGTGAGCCCCGTGGACCAGTAGGTTGCTTACTGTAGTTACTGTATATGAGATTATGGGCCTGAAGGTCTACCACTTTAGTCTCAAATATAATTATCTATTACTGTGATAACCCCTGTGAGGGTTTTCATTTATGTTTCTGTACCATACTCGATTTTGATTGAAATTTGGGAATTGTTCGAAATTTTGATTGTTATCTATTATTTGATATGAACACCTTTATGAGGGTACGTTTCATAAATTTCTATTTCAATTGGCATGCTTTGTTTGCTTCTGTTCTAGTATCCAAAACCCTTATTACATTAATCATTTTCTGACTCATGTACCCTACAGTCGTGCTGGCTGACCCTTTATAACTTGCTAGCTTATTACAAGTCTATTATTTGTTAAAGAGATCTTGCTGATCTATTATTTTATTATGCATACATTGATGCCTTACTTTGTGAACCCTAAATGGCCTTGCCAATCGGTGTACATTAATTTTTACCTGTTATATTCATGTTGATTGTTTAAAAGTTAAACTCATGTATGTTGGCATTGCATATCACTAACCCATGGGATGCCATGGGCGAATATTACCTGGAGGGACATCATAGGGAGGATTTGGGCGCAGGGTTAGGTTTGAAAAGATGGCTAAGCAGAATAGACCAACAATGATAGGTCTTCTAGCTAGTACGCACTTATGATTATGACTTACAAATTGCTAGAGGTAGCAAACTATGAGTGGCAGGATCCACCATGCAATAGACCATGCCATACAACAAGTTGTTACACGCTAAGCTGAGTGCTCGAGCAATGGAATGATAAGGAAATTCATGTTTATACTATATTGATTCTGGTACTCAAAATTATGATTTGAGCTAGGATTAATAAGGACAGAATGACCAATAGCCTATTAAATTTGATTACATGTGATTTACGTATGTGGTTGATTCAAACTGACCTTTTTGTTGTTATCAAATTGTTCATCAATAGTTGTACCTCATTAACTTTCCTTTTAAATCTTATTATTCTCTTTTCCCTCACTAAGTCTTTAGGACTTACCCTTCTATATTATTTTGAATTCTTTAAAACAAGTGAAGATGGTGATCGAGGTCCTCAGGCTTGAATATATTTTTTAATGTAGTAAACTTTTGGCTATGTATAGGTTTCCATGTATGTTAAGTTAGTTTTGAGATGTTGTGATAGGTCATGAATGATCATGAAGGCCTAAGGTTTGTAAATATTTTGTTAATGTTATGTATTTGAATATTTTGCCTAGAGTGTGTTAAGTTAAAATACTATGCAGTTATTGAAGGATTTGAAGAGAAATTTTTATATGCCTATTTCTTACTATGGGTAAAATATTAAGATTGAATTAGTAGCACCTCAGCTTAGGTGCCGTCTTGAAAGGGGATGCTACAAAGGTTGTATCAGAGCCTAGGTTTGGTGATGACCTACACAAATGAGTATTAAAGGGCTATATGACGAGTCCATAAAAAGTAAGGGACTATATCTAGGGTAGTCGACTAGTTTTAGACTTTACTTTTGAAAATAAACCTTAAACTTAGATTGGGGAGAGAACCTTGGTTATTTATGTGAGATAGGTTAAGCAAGAATTATGGATACAGTTAGGGTAGTAATGGAAGTTGCTAGCTAACCTTTAATGAATGGATTGCCGTTATCTAAACTTGGTCTAGTTTGTCAAATGCTTGTAACTATATTGTAATATTAAAATTTTGACCCTAACTTTAGATGCTATTGTGTAATCTTGGCAGTTGTAGGTGAGAAGGATTTAAGGATGATCTAAGGAAAAAAATGGCATCCCATGAAAGTTTTCATATACCTAAACTGCCCAAACAGGTTGGCGGGGAAGAAGGAGACCACCCAATCAATAAGTTACCACACACCCTCAGGTAAAGAATACCAACTAAGTAACCAACCCTGCCAGAGGAAGAGGTTTCATAGACCCCTCGGGTCAATCAACTAGCTGCAACCAACCAACAGAGCCTATGTTTCAGATATAGCATCAATTTATATAGTTTTATCAGCAATAGGGACAGAGTAATTGAGCAAGAAATGTTGAAGAGCCTATAGAGGATAGAGCTTCGGATCTATTCTTCTAGTTGCAACCCCCAAAATTCCTAGGGGAACTTGATGACAGAAAAGCTGAGAGATGGATCAAGAGCTTGAAAAAGATATTTAGAACTTTATGTTACCTAGATGAACAGAAGATCTGATATGCCATGTTTCTATTAGGTGGTCCTAAATATGATTGGTGGCAAATAATCAATCGTGGGTAGACAGCGAAGAGAACTCAGCAGACTTAGGAAAACTTTACTTGGGAGTTTATGGAAAAATATATACCATATATAACCAAGTATGCCAGGGAAAAAAAATTCATGGAATTGATCCAAGGAACGCTATTAGTCAGTCAATATGAAGCCATATTTAATCGACTGATATCGCATGCACCTCACATACTTTCATATAAGAGGCAACAAGTTTGCAAGTTTATGGAAGGGTTATGACTAGAACTTAAATTGCGCCTCCTCTCATATGATCTTCTGAACTACAATCATGCGGTAAGTAAAGCACTAGAGATAGAATCAGATATGCGGGAGATTAAAAAGATTGAGGAAAAATTACAAAAAAGGAGATTACAGCCTGATGGGTAGAACACCTCTAGGAAAAAACAACTAAAGTCACAGACTGAGGGTGCCAATCAATAAGTTTATCAAACTGGCAGAGCTACAAATCTAATACCCAAGATGTGTGAATTTTATGGGAAACCAAGCCATGATGAATCTAAATGTTGGATAAAGCAAGATAGATATATAGTCTATGGCAGTGATCAACACTTGTTCAAGGATTGCCTAAACCAAAAAAGCTAGTTCCTGCAGAAAAAGAGTAACAGGTTGCAAGATCTAGTGGATAGCCAAAGGTCTGAGCACGAGCATATGCTCTAATTGGAGAAGAAGTGCCCGATCCCTCTGATGTTGGTGAAGGTATGATTTCTATTTTTGGAATTAATGAAAATGCCCCATATGATCCTAGAGCTTCGCATTCTTTCATATCTACAAATATGTCTAAAAAAATCAAATATGCAACCTAAAATTATAGCCTATTAGATAGAAGTTCAAACACCCTTAGGAATAGGGTTAATGACATATGTCATCTATTGAGATTACCTGATTTTGATTGGGGATAGGGTATATTTATCCAATCTTATACAAATGCCTATACAAGGGTATGATCTGATCCTTGGAATTGATTGGCTATATAAACATCAGGCACAGGTGAATTGTTACACTAAGTGCCTCACCCTTGGGGTAAGACAATAGCACCTCTATGCCATTCCACAAATGGCACTTCCCTAGTACCTATTATATCTACGCAAAAGACTAAAAAGATTTTGAGGTAAGTTGGGAAAGGATTCTTAGCGTATCTTGTCAACAAGCCTCGAGATGCAGTCAAGATTGAAGAAGTAGAAGTGGTACCTAAGTACCTAAAAATACTCCCTAAAGAATTGAGCTCATTACCCTTAGATAAAAAGATAAAATTTGTAATTCACACTCTTTCTAGGACCACACCTTTTTCTAGGACTCCCTACTAAATAGCACCCGCTAAGCTTAAAGAGCTGAAGAATCAACTTTAGCAGTTACTAGAAAAGAGGTTCATTACACCAAGCACATCCCCTTGGGAGCCTCAGTACTATTTGCCAAAAATAATAATGGGTCTCAAAGTATGTGTATTGACTACAGAGAATTGAACAAGGTCACTATCAAGAATACGTAACCCCCTACCACATGTAGAGAAGTTGTTCAACCTGTTGCAAAGGTCAAGAATCTTTTTGAAGCTGGATTTAAGACAAAGGTACTACCAATTGAAAATCACAAAAGAAGATACCCTAAAGATTGCCTTCAATTCTTGGTACGATCACTTTGAGTTTATGGTGATTCCTTTTGGACTAACCAATGCACCAACAGCGTTCATAGACCTAATGCACCGAATTTTCAAGTCATACTTAGACCAATTTGTAGTCATCTCCATCGATGACATTTTAGTATCTTCCAAATCTAGAGAAGAGCATGTAAAATACTTACATATAGTTCTCAAGACTCTTAAGGAACATTGGCTATATGCTAATTTCAGCAATTACAAATTTTAGATGGAGAAAATAGCCTTTTTTGGGGCATATCATTATCCAGAAAGATCGAAGTTGACCCCTCTAAGGTGAAAGTAATAGTCAATTGAAAGAGGCTGGGAAATGTCACTGAAGTCCAAAGCTTCTTGGAGTTAGCCGGCTATTATCAAAGATTTGTTCAAAAATTCTCTAAGATAGCCAGTCTGTTGACCAAGTTGACATAAAATGATCAACCTTTTAACTAGAATGATGATTGTGAGGAAGCTTTCAAGAGTTAAAATACAAGCTAACTATGGCTCTAGTTATAGTTCTTCTAGACGGCTTAAAGGACTTTATGGTATATACAGATGCTTTCAATAAGGGGTTGAGATGTGTGTTGATGTAGAAGGGGCGTGTGATCACTTATGCATCCACAAAATTGAAACCCCATGAATACCCAACTCATGACCTGGAGCTGGCCATGGTCATTTTTGCATTATTGAATTAGAAGGATTATCTATATAGAGCAATATTTGAGATATACACAGACCATAAAAGCCTCAAGTACTTACATTCACAAAAAGATTTATACATGAAGCAGTATAGATGGATGGAGTTTCTAAGAGTCTATGATTTCTCCATCACCAACCACCCTAGAAAAGTAAATATAGTAGCTGATGCAATAAGCCAGAAAGCCAAGTTGGCTCATTTACAAGCAATAGGAATATCCAAAAGCTAAAACACGGGTGTCATGCTAAAACTAAAACCGCAAGTTTGGGTTGCAGAAGTGAGAGCATAGCTTAAGCTATATGAGAAATTTTGGTGAGCTCAAAATTGAGAAGAATGGATGTTAAAACACAGAGGGATGATTGGAAATTCTGAAAAGTTCAAATTCAACCTTGATAACCAGAGTACCCTTTTGTACTGTAAAAGGATATGTGTGTCAGAAGGAATGAGAGAGAGATTACTAAAGGAGGCACACAAAATGAGATTCATGATACATCTAGGAGGCACAAAGTTGTATTGAGATCTAAAGAAATAATTTTGGTGGAATGGTATAAAGAGAGATATTGCGGAATATATGCGGAAGTGTTTGACATGTCAACTAGTTAAGGTAGAACATCAATGACCATTAGGGCTATTACAACCATTCCCTATTTCTAACTAGAAGTGGGAACATGTCATGATGGATTTTGTAACTGGTCTATCAATGGCTCAGTGAAAATATGATAGTATTTGGGTGATAGTATATCGACTAACCAAGTCCGCACATTTTCTGCTAGTTGGAACACAATAAATGTTGAGAAGCTAGCAGTGTTGTACATAAAAGAGATAGTCTGACTGCATGGAATCCTCACTAGCATTGTGTCAGACCGAGACCCAAAGTTCACTTCAAAACTGTGAAAGGGTTTGTAAAGGCATTTGGGGACCCGACTGTGGTTCATTTCTATAGCTCATCCACAATTAGATGGGCAATCAGAAAGAGTTATCAGAATATTAAAAGATATGCTTCTGGCATGTATTTTGGGCTTCGAAAGTGGTTGGATTCGACTTCTCTCTTTGATTGAGTTTGTTTATAACAACATTATCAGTCTTCCATACAGATGGTACCGTATGAGGCATTTTACAACAGAAAATATTAATCACTGTTACACTACTATTTGGAATAGTATAAGATTAACAACGATAAATCTCCAAAAACTATAAGAATCGAACTGATTCAAGAGATTCTCGAAAGATACTGATGACCAAGCAAAGAATGAAGGCTGCTCAAGATAGATAAAAAAAGTTATACCAATAAATGAAAGAAAGATTTAAAGTTCAAAGTTGGTGATAAATGAAAGGGATTAGAAGAATTGGTAAGGGCAAAAAGCTTAGTCTGAGATATGTTGGGTCGTATGAAATATGTGAAAGAATTATACCGATAGCTTACCATCTTATGTTACCCCAGGAACTAATGGGGATACATGATGTCTTTCATGTGTCTTAACTTTGAAAGTACTTTGCTGATCCTTCGCATGTCATATCACATGAGAGTATGCAATTAGAAAGTGATTTGACATATGAGGAATAATCAATTCGTATTTTAGGCCGACAATTTTGAGAACTCAAGAATCGAAGAATTCCACAGGTGAAGCTGTTATGGCACAACCATAACATAGAAGAAGCAACATGGAAAAAAGAAGATCTCATGTGCCAACAGTATCCAGAACTCTTCCAATCTTCAGGTAAGAATCTGAGGGCCAAATTTTTATAAAGGGGGTAGTCTGTAACACCCTTAGAATTTCTATGATTAGTGATAATTTATTTACCACTATTTTCATTTTCATGAATTTTAATATATTATTTATTTTAAAAGTATTGGAGTCAAATCATAATTTATGAAAATTTGATGGAATATCTTTAAAAGGTTATGGGGGTAATTCGCTAATAAATAAAACTCAATTGAACTAAGCTTAACAATTTTAGGGTTTGTATGGACAGTTTAAAGTTAAGTGAGACTAAATTGCATTTTAATGAATTGAGAGGCTTAATTATATTAACCAGTATATGTTGAGATCTCAATTAGAATATTGTAAAAGTAGCCTATATTTATGGAAATCTCACTTTCACCCTTTTTTTTTCTTTTTCACTGCATTCACCCCTCCCTCTACTTATCGATGATCTTCCCAATGATGATGCTATACCATGAACCAACCCTAAAACTCTCTTTCACTTACTCCCAACTTCACAACGATACCACATGTACATAGAGATTTCAGTGAATCACTGGAAAATGTGAAGGCCAAAGTTCATAGCTATGGAGGTTGGCGGGAGATAGAGGAGCAAGGACTTAAACTAATTTATGGGTAGTATTCTTGGATAAAGTTAGCTCAAGGAGTGTAATGGTGGTTTGAAATTGAAGATTGGGTGAATGATGGAGGAGATATTAAGCAAGCTCTTCACGGCAACGGATGGTGGCACAATGACTTCTAAGCTTCAAATAAGAGAGATTTCAATAGCAAATTAGTTAATTGAATGGTGTGTTGGATAGCTCTCATTGAGAGGGTTCTTCTAGCGGTGTTGTTAGCATTTTTCAATGGTAGGGCGATGGTGACATTAAGATAAAATTCTCTCCTCGATGCGATGATCGTAATAGTGATCTTGGTTTGTGATTCCAACATCTCAATAGTTGAATCTTAAGTAAATGGAAGGGAAAAATTTCAAGCTTTATGGCTTTATACTATTTAATGTTCCAAATGTTGCATTATATCATGAAAGGAGTTACAACACCTGAATTACATATATATAAACCAAGTATGGATGAGAACATGTGCCCAGTAGACCCAAGTATAATATATTGTTCGGCACTTTGGTTAATTGAGGTTCATGAATAAGAAAACCCTAATTCTATTGATTTAAGATTTAAGTAACATTTGTTGGGATTAATTATGAAGAATTAAGCTATTGTTGTGATTTTAGGATGACATTATGAAGAGATTGTGTAATTAAGGACTAATCTATATTATGATGAATAAATTGATATGAAAATCGAGATTTATTTTGGCAATATTAACCTTCTTAGCCATTATTGAGACGATAGTGTCGTTTAAGCTTTAAACTATCATGCTAACTAGTTAGTTAGTGGTTTTGGATTGAAAATAAGCATGATTGTGATTACTAGGGTCAAATATAGATTTTGACTATAAATATACTCTTTTAGTTAGATGACGAGGAACTGGGCCCTATGGACCAATAAGTTGCTGACTGCAGTTGCTATATATGAGGTTATAGAGGTAAGGGTTTGCCACTTTGGCCTCGAATATAATTGTCCATTATTGTGATAACCCCTATCAGGGTTTTATGTTTCTGTTTCTATAATGTACTCTGTTTTGATTGAAATATGAGAATTGTTTGAAATTCTGATTGTCATCTGCTACTTGATATTAACACCCATGTGAGGGCATGTTTTGTAAATTCCTATTTCTGTTGGTATACACTATTTGCTTCTATTCTGGTGTCCAAAACCCTTATTATATTAATTATTTTCTGTCCCTTATACCCTATAGCCTTGCCGGCTCCCCTTATAGCTTGCTAGCTTCTTACAAGTTTGTTATTTCTTAAAGAGATCTTATCGATCTATTGTTCTATTATGTACACATTAATGCCTTACTTTATGAACCCTAAACAGCCTTGCCGACCAATGTACATTTTAGTTTCAACTACATATTTGTTACATTCATATTGATTATTTAAAAGTTAAACTTATGTCTGTTGGTTTTATATGCTACTAACCCATGGGACGCCATGGGCAGATATCATCCAAAAGGACGCCATGAGGAGAATTTGAGCCTAAGGTTAGGTCCAAAAAAATGGCCAGGCAGAATAGACCAACAATAATAGGTCTTCTAGCTAGTATCCACTTATAATCCTGACTTATAAGTAGCTAAAGGTAGCAAACTATAAGTGGCAGGATCCGGCATGCGGTCGACCATGCCGTACAACAAGTTGTTACATGCCAAGCTAAGTGCTCAAGCAATAGAATGATAAGAAAATTCATGTTTGTATTGTACTGATGCTGGTACTTGCATTTATTATTTGATATAGGAGTAAAAAGGACAGAATGACCAACAACTTATTAAATTTCATTACATGTGTATTATGTATATGGTTGATTCATACTAACCTTCTTGTTGTTATCAAATTGTTCATCGATAGTTATACCTCATTAACTTTCTTTTTAAATCTTATTATTTTCTTTTTCCTTACTATGTCTTTAGGACTTGCCCTCCTATATTATTTTAATTTCTTTTAACCAGATAATGATGGTGAATGAGGTCCTCAGGCTTAAATGTATTTTGTAATTTACTAGACTTTTGGCTATGTATATAGGTTTCCATGTATGTTAAGTTGGTTCTAAAATGTTGTGATAGGTCATGAACAATCATTAAGGCCTAAGATTTGTATATATTTTATTAATGTTACGTATTTGGATATTTTGTCCAGAGTGTATATTGTGCAGTTTTTGAAGGATTTGAAGAGAAATTTTTGTAGGCCTATTGCTTGCTACGAGTAAAATATTAAGATTGAATTGGTAGAACCTCAGCTTAGGTGTTGTCTTGAGAGGGGGTGCTACACCTAAGCAGCAATTTAGCCAACCCCGCAATCGCATGATTCTAGTAGCTTAGCTTAATTACCAAATGCCTATTGGATCGGCTCCACAGTCACATGATTAAAGTTGAATAGTCAAATTGCAATCCAACTATCAACCCAACCCCACAATCACATGATTAAGGTTGAATAATTATTATTGGGAAAATCTTAAATTGACTTTGCGATCGCACTATTAAAGTTGTATGATTCAATTTCGTACCCATATGGCTAAAAATTGCTTGATCTAAATATCCAAAAATCAATTTAAATATATTAAATAAAACCAAAGGCATGCCAAATATTTTGATTAATATCAATAATGTTCCTATGCCACTCCGGGCTTTACATTCACAAGAAAAAGAAAAAAAAAAAAAAAAGAGCCCAACTAATCAAAAATCATCTAGCTAGACCACATGGCCTCTCTCTGACGAGCCATCGCTTCGGCGGCCACCTCATCTACTTCTTTCAGCAGCTCATCCATTAAATCTATGTGAGCACTTAAAGAAGGTCCTTCAACCTCATGCTCAAGCAACTTTCTTCGACCTAGTCCATCGAGCTGGGAGGGCCTTGATTTCATAATCAAAAACACCCAGCCCCCATCCAAAAACAAGCTCCCCACATTGACCTCGTTATTTTTTATCTCTAAAGTGAGCTCTCCAATGAACCCAAACTCCTTACCCACTGTCTCGACCTGAGAAAGAAGAAAAGGAATAGCTTCACCACCTTTAGCAAGAGCATTCTCATCGATTGCTAAAAGGCCTTCATCCTTGTTCACACTAAGTCTCACTTTATTTTTGGGTCGGAACTCATATACCATATATTCAAGCTACTTCACAGCACGATCAAAAGCTAATTTTGCATCATCCAACTAAAAGTTACACTTACATCGGTAAAGGCTGAGAATAGCATAAATTGTTGAATAGCTTCATTATAGATCTTAGGCAGCACTTTAAAAAATTTTGAATAGGCATATCTCATCGCGCTCTCATAGCCGTAAGCTCAACCCAATTTAGTGGCTTATTGGATAGAGCTCTAGGCCCTTTTAAGTTGATCCTCAACCTTGCTTTTTCCCTACAAGACTGCAAGCCATTGATGTCCTTCTCTTCAAGTTGCTTTGCTAGCTTAGCAACTCTAAACTCTAGGGAATCAACCTGAGCCTTCAACTTCTCACTCTACTCCTTCTCCAAACTTGCATATTTTTCTAGTAGCCATTAATGCTGCATTTTGCATAGCTCATATTGGCGATAGAAGTTATAACCCCATTATCCGACCTAAAAGAATATAAACCTCAAAATTAGTAATCTTCCAAAACATCCTGTGTATCAAAATGTAACTTTAAACATACCAATCTGGTGTGGTAAGCAAAGGCTTTCAGTGCATCGACCTACTCATAGTTAAACATCTCCACCTGGTCAAGTTGGAATAAACCTACTATCAGAACAACTAGTGGCATCAAAAAGGTCACATTCGCACCAATCATTATTGCAGTGTTCGACACCCCTATCTTCTCCTCGAATTATGGTACGAAAAATGATGGTAGATTGTAGAGCTGCTCATGGGGGAGTGTACCATAGGCAACCTATTCATTCTCAACCACCTTCGCTTTCCCATTCTTGACTACCATTTTTTTAGAAATGTCTTCACTTGCGATTTCAACTGCTTTCCTCTTTGGTAGAGAGAGCTACTCACTGCTTTGATGCTTATGACAGCACCCACTTTGCCCATTGCTACCCATTAGGCTGCGACAACCTCTTTTTATTGTTGAGCCTTATGCTGCTTATGCATCGCAATTTGCTTGGCACAATTCATAATTAGTCAACTTGAGAAAATAAGCAAAAGTATTTATCAATCAAATAGATGGCAATCAAAAGTAGCATCTCATTCTATTTACAAAGATTAGTCTCTACCTAAATGCTCACTAGCATACAACCTCAATACGGCGGTCAACAATCCTTTCATAACCAAGTTTCTCTCTCTTATAAACACCAAGGCATCCATCTCACTGAATTCAAGTAGCTCTTGAACAAAAAAATTACTCTAGGATAGATTCTCAATTGTGTCCAGCTCGACCCTGTCCCTCATCTACCCTCTTGGAGTATTGAACCTGATCCCAGTGAGAGGCTGAACATAAAATATCTTTCCTTTTATTTTTGGCCATGTGATAAGGAAAGGGTCCTAAACACTTTCTTATAGGGTTACACGGTTAAATAATAAAAACTAGATTCCTTGACTAAACCCAATTTGCGAAAAATAGGTAAATGAAATAAATGGATAAAATTAGCCCCTGATGGGGCCTCATCAATAATGCACATTAAAACTATAAAGCTATACATAAGAGCAAAATAATTGGAAAACAATTTGGTTATGCAGATCTGTTGAACTCTTAGCAGGTTGGCTATGGGGTCGACCAGAGGAAACCTAAGGTCACACTTCATCGCATTCTCAAAAATAGTAATACACCCGATAGGAAGGCTATGCATCCTATCCACAGCTCTAGGTTGATCAATTTATACACGTTAGGGACATGGTATTTCCCCCATATTGAACTAAGGTTATTTAGTGATATTTTTTATACGATATCACTATAGTGTGTCATCATGAATAACATATCCCTTAACCTATGAACTTTCTCTACTGCCATTTCTCCCTCATTCCCACCATGCCCTGAAGGCCTTACCTCATCCGAGTCATGCTCAGAAAGCCCTATCTCTGTGACTAAAGGCCTAGAAAGTCCCATCCCGTTGTCTCCTCCCAAAACCTCCTCACATACCTAATCCTAGTTGTTCAGGGGTACCCAACCTCTCACTAGATGATTCACTCAACTTCTCCCCACTATTGATAATATCCACCGAATGTGTAGCTTCAAAATTAGAACTGGAATTCAACATAATAGAAGTTTAAGGACTAACAAACTTTAAAAGTGAAAGAAAAAGGTACTTACGAACATTGAATGCAAATATTAAACAATAAAGGTAGCTCGAAGAGCGAACCAAAACCTTTATCTCTCGACCTTCAAAATGAGGTGGTAAAAGTGAAAATAAGTGGTGAAAATCTACTATTTGTAAAAGCACCAGAATTTCAACTAGTTAAAGTAACCATTAACTGGCTCATAAATGCGTAACTGTAGGTTACCCATGTATAAATATTCATGAAACCACCTATAATAATTCTTCCCAGTACTTCTCTAATCAAGATTTGAAATAATATTTCTCGCTGCTCTTACAAACTACTTCAAACCCCGACCGGTTCACAATCGGACCTTGGAGTAAGGGGGACTCATGATATAGGATCACCCCATTAGGCCCAATAAGGTTGCTAAGCCCAATCAAGCCCAAGGCCTCACTTGACTATTGAGGTCGAAGACTAAATTCATGCTCAACCAAAAGGTCAAAGTCCAAAACTTTCAATCAACCTAAGGGGTTGACTAGAGAAACAAAAGTATTGATGGTCAATAATGACAGTCCCTGCCATCCATATCACCATATTAAATATGTCCCAGCCACCTATCTATCCATATTTAGTGGTATGATGGTACATTACCTTTGCCATTAATGTTGTCACCTCCGCATTAATGGTGGTATGGTTCCTCCTTCATCCAGCAAAGCAACTCGAACAATGTTTAGTTAGTAAATAGTTGTAGGCATAGGCTTAGGTCAAAATGACCTAAACTATCCCTATCCATGAGGACTATGTGAGAAGCACATTAGGGCAAAATTCATCTTTTTACGCACAAACAAACATTATAAATACCTAAGTGTCCTAGTACAATGGTAAGCACACATACACTCATTAAACTGTTATTCTGTCCAACCAATTTCAGGTTGATCAACCGACATAAGCATTGGAGGGTCTTAGCTGAAGTCCCTCTCAAGTAACTTGACGTTTGTTCCTTGGCTACAAGTTCCACCCCACACCTCCCTACAAGTAATCTTTCTGGTGGAGTCTCAACAAATTGAATTAACATCATCAATAAGCTTTTGTTCTAGCCAAAACCATTGCCACAACTATCTCAGTTCCTTTTAATAGCAAAACAACCTTGACTAGAACTTGTAGTCAAGTTTATAATGGTGAGCTTAAACAAATGGTATTAGATAGAGTTATGTGAAATAACTTATAGCTAATGGAGTAATTAGTATTGACTTTATAAAGTCAATAGGGAATTTAGGAGATACTCTAACATAAGGCCCTATGAAGTATCTAATATTAAAAATGAAGATTGTAGTGGGATTCAAATTCATAAATTAATCACCAATTGTAAAAGCTAAACTTAATACTAGTTACAACTTAAAGTCTTAAGTTTGTCGAGTCAAGTACACCATATTGATGATTGTAAGCATTTTTATTAATTACCCTAAAAGTAAAAGCATTTGGTACCTATGAAGTTTTAAAATGGTGAAATGAGCAGGAGCTCTTAATAGCCTATTTAAAGTTAGTAGTACTTGCATCACGAGAGGTACTATAAAAAGCAAGTGTTACCTAAGTCAAAAGTGCAACTGCTTCAAGGAGTTACAAGAATGGACTCTAACAACACTCATGAAGGACATGACCCATAGCTTTACGTGTTATTTGGAATGTTTTCAAAATTGTATTACATTTAGTTTATTTAGGGCAATCGAACAAACCAACAAGGAGGAGAAAAATGAGGTACAGGAATAGATGATTTACACCACAGCATCGAGAAGTGAAGCGAGTGAGCATGCACATAAAGGTGTGTGCTCAGAGGGTGCTACAAAGTGGCCACTGAAACATTGCCGAACAAAACGTCCGATGCTTGCACGATAGAAGATGGCATCTGATCACTGGTAGTGGAGCTTAAAAATTTTGAAATTTCATGTTAAACTGCGGGTCTTAATGGGTTTTTGTCTATTCATTGGTGTTTTAATTATACCTCTTGTGCAAAAACACCAATAATCTCTACAAAAGAGACTTGTCATTCGACATTAATATTGCAAACTAAATTTCTAGGGATAAAAAAATAAAAATTAAATTAAAAAATCTAATTAAATAAATAATAAATAAAGTAAAAGGCCCGTGAGCCTAATTAATTTAGCCCATCAAGGTGGGCAGCAAACCCAAGATTTAATCATCATAAATACCAACTTTTAAAATTAAAATAACTGTGAAAAATTACTTGCAACAAATATAAATACATTCTAGAGCAAAAATTCTATCAATTCCGCTAACTTCTAAAAAGAACCTCAACCCCATCTTCGAATAGTATCGGACATCATTTTTCATATAAAAAACTAGTACACAACAGCGTTAAAGATACAATCTCTTACTGCTTACGATTTTTTTGAGTTTTGTTGTACTTTGTCTTGCAGCAGACAATAGCGTAATCGAAGGAGTTTGAGTTTGGCGTGCATCATAAGGTCGAATAGGTTTCGTTGTATCATCAAGGCTAGTTGCAATCTCTATTGCATGCTAAGTGGTGGAGCGAAGTATTTTTTAAACAAAAATTAACATTTGCAACACGTCTTCAAACCACCTGTAGATCAATCGAAGACAACAAGTTTGATGCCATTTGTTGCATAGCTGAAGTTTCGTACACCGACAGACTTCAGGTAAGTCAACCTTAAAGTCTACATAAATTTAGCTAATAGCGACCAACGAGTTTCCGCAATTTCAAGTGCATATTCGAGACATGAAATTTTCCAACTCTATTAGTGGCGTACTATAAAACAGCTGAAACGCTATGTCAGTTCATGGAAACAAAAGGAGGGGTGAGAAAACGAGAGTTTTGGTGAAATTTTAAGTGAACTATGTATCTGCTGTCTTTGAATTGGCCCTTATTGTGACTTTCACATGATGCAAGGTGTACTTTCCTATTCAAATGGAAAAAACAGAGAGAATTATTTCTCAAATACTTTTCACACTTGGGAGTTGTTATGATGGAAATATTCCCAATTGTTTGGTACTAAGCTTACACCTACTCGCACATTGAATAATAGTTTGGTACTAATTTTCTCATTAATTTAGCAGCCCAATTAGGTCGTCTATCTGAATTAGCCTTCCATCAGTCCCTTTCTGGTTGAGATTTTTAAATCCAAATGCCATCGTTTAATCCTTAATTAAACATAATGTCCCTTTCTGATGCTAAATACTAGACAGTTCTAGCAGCCCTCTTTTCAATCCGCGTTCTACCATAGAATTCATTGTATATGATCATATTGATGGTCCACTCTTAGGCTCTGTGAAACTCAAGAAAACATTGTTATTGTCACTACTGTCTCTAGATGGCATTTGTTCTCATTTTTAAACTTTGATCCCCATCAGCAAACAATTACGTCCTCATAAGCCAAGGAAAACTATCATTGTTCTAAGGGTTGGCTTTGCTGCATTCTCCTGATCTTTTCCTACCCATTGACTTCCTCAGCAAACTTTTTATCCATTAGCATAGCAACTATCAGGTTAATCTAGCGACAAACCCTGTGTTTTGTTTTTGTTGTATTGTATTCCAAGCCTGGTTCCCTTGCTGTTTCTGATTTGCCATTTGGTTTCATCTCCCACTTGTAGCTCAGTCTTCTCTTGTTTGGTTTTGTTTACAGACCCAAAAAAATTCATCAGTTTATCGGCATCAACAATCATGGCAAAGAACAATGAGAAACATGCAGTTTTGTCTCGAGGAATGCAGGTAAGAATATGGTCATTCTTAAATTTTTATGTTGTAAAGAGCACGATGCTTGAAATTCTGAGAGTTCATGATTCCTTATGAATCAGGGAAACAAGGAAGAAGACATGAGAAAGTCCTTATTCAGTCCGTCGCCAAAATCACCAGCAGAAAATGGCAGGCCTAGCAGCATGGTCATTAAGGTAAGAGCAAAATATGCTATTGAGTGATCCCAGAATAGGTTGTCTGATTTCATTTTTCTTCTGTCACAGAAAGCCCATAGAGTAATTCCTGCTCATATAGTTGCTGAGGCCATATCAACACTCCATGGTCTTGACCTTAGGTGGTCAGGACCCATAACGCCAACAGAAATGCAATATGTAGAACAATATGTCCTGGCTAAATATCCAGAGTACTCAAATGCCCTTGTAGAAGGAGGAGAAAAAACTGATCTATATGATCTCTGCATCAAAGAAAAGCTGTCAGAACCCCAGCCAGATGACAAGCGAAAATCACCTAGAGGAGTTTCCAGGGATTCATTTAAACCTTCCTTTGGGAGCAACCACCCTGATCTTGAGAATACACAGCTGGAGCCATCAAGATTACTCAGTATTCTCACCAAAAAATCCTCCTTCCTAGGGAGCTTTATTTCCATTCCTGAAATTCAAGCTCGAAACAAGGTCCTGAAACACTGTGGATTACCTGATGAGGAATATCTTGTTCTCTTCACTCAAAACTATAAGGATGCAATGATGTTGGTTGGAGAAAGCTACCCATTTTTCAAAGGGAACTATTATCTGACAATTATTGGGGAAGAATCAGATTATGTAAGGGAGTTTGCAAGCTACAAGGAATCAAGAGTGATCTTGGCACCCGAGACTTGGTTGGATTTGAGGATTAAGGGATCACAACTCAGTCATTACTTCAGAAGGAAATGCAAGCACACTCCCAAAGGACTATTTTCTTACCCAGCCGAAGTGAACGGGACTCGATATTCTATGCATTGGATTTCAGAAGCCCATCGTAACTCGTGGCATGTTCTGCTTGATGCTACAGCCTTGGTGGTGGGAGAAGATCAGCTCAATCTTGCACTCCATAGGCCGGACTTCGTGCTATGCAGTATTGATAATGCCCATGCTCATTCTTCAAAGGTTACCTGCCTCTTAGTAAGAAGAAAATCCTTCGACATGTCGGCCTCCTCCACAGCAGCAAATGAGTGAAGTTTTTTTTTTTTTCATAAACCTGTAAGAACATCAAAGTATAGTCATCACGTTAGAGCACGTCAAAGTAACTGTTTTCATGCTGTCGACTTACTGAAATCAATATTCTCATTTTGTGCATACATTAAAAAATTTCTTGATTGACAGGAACAACATTCCCAACACTCTGAATGGTGGAGTGATCAAACCAACAGCAGAAAACAGCAACTGCTCTTTGATAACAAAAAATTTCTTCCTCATTCTTGTAGTCAAAGATGGGTCCTCTTAAACAATTCATGCAATTAATATAGAATGATCTATTTCTCTCATCTACCCAACAGTTATCAACCTGAGTCCAAGCCAGACTGACGATTTGGAGTGCCAATATTAGCAGCTTGAGATGTAACATGCCTTTTGCACTCATAGGAGTTTTTCATGTCTTAGACTGGAACACGTTCCTAAAATGAAAGCATTTCAGAATTGAAGCACCATGCCTCAATAAAGATATTTACCGGAATGCTTTGTTGGCATGAAATTTCTTCTACCATCCTGATTTATATGGCACTCTCTTGCATTGAAGAACTGGCAGAGGGTGTCCAGATTGTTGAATCACTAATTGATCTATGTATTAATACATGACATCCCAAAAAGATCTCCAACATATTGATCGGCGTAAGTGTGTGTGTGATAAACAAAATCAAATGCACAGAAGCACAAACTCATGGGGTGAAGAAAGCTGATTACTAAACTGCAGCAGTCCAATTGGCCTTTCCCCAATGTTCAAGGATCATTTCTCACCTGAATGTTTCTTCTACAAAGAATCCACCCAAGATCTATCAAGAGAATCTACGCTTGGATTTCTTCATGCTTATGAAGTTGGGGAGCTTTCAATTTGCTTATGTCAGTTACCCTAATTCTTGCTGATATTATTCACATTGCCATGAATTGGGCTGCAGTAGAATCTGAACATATTCTACAATTTATATCAAAAATGTTACCTGTATACTAAAATCATATTTCTGAGAGTTCATGCCTTCTACAGTGATTCAATTTGAGATTATATATTTAACTAAGATATGGGACTCTCAGCATATCCTTATCCGCCTGCTACACTCGCCTATTTCTCCAATATTATTTCTAACCTGAATTTTCACCGACATCAGCTGTTATGTAATTTGTTGAAGCCCGTCGTGGCCCCATGTTTTCAGAAATAATTGGAGCACAAAATCTGACGTTTTGTGCAGTAAAATAGTTCCTTAACATGAAATCCATTTGGATGAACTCATGCATTTAACCATTAAAAAAACAAACAAAACAAAAAACAACAGCAACTTGGCCTAAAATGCAGTTCATAGTCTAGGTGCAGAAAAATGCACCTTATCAACATAGTTATTCAAAAGCCATCAATAAAGCCAAGTATCAACAGCATTGCACGCTATTATAATATTCAACAGAAGGTGATAATCATACAAAGGGGAAAAAAATATTAGTATCTTCATTTTGAGGAAAGCACATATTCATGGGTGAAGAAAGCTGATTACTAGCATCTTCATTTTGAGGAAACTGCAGCAGTCAAATTGGTCTTTCCCCATTGCTTGATGATCATTTCAAACCAGAATGTTTCTTCTACAAAGAATCCAGCCAAGATCTATTAAGAGAGTCCACTTGGATACCTGAATACTTAAATGATATTTCTAAGGGTTCACGCCATCTACAATAATTCAGTTTGAGATCACATATATGGAGAACCTAAATTAACCAAGATATAGGACTAACTCAGCACATCCTCATCCCCCCACCCCCATATACTGACATCTGCTGATACGTAATCTGTTGAAGCCCATCATTTTTCCATATTTTCAGAAAATAATAGGAGCACAAAATCTGTTGTTTTGTGCAGTGATACAGTTCCCCAACATGAAATGCATTAGGTGGGACTCATGCATTTATCCATTAAAAAAAAAATTCCTTGGCCTAAAATGCACTTCATACTATAGATGCAGCAAAATGCATCTTATCTACATAATTATTCAAAGCCATAAACAAAGCCAAGTATCACCAGCATTGAATGTTATTATAACATTCAACAGATGGCGATAATCAAACCAAAGGTATCAACTAGATACCAATAACTAACCTTGCAAATGTCAAAATACAAGACACAACTAACTTACAAGCCAAAACTCATTAACCTAGACTTCTTTAATTTTCACAATAAAAGTCCAGCTCTGTGGTTCTTAACTTCAATACTTAGTTCTTCCATCACCCTCTGTGATCACATCTTTAAAGGCACCTCCACTGGGGATCATGGGTAAGACATGCTCTTGATGTGGTACAATGACATCCAACAGAAATGGGCCAGGAGTATCCAACATCTTTTGTATTGCTGCTATGAGATCTTCCTTTTTCATTACACGAGCTGCAGGTATATCACAAGCCTCTGCAAACTTCAACATATCTGGGAAAATCTCTGACTCTCTAGCAGGATTTCCAAGATAGGTGTGTGCCCGGTTAGACTTGTAGAAGCGATCTTCCCACTGGACCACCATACCCAAGTGCTGATTATTTAACAGCAAAATCTTAATAGGAAGATTCTCCACACGGACAGTGGCCAACTCCTGCACATTCATTATGAAACTCCCATCACCATCAATGTCCACTACAACAGCATCTGGCCTTGCAACAGCAGCTCCAATTGCGGCAGGGAGTCCAAAACCCATTGCCCCCAGACCACCTGATGTCAACCACAGCCGTGGCTTATTGTACTTATAAAATTGTGCAGCCCACATCTGATGCTGCCCAACGCCAGTGCTAATGATTGCATTTCCTCCTGTCAGTTCATCAAGAATCTGAATTGCATACTGAGGAGGAATGGCATCTTCAAATGTCTTATAACTCAAGGGAAAATTCATCTTCTGTTCTTTTAGCTCTTGTCTCCAGGCTGAAAAGCCGAGATTAAGCTGACCTTGTTTCCCTTTCTCTTCCAGTATCGAGTTCAATCCCCTCAAAGCCAATTTAATATCGGCACAAATTGACACGTGTGGTTGCTTGTTCTTTCCAATCTCAGCGGAATCAATATCAATGTGGACAATCTTCGCTCGACTGGCAAATGCCTCCAACTTACCCGTCACACGGTCATCAAATCTGACCCCAAAAGCAAGCAACAAATCACTCTTGTCCACCGCATAGTTGGCGCAGACAGTCCCATGCATCCCCAGCATTTGCAATGCAAATTCTTCATCCGAGCAAGGATAAGAACCGAGGCCCATCAGCGTGCTAGCAACAGGAATTCCAGTGAGCTCCACAAACCTCCTCAACTCATTACTGGAATTCAAACAGCCACCTCCCACATAAAGAACCGGGTTTTTGGACTCAGATATCAATCTAACTATCTGCTCCAGCAACATCCCACTAGGCGGCCGAGGTAACCTAGACAAGTAACCATCCAAACTCATTGGCTGATCCCAATTTGGAACCACCATTTGCTGTTGAATATCTTTCGGAACATCAATCAAAACCGGGCCAGGCCTACCCGACCGCGCAATGAAAAAAGCTTCTTTCACGACCCGAGGAATATCCTCAACATCTAAAACAAGATAATTATGCTTTGTAATCGACCTGGTTACCTCAACAATAGGGGTTTCCTGGAAAGCATCTGTGCCGATCATGCGGCGTGGTACTTGGCCCGTGATAGCCACAAGCGGAACGCTATCGAGGATAGCATCGGCGAGGCCAGAAACCAAATTAGTGGCCCCGGGACCGGATGTGGCGATGCAGACGCCGGGGCGGCCGGACGCGCGGGCATAGCCCTCGGCGGCGAACACACCACCCTGCTCGTGGCGGGGGAGCACGTTGCGGATGATTTTGGATCGCGTAAGGGCTTGATGTATTTCCATGGACGCGCCTCCAGGGTACGCGAAGACGTCGGTGACCCCTTCTCGCTCGAGCGCCTCTACTAAAACATCGCAGCCCTTTCGAGGTTCGTCTGGGGAGAATCGAGAAATGAAGATCTCCTCATGGTGCACTTGCTTTTCGGGAGAAGATAGCACATTTGAGATTTGGAGCGGCCAGCGGTAGGCGATGGAGGTGGCAGTACTGGGTTTTCGTGAATTGTGAGAGAATGGGAGGGTAAATCTGGAAAGGAGCTTCGGTGGGTAGGAGAAAGAAGGGCGTTTCGGGACAATGGAGGAGGTGGAGGTTGGAGCTGTGCCCGCCATTTCCAACAGCAGAGTGACACAGGATGCAACAGCCAACAGAGCCGACAGTTACTATTCGTTAGGGTTTTCTGTTAGAGGTAAAACGGGAGACACACCGGTTTGAAGCAGGTTTTTAAAATTCAATTGAACAATAAATCGTAATATTATTGATTATTAATTTAATCGATTCGATATCAAATTAGTATGATGATATAATAATATAATAATTATATTTAATTTTATAAATATATATAATATAATAAATATAAAAAAAATATTATTAAAAAAAATTTAATTTATTTATTTTTAAGTACATTTTTTAAAAAATAATAATATTTAAAAATTAATTAACTATATATATATATAAAGAGATTAAGCAAAATAAAATAATAAATTAAATATAAATGTTTATATATAATTATTATTTCATTAAATTTCAAGAAAATAAATTTATGTTTCAAAAAATTACATGTCCAACATTTTTAATCATCATCTTCAACTCATAATTTCTCTTTTCTTTTTTACTTTTTCTTTTTTGAAAAAAATTGAAACTAGTTGAACCAATCAAAACGACGATTCAACCGATTTTGACCACTCCCAATTTTTATGATTTAACTGGATTGGACTGGCCTCCGATCACTAATCCGATATGATTTTCAAAACTTTGGTTTGAAGGCATATATGATATAGCCTTAACGATAAAATTGTCATATAAGCCCTTGCATGTCCTTTTCAATCTTTCTCCCTCATTTGGAGATTTATTGGGGCCATTTGAATTTATGTGGTAATAGGGAATTTTGATGATGGAAATAGGGCTGTAAACTATCTAAGTTTGGAAAAAATTTTAAGTTCAAGTTCGACTCATTTATGAAATATATGAGTTTAAATTCATTGAGCTTTTAATTCTATGATCAAGCTTAAACTTGAACTCAAACTCATTGATGAGCATCGAGCTCGAGCTTGAAATCGATGAGCTCCTTAGATGTCAAGTCCAAATCAACCTTCATTTTGAGTCTAAGCTCATTGGACATATGCGAACATTCAAATATAATACATATTTTTATAATTGAGAATATAAAAGTAAATTTTTAAGCGTATAATGAATTTTAATTTAGGCAATTAGATTTAAAAAATGTACATCAATCAATTTAATTTGTATATACTATGCACATAAAGTGATAAATAATTATGTAACTTTAAAATTAAATACAAAATATTAACAATATTGATATTGCAACTAATATAAGTTAATATTATTAAATATGAGAAAAATTATTCATAACTTGTTAGTTCTTATAATAATTATTTTATATAAAGTAAACATATGTTTTATAATTATGCAATTTAATAAAAATTAATCAGTTTTTTAAAAATTAAGTATGCTAGTGTTTTGATTTTTGAATTTTGAATATTATAATATAAAAATGAATCATTTAAGATAATAATAAATTGTGATTTCGTACTTACAGTATTAAATTTGAAAAATATCCATTAATCATATACAATATATCATACAGTCTCAAGATAAGTAGGTGATGAGGTTGAAAATGGTTTGGAGTGAAAAGGAACTGTTTGAGTGTTTATCCGACCAGAGAGGTCAAGTAACTCACTTAGTGTTTTTCTCGAGGTTTGAGATCTGCAACAATCAACACATATTAAACTAGCTGAGGTATCCCCAATTAAGGCACACCGATGCTCAAGTTAATTCTGGTCGAGATAAGGTAATCGAACAGAATATAGAAAACTTATGGTGTATTTGGCATTACCTTGAATGTGGTTGAATATGAAATATTTATAGCCTTCTCCAGACATGATTTGTCCATGGTGTCCCTGTCAAGTATAGTAGGCTTTAATCCTTGCTAGGGGATAAATGGTCATTCCAGATCCCAATACTATTTTAGATGGCATAATCTCCTATTTTTCAAGGTGAACAATACCTCTGGTAGGTGCCTCTCTGCTAAAGGTGGTGATAGGGTGGGTGGCAAAGTTGGTGGCAGAGTCAGTGACAGCGTTGGTGGTAGTGACTTTACCGACAGTCATGTGTCATTAATGCGAAGACATGGTATCTGATAGAATAATAAATGCAGCGTGGATCTAAGTCAGCGCTGGTAAAAAAAACCTGAGGTTGACAACAGTCGACCCGACATAGCTGGTCGACCACTTGAGTAATTGACCTGGTACATGGCAAAATGGGCTAGAATAGGTGACACATCCTGTTGAGCTCGATCGACAATAGTTTAGTCGACCAAATAGTTGTTATTAAATAAGTTAGCTAAAATTGATGTTGGGCTTAGTGATCTTGCTGAGCTAAATGGAACTGACATTGGACTTGCTTAGTGGGCCTGTTAGGCTATCCCATATCATAAGTCCCCTCAACTCGCAGTCCTGATCGAGTTTGTCGATGAGAAGGAACAAGGAATTATTAAGCAGTTATACTAGTTAGCCATATTCAATCGGGATTTTTGAATCCTCAATCAGGGTTTTTGAATTGCCGACCAGGGTTTGAAGCGGTTCTGCTACATTTAATGCGCCGATTACTTTACCGAATATGAACCATACAGAGATAGGAGTAATCATAACTAACGCCTGGGTTCCCACACATAAACCCCTATAAATAGTGGGGAGACATGCTTCCATTTACACTTTTGCTGAATCTATCTCTGGTTGAATCCCTACCTTTGAAGTTCTCCAACCTTATACTATTAGAGCCTGTCCAATATCCACTATAAGTTACTCTATCATCTGTTTCTTTTGTTCCTCTTTTCTTCTAAGATAGAATATCTACAAGCTCCGATAGTGAGGGCACTAAGTCTGAGAACGTGGCTTATTAGGGGAGGCTGAGGGTGAGAGTGCCTCTAAAACATCCCATGATAGCGAGCCTAGTAGTTCTTCTAGTAATAGCTCGAGTGCGAGCAGTTCCAGTAGCTCGAGTGATGAAAGGGTGATTTTTGAGGGTGAGGCAGGGCCAGTCGAAGTTCCTATAACCTGAGGTTGATTGTTCACTCTAGATCATTATACAGAGATAATATCCAAAATAACCCCTCCCGACCTGTTAAGAATTGGGGCAACATACCATATCCCCAAGGAGTACGAGTTGTTAGCTTTGGGGGCTCAAGGCTAAATGCATCGACCTCCACAAGGGTGCATCACTGTGTTTGAGGAAGGGTAGAAATGTGGTCTTAGGTTTCCCTAGCTCGAGTGATAGTCGACCTCCTCATAGGTTTGGAAATATACATAACCCAACTGTTGCCAAACTGTTTCACCACCCTATACAGTTTTGCCATGCTGATGTACTTATATAATCAACCAGCCTCCTTTGCCAACTTCTCCAACCTATTTCATTTTCTTATGTCATGAAAGTTGGGTAGTACCGAGGAGTCTGGGTTCTACAACCTGATCGCTCAACCCCACAAAAAATTCTTGGTATCCCCTGCCTTGTCATACGGCCAAGAATGGAAAAAATACTTTTCCTATATTCGAGGGCCAGGGGTTCTCGACATTCCTCAGGGTTGGTGGAGGGGGCCTATGGAGATGCTTGGGAACCAAACACCTAGCTGGCCTAACACATTCATCAGGAACTTAATTGTATTTGGGCATATGGAGGCCTCGATTCTAACTGAGGAGAGATATTTGGTCATTGGCCCAACTGACCTACCTGAGGGTGAATAGTTAGGTAATAGTCCTCATTAATAGTTGTACTTGTAGATAGTCATTTCCTGCTCGACTCTGATATTTACTTATATTATCTGTTCCTGTAGATTGAGAAGAAGTAATGGCGAGGAGCAGGCTTGAATCCCAAGCTCGAGCTCTGAGAAATGTGGAGAGCCATTAAGCAACTATTACGTGACAAGAGGGAGCACCAGCGAAACCAGCGGGCTCAACTCGATCGATGTCAGCTCCAACACCCGCTCAGATCAAATAAGCGACAGAATCTCGATCTGCTCATCGAAACGATCCTGTCCCAAGCAGCCTCGCGGGTTGGGGCAAAAGGTTGATGGTCGACGAAGGGTGCCCAGCTCCAAAAAAGATTGCCACAGGAAAAGGAAAATAGAAAGCGACTACAGGCTATGACCTGATCGAAAAGCCTGGCAACAGGACCTTATTCCAAATTCTGCGGTTGCCTACTCCTTGGTTCGCCACTGACCCATTCGAGAAGGTGAATGACTCAACCTCTATTATCCAGGGGGGATGACATGAGCTAATACCCTAAAATGGCTCTCGTCGGAACTATTCGTATCTAACCAACGGAGACTGATGAACCTCAGCCAGGCTGGGGTCATCCGAGCACTGTCCTATCACTACAACTTGATAAGGATGAGGTCGATAATTTTTAATCGAATTTCCATTTCATGATGGTATTTTGGAGTAACGTCATTTAGTATTCTAGGTGGGATAGCTGAGCCATAATATCTTCTGCCGATCGGAGCTGGTGTTGGAGAAAAAAGAGGAGTTGCGAAGAGGGAAGGACCTAGAAACCCTCAAAGTGCAGTGTGAGTCCTCGCAACTGCAGGTCAAGCAGCTGAACAAAACGGTGGCCGAACTGCAGGAGCAACTCAACTCAAAGGATCAGAACCTGGTCCAGGCGGTCAAAGAGCGGAGCCATATGGATAGCATAATAAAGAACGCCCAGCTAGATCTACAAGTGAGTTATTCTTTTGGTCAGGCTACATGCCGTGAGGAGGCAACCAATGAGGCAAGAGAGGCCTTCAGCCGCTATATCCTTAGGATACACCACGAAGTGGTTAAACAGTTCATTGTCAATGCTACTTTTTAGGATCTGAGTGTGGTCACGTCCTTAGACGATGCTCGAGAAGCCTTCCATAGATTTGTAAAGTAGCTCAAGCATTTAGCATATGTTTTCCACATTGAAGATAAGAGTAAAATAAGCCTAGCGCTAAACAAGAAACTGAAAGAGTATTCGGACCTTATAGAAGGTGAAGCTGAGTAGGCCCCAAGGATAGAAGCTGTAGCCACTAAGGTCAATGAGCCATTAACTGAGGCCCAAAAAAAAAGGCCGAGGTTGATGTTAGACTAGAACAATTGGCCAAAGAGTTCTCCTTCAACGAGGATCTGGTGGCTCAATTGAAGAAAGAAAAGGTCAACGTGGCGCAGTATGTGCTGCACTCAACTAACTTTATGAGCGATGTCGTCGGGCTGTCTGAACCTCCTCGAGTAGTCTCGCCGCTCGCATGCACAATCCCTGATCCAAAATCCGAATGGCCTGAAGATGAGCAAGTAAGGACTAGCCAGAACTAATCCATCACCTATGCTATCTTCCCTCTTCTTTATTGTTGTTGTTTTTTTTTTATGTAATGATAATCAATCACTTCATGAATAAATACTGCTTTTTGTTTCCTTTTGTCTTGTTAAAGATAGCAATTGACTATGTTCACCTTCGATTAAGTTGTTGTAACAATGTGGAGGGTAATTGATGAATGACCTGGCTTTCGCTCTCGTAGTTGAGAAAATTTAAAGATTGTTGTCGATCGAGTCGACTTGTTGTAGCCTTG
>JACGDI010001179.1:1005901-1093739 GCA_014898725.1 Jacaranda copaia
CAGCTTTCAACAAGTAAATACAGCATAACTTCAAATGTAAAATTTCCTAAGATTAATTGCATTCCATGGGCAAGGGAGTTCTTCCCCTTACATATTGGCCAGTCTATAAGCATTATGTTTTGATACTTTAACAACTGTGTATGGTCCATCCCATTTGGGGTCGAGCTTACCAACATTCTTGGAGACTTCAACTTTTTTGAGTACAAGATCTCTGACCTTAAAATGGCGCACCTTAACTCCTTTGATGTAGTTCTCAACCATCTTCGACCTATAACACTACATGGTATTATAAGCTTTTTAGCGAAGTTCATCAATGGTCTCAAGGTCAAGCTTCCTCTCTGATGTGTTCCACAATAGATGGAAATGAATCATTCGAGCTATGTGCTGGATTAGCTCCAAGGGAATTACTGCTCTGGACCCATAAACTAGGCTGTAAGGGGTGTGGCTAGTGGCTGTTCGAGGAGTTTTTCTTTATGCCCATAACACGCCGGGTAGGTTATCTGCCTAGCTTGAACCAGTGTCCTATATCCTAACTTTCATATGGTCGAGGATCGTTCTGTTGGTCACCTCTATCTGACCGTTTGACTGAGGATTACCCACTGAAGTAAAATGTTGTGTGATTCCCAAACTTTTGCACCGGCCTTTGGTGCTTTTGCTCTGGAATTGAGTACCATTATCGAAAATAAGGACCTTGGGTAAACCAAAATAGCATATGATGTTCTTTCATATGAAACTCTTAATGGCCGCATTCGTTATCCTTGGAACGGCCTTTGCCTCAGCCCACTTAGTAAAATACTCAACTGCTACAATTATGAAGTTTTGCTATCCTGTCGATTTTGGTAGCGAGCCTAGTATGTCGATTCCCCATTGATTAAAAGGCCAAGGAATTTGAACACTAACCAACGATGCTGCGAGTTGGTATGGCAAATTCAAATGGACTTGACATGAAGTACATTTACGTGCATAATCCACTGAGTCTTTCAACAAAGTTGGCCAAAAGTATCCATACCTGATCAATTTGTGGGCTAAGGATCTTCATCCAGAATGATTGCCACACATACCCGCATGAATATCTTGCCACACCTCCGAAGCCTGATCTCGATCGAGACACTTAAATGAGGGGCCTGAGATCAATCTCTTATATAACTGACCATGCTCGTTGAGGAAAAATTTGGAAGCATGACCCCGAAGGTGTCAAGCCTCATTCCTGTTCTCGGGGATGGTGCCTTGGCTTAAATACAGTTTAATCAGAATCTACTAAGAAGCTATCTCTCCTTCAATGCTTGCAACCAAATTCTCATCGATGGGCCTAATAGACGACCTATTAGAAACTAAAAATGTGATTTTTTTGTCCCTCATCCCCTTGGTGGAGCTAGCAAATTTTGAAAGAGCATCTGCGCATTCATTCTCTGATTGAGGAACTTGGGTAAGCTCGAACCTTCTGAATGATTGTTGTAACTGTTTCACCTCGGCCAAGTACCGACTTATGGTCACATTTTTTGCTTCAAAATTTTGACCGACCTGCTCCGCCACTAATTAAGAGTCTGTGTTTATGACTAGGTGCTCAACTCCTCACTCGAGTGCCATTCTCATTCCCGCAAAAAGGGCCTCATATTCTGCCTCATTGTTCGTGACTGCATAGTCTAATGTTATTGCAAAATCATATTCTTCTACCTCTGGGGAGTGAAGAGCGATGCCTACTCCACCACTGAATGTGGTCGATAATCCATCGACGTGCATTATCTAAATAAGAGGAGCATTGGGACTCATCTCTGTCAGGTCAACTCACTTGATAATAAAGTCAGCTAGGACATGTACTTTGATGGCAATTCAAAGCTGAAAAGTAATATCAAACTCTCCCAGTTTGATTACCCATTTGGTCAATCTCCCAGATGTATTCAGCTTCGCACTATGATAGAGTGAGGTTGGAACTACGATCGCAACTTTCGAGCTACAGTCACGAGTGCTAAAGCAAATTTCCCAATTTTCAAATAATTATGCTCTGGCTCGTGGAGGGACTTGCTGCAATAGTAGATTGGTCAATACATGCCATCTCGGGTCAAGATCAATACTAAGCTAATTGATGCCATGGAGACCGCCAAATATATTCAAAGCACTTCACCCAGCTCGAGTTTTGCCAACATGAGGGGTAAAACCAAGTATTATTTTAGTTCGACCAGCGCTTGGTCACACTACATAGTCCATTGGAAGCCTGACTTCTTGGCATTTCTAAGAATTTTGAAAAAGGGTAGACTCTTGTCAACCAATCTTGCGATGAACCTGCCCAAGGCTATAATCTTGCTCACTAATCTCTAAACATCTCGAACCATTTTTGGAGGGGTGACGTCAAGAATTACTTGGATCTTTTGTAGATTGGCCTCGATGCCTCTTTGGTTGACTATGTAGCCCAAATATTTTCCTCCATGGACCCCAAACGTACACTTATTTGGGTTCAATTTTAGACCAAAGGCTCTTAACATTGTAAAAGTGTGATCGAGGTTGAGCAAGTGATCCTGAGCTTTTTTCTGTTTAGATAATCCTGTCGTCGACATAAACCTCCATCAATTTATCGATTTGGTCTCTGAACATAAAATTAACGAGTCACTGATAAGTTGCTCCAACATTTTTTAACCCAAAAGGCATAACCAGAAAATAGTATAATCCATTTAGAACCACAAAAGAAGTCCTGTCCTTATCCTCATAAGCCATGAAAATCTGATGATATCCTTAAAAGGCATCCATCATGCTCAATAACTCACACCCAGAAGTTGAATCAACTAATGAATCTATGCAAGGCAGGGGCTAAGGATCCTTAGGGCATGCTTTATTTAAATCCATCAAATTATTACACATCTGCCACTGCCCCCACATTTTTAGGGACCAGGACAACATTACAAAGCCAAGAAGGATATTGAATCTCTACAATATAACCAGCATCTAAGAGTTTCCTAACCTCCTCTTTGATGATCTATATCCTCTCCACATTAAATGTCCTTGTCTTTGGCCTAATTGTTTTGTACGAGGGATCATCATTAAGGCAATGTACAATAACGCTAGGTCGATTCCCTGCAAGTTTGATGTCTTCCACGCAAAGATGTCGATATTCGCTCTCAGGATATTGACCATGAGACACTCAATGTAGAGGCCCAGGTCAGTTTCAATACGGGTCATCTTGTCAGGATTTCCCTGCTCGAGCTCAATGGTCTTAAAGTCCCTGATAGGCTCTACTCTAGTATTTTTGAACTTCCACTTCTTACTGGCCTAGGACTCCTCGGGTTTTGCTATAGGGGCATCCCCCAAGGTCTTTAATTACAGTTGAGCTTTCTACTTATTTGACTCGACCAAAATGTTGTAGCATCTCCAGGCCTCCTTTATGTTGCATAAAAGTTCCCCTTTACCTGCTAGGGTTGGAAACTTGACCTTTAAGTGATTGGTGGACACAATTACACAGAAGTCATTGAGGGCAGGTCTACCTATGATGATGTTGTAAGCGAATGGAGTATCGATCACCAAGTAATTTATCATCAAATTTTGCCTTTTGGGAGCCTCTCCAAATGATGTGGATAGGTTAATCGACCCCTTCCGAAATAATCTCTAATCCCCCAAACCCAACCAATAGTGTGCGACTAGGTTTAAATTTTAACTGGCCCATATTCATTCCTCTTAAAGTAGAGAAGAAAATTATATTAGCCAAGCTGCCATTGTCGACCAGAACCTTGTGCACTTCAAAATTGGCCATCTCCACAGAGACTACCATTGGACAATTTATTTTTTGGTCGACGTTCCTACCTTCTAGGTGTGCAAGGTTGGCATTAGTAAATGAAATGGGCTCTGCACTTGTTGGAATATGGAATGTTGCCTCGACGTGGGAGGCCTTAACCGACTCGAACCTCCTTTAAGTTTATCTTCAAGTAGATTTTAAGTCCCCCCCAGTAGAACCACCTACAATCATAGCAATGACTCCTCAGATGGGTGGGCGATCTTTATGGATGGGTTTCTTTTCTTTTTTTCCCTTCTAGGGCTAACTGACCTTTCTCTATGGGGAGTATGGTCAGTTTTGCCCCCTTCAACCTAGAGGTCCATGGCTATGTACTTCTTAAGGTGTCCCTGCCTGATTAACCTCTCGATCTCATCTTGGAGATTGAAGCATTCATCGGTATTGTGCCCCTTTTTCTTGTGAAAGTGGCAATATTTCTTTGATTTTTTTATAGCTTTAGTCTCTGTCAACGTTTTAGGCTTCTTGAGGAGGTTATCATGCTAGATGACATACAAGACCTCCCTCCTTGGGATGTTCAAAGGTATATAGTCATGGAATTGCTTGATGGGAGATCGACCTCTCTCTTTGTGTTTCTAGTCGTTTTTTTCTTTTTTTCTTCTTATTGAATTTGGAGGATCTAAATTTAAGCCTATTCATCTCCTCTTACATCATATACCTCTCAGCCAGGTCGAGCAACACCTCCATCAACTTAGGCCACTCCCGCAGTAGAGCGTTGGCGCACTCTTTATGCCTTAGTCCCAAGAACAATACATCGATCAAGAATTCAATCCTGGGGTTATCAATTCTAAGGACCTCCATGTTGAATCGGGTCAAGAAATCCCAAAGAGACTCCCCTTCATTCTACTTTACAATATGAAGATAGGTGTGGGGGAGTTTCACCTTCTGCCTGCTGGCAAACTGGTGCAAGAATTTGTGACACAATTGATCAAAAGAGTAAATTAACAACAGCTCGAGCTTCACAAACCAGTCTAGTGCTATGCCTTAGAAGGTGGTTACCAGCATTTTGGCATGTATGTACTCATTGTGTCAATGCAAATGCATCATGTGTTCAAACTGCAGGAGGTGTTCATTGGGGTCTGTCGATCTATTATACCTCAGCAAGCTGGTTGGGACCTTCACGTCGATAGTAATGCTCTCATCGATAATATCCTGAACAAATGGAGATCCCCTTTTGTGTTGAGATCTCCGAAGGCCTTCCAAGTTGAGTGCTCTTTCAGTATTTCTCCTCGAGATCTCATCGAGGTGCTTATTCAACTATTAAACTTAGTGGGACACTTTCTCCTATTCTTCTCGATCTGGGTGGTGTTTTCGTCAAGGCATGGCCTGGCTCACTTGACCCTCTCTCATTGTAGGGCTCAAAAAGGCTAGGCAGCGAGGTCCGCAGATTCTTCCATATCACTGCAGTGATCACACCTAGAGCATTCGAACTATATCACGTTGCTGGGCTCGATCAGGTCGAACGTGGTCTATTGAGTCTGCAATCTCTTCCTATAACTCTAGTTGCTTTCTCTTCTCCTGATGGCATCTAGGACTAGTTTCATGGCGGGTGGGTGGTTGCTTAGATTCTTGGTGGTCATGGCTATTTTAGGGAGACCTCCACTAGCAGCAGAGACAGGCACTACGGTGTGCTTATTTAATGCGGCAAACAGTTGGGCTAAAATTTGGGCAGAGATTTGCTCACTTATCAACTGTATTAACTGAGGCATAGTTAATGTCACCATCTACTCCTGGGGGCACTGGGGCCTGGAATATGTGCACCTTGCTGGGGTGGAAAGAGAAGTGGAGATGTGGACCTCCTATTCTCTTCCCTTCCAGATAGGTCTCTACGTGTGTTAACCATTTTCTCACTACAATCTCAAGAGGTTCCCACAAACAGAGCCAAAATAATGATGTTGAAAATGATTTAGAGTGGAAGGGAATTGTTCGGGGGTTGGTCCAACCAGAGAGCTCGAGTAATTCACTAAGTATTCTTCTCGAGGTCTGAGATCTACAACAATCAACACACGTTAAACTAGCTGAGGTGTCCCCAACTAAGGTACTTCGACACTCAAGTCAGTTCTGGTCGAGATGAGGTAATCGAATAGAATATAGAAAGCTTATGGTGTATTTGGCATTACCTTGAGCATAATTGAATATGAGATATTTATAGCCGTGTCGAGGTATAATTTATCCACGGTGCCCCTATCAGGTGTAGTGGGCTTTAATCCTTGCTAAGGGTAAATGGTCATTCCAGATCTCGATATTATTTTAGATGGCACAATCTCCCATTTTTCAGGGTAAGCAGTACCTCTATTAGGCGCCTCTCTACCAAAAGTGGTGACAGGGTGGGTGGCAGAGTTGGTGACAATATTGGTGGCAGCGACTATACCGGCAGTCACGTGTCACTAATGTGGAGGCATAGTAACTGACAGAATAATAAATGCAGTGTGGATTTAAGTCAGCACTGGTGAAAAAGACTTGAGGTTGACAACGGTTGACCGGACCTAGCTAATCGACCCCTTGAGTAATCGACCTGGTACATGGTGGAACGGACTAGAATAGTTGATGCATCCCGTCGAGCCTGGTCGACAATAGTTTACTCAACAAAATAGTTGCTATCAAATGGGTTAACTCCAAAACTAATGTTGGGCTTAGTGGGCCTGCTGAGCTGAATAGAACTGACATTGGGCTTGCTTAGTGGACCTGTTAGGCTATCCCATATCAGTAGGTATTGAACCATATGCGTAACGAAAATGGACATGATAAAACAAGTTATAGTATAATTGGCTCACATAAGGATAAAGTTGTATTATAACATATACATGTTTTTGTAAAAATATTTGAATAAAAGAGTTTTTATTTTTCATCAAACCTATCATGCTATTATCTTTTATAATTTACAAGAATTAGTATATTGTAAATTATTAACTATTATTTAGTAAGTAATATATAAGTGAATAAATAAATTAAAATTTAAAAATTATATCAGTATTTGAGATATATATTTTTAAGTATTATTTTTATATATTATTTGATATTTGTTTAATATATATATAGGTATACTTAGGCTCATGAGCCAATTCGCAAGGCTTTGAGCCATTATATTAAAACTCGAGCTTGATAAATTTAACTTAAATTTGAGCAATATCATGCTTGAGCCGAGCTTTTTTTATGTCGAACTGAGTCAGCTAACAAATCGACTTGAGTAAAGTGAGGCAATAGTTTGTATTTTTATACAAAATCTGACAAAGATGGCTAAAGAGGTGTGAAGCTGTGAGGAATGGCTCACATAGTTTTCATATGCCTTTTTATATTTATATAATAAGGAAAAAGTCTATACATAAATATTTTTGTTGTGGTGTTATATAATTTTGTTTCGCGTATGCTATAAAAAAAATATTGTTGTAGGAATATTGATGGTATGTGCTTTCTACATGTTGGTAGATTAATGCTGGAAAAGATCTTTCTGTGTAAAGAAGATTGTTGTCAATAAAATTCGGTCCACAATCAATCTATTTCTTAAGTAAATAATTTACTATAAACTACCCATTTATCACGCAACGGTTGAAAAAGCTGAGCACATGCAATGATAAAATTAGGTCATGATTAATGTCCGAATTGGATATTATATATAAAAAAAATGAAGTACATTAATTAAGGTTTCCTAAACGCTCTCCATTTAATATAAATTTGAAAATTTCCAACATACCCTCAACTATCTATTTTCTACTCAATTCCCCAATGTCTATCCCATATCATAAATTGTATCCCCCACCCACCCACCTACTTTTTCATATTTTATAATAAATTTATGTATTAAAAAAATTTGAAAAAAAAATTGCTATCGAAAATTAAAAAAAATGAATTTTTTAATCATAAATTACTCTCCAGAAAAAAATTTGTTATCAATAACTATAATTATAATTTTTGTTCTTTTTAATGTGACAAAATTGTTTCGGCTTCTAAATCCAGCCTTGTTACAAAAATCTGATAAGTTAAAATTTATCTTGTGTAATATATTTATAAACGAAAAACATTCAATATTTTTGGAAAATAATTATTATTAAAAATAAAAAAATTATAATTTTTTTAATCATAAAAGATTCTCCCAAAAAAATCATTATCAAAAATTAAAATAAAAAATTTTGTTTTTTTATAATTTGGCAAATTCTATTATAAAATTCAGCATGTTGAAATTTATATTTTATAATATATTTATAAACAAAAAAATATTCGATATATAATTTTTATTCCTTGATAAACAAGTTATCTCATTTTCTTCTATTGTTTCATCATTATAAATATAAACATATACTATCAATTATCCCATCTATATATACACATTTATAAGTAATTTTAAAATATTTATTTCAACCCACCAACTCAATCAAAGAGTTATTAATGTGACATATTGTCTCCTCCCAAAACACAAAGGAATAAATAATTTTCTTTCAAAATATTCTTCACCTGTCATTTAAAATATAAATAAACAACGATCACATTTCCTAACTCCATTTCCCAAAAATTATTTTGGCAAAATATATTGACAGAATGCCCCAATTTGTAAACAAACAACCCCCTTGCTTTTGACAACAGAAGGGATAATGCCAAAATTTATCTACAAGGGTTTTCTTGAGAATGCATGGTTACAATATGAATGCAATGAATTTGTAATTTTCGAATGCACTTCCTAGAAAATTTAGCTAGAGTAATTGATGTGATTAGATGCCTCTTCTTGCCATTAATATCGGTATTATAGTGCTGGAATTTTAGAGTTGTGCTATCGTGGGCGATGATCCATCTTGATAATTAAGGAAAATATCTTTTTAATTTATAAAATTTCGAGAGAAATGAGCAATAAAAGTTGAATTGTAGGCAGAGAATTATAAAGCAACAACTAAAACAACTATCATAATAAAAAAAATATATATCTAAGTATATGTAGCATGAGTTCAAAAAATATTTTGCTATAGTATGATTGGATCAGATAATAAAATTAAAATATAATAATAAAGTAATTCAATAAAAATAATAATAAGATTTAGCGTTGTTCGATGATGTGCCTAATCCACCTAACAAAAAAAACAACTATTAATCTCAAATCATGATAACAAGTACAATATTCTGGTCCCACAATCTCACGAAACACCCTCATTCTAAACACCGTTTCAAGAAATTATCTCAAAAGCAATTTAGAGTCACTCGTGTATGGTCTCTTCTATTTTTTCTGGAAGATAACTAATTAAACAACCCCTAAAAATAGAATCCGAGTCCTAGTAGAATTGCACCACGTGCCAAGGCAGCATGACTTGCACCCCAGTGCAAAGTTACTATTTACTACGCACTGGGGTGTGGCCTTTTTGTGCCCTCGTGCACAAGGCATGTTTTTCCCTTGTTTCGCCCAATTTCGAATGCCTTAGCACACTCCTCCTCATGCCTCGACGTGCAATGTGTTGCCAATACACTCTGGGTGTGCTCCAATGCCCATTTCGCTTGCTTGATTCCAATTCACTCCATTTCTTGTTGTCTCATCAATTTAGCCCAAGTTTCAAGGCAAAATCTACAATTCTCCATCTTGACTTGAAATTCACCATCCTTCTTCTTTGTCCCTTCCCCCAAAAAGGGCTTGTCATTTGAATTTGCAAATATTAATCAAATCTAAATAATACTCGAATTTGATTCTTGGACAGACTCAGTCAACATGTATGCCGAATTATCCTTAGTCCTAACCTTGTTAATCAAAAAAACACCTTGAGGTATCATATCCCGGACAAAGTGATACCTCACGTCAATGTGCTTTGTTCTCTTATGAAACGTTTGATTCTTTGACAAGTGTATGGCACTCTAAATGTCACAAAATATTGAAGTGATCTCAAAATCTATACCCATATAATCAATTAGCCCCTTTAGCTAATTGCCTTCCTCACGTGTTCAGCTAAAGCCATGTACTCTGTTCTTGTTGTAGATAATGCAACTGATAATTGCTAAGTTGCCTTCCAACTGAGCATACAACTCAAAACACAAAACACACCTCGTCATGGACCTTTTGCTATCCAAATCTCCCACATAATCGGCATCCACCTAGTCAATAATTCTAGCAATAGAATTCAATTGATTATACCTCAAATATTTATCTACAAAGCCTTTCAGATACCTCATGATTCATTTCATAGTCTGCCAATAAGTCTTTCCTGGCTTGTGTATGTACTTGTTCACAATACTAACAACATGTAAAATGTCTGGCTTATTACACACCATGGCGTACATCAAGCTACCCACTACACTAGCAAATAACACATTATACATATGCTCCACCTCCTCCTCGGTACTCGGTGAATCATCTTATAAGAGCCTAAAATGAGTTGGAAATGGCATACTTACTAGCCTAGACTTGTCCATCCCAAAGTACTCCAATACTTTCTCAATGTAATGTTATTGAGACAAGTACAACAATTCTGCTTGTTTGTCCCAAATGATCTCTAGGCCTAATATCCTTTTTGCACTATCCAAACCCTTCATGTCAAATTATTCACTTAATTGAGCTTTTAAAACATTGATCTCAGATATGTTTCTAAAGGACATCAAAATATCAACAACATACAACAACAAATATAAGAAAAGGCTATCACTACATTTTTTATAATATATTCAATAATCAAATTTGCTTTTAGTATATTCTATCTTGACTATAAACATATCAAACCTTTTATACCACTGCCTGGGAGACTGTTTCAAGCCATATAAAGACTTTTTCAAGAAACATGCTTGATTTTGTTTCCTAGAAACAACAAATCCTTTTGGTTAGCTCATGAAGACTTGTTCCTCCAACTAATCAAACAAAGAAACCATGGCAAATAAAGCACAAATAAAAGTATGTTTTACAACTGGGGAGAACACTTCATGAAAGTCAACTCCCTCTCTTTGAGTAAAACCTTTAACAACCAATTACGCTTTATATCTAGCATCCTCAACCATGGGAATTTCTTTCTTCTTTTTGTAGATCTATTTGCAGCCTACAATCTTCTGCCCTTTGGGTACCTTAACCAACTTTGATGTGTTATTTTTGTGTAGAAACTCTATCTCTTCACTCATAACTGCAATGCATTTATCAAAATCTAGCCAAGAAAATGCCTCTTTGTATGAGACTAGATCATCTCCTACAAATTCTTTGGCTAAACTCAACGCATAAGCTACCAAATCTGAAAATGCGTACCGTTGTGGTGGTTTAATCTGTCTCTTCTATCTATTGTAAGCCAAACAATAGTTTTGCGGTAAATTAGTTTCTTGTTATTGATTAGGTGATAATGTGCTCTCACTAGCTTCGTCTACTACCTTCTATTTTCCCTTTAAAACTTGTGGAGTATCAAGTTTAAACTTCATCTTCTCCTCCTTAAGACTCTGTTGGCTGCTTTCAACTATTACAACTTTTTCATCATAGTCATAAAAAGTTACATCCCTGTTGATAATCATCCTTGAGCCCTTATCATTATTATACCACAAAAAGTAACCCTTTACATCATCTACACAACCTAGAAATATGCACTTTCTAGCCCATAGCTCAAGCTTTCCATCACGGACATGATCATAGGCAAGGCACCCAAATACTCAAGATTTGAGTAATCAGTAGGAGACTTTGACCAAATTCCATTGATGTTTTGTAGTCCAAAGCAGTTGATGGTGACCTATTCACCAAATAACATGCAATGTTAATCACTTTTGCCCACAAATTTTTGGACAATCCGGTGTTAAAGAGCATAAATCTAGCTCTGTCCAAGATAGTCATGTATCTGATGTGGTGTATGTACAATTGTGCAATGCCTCACAATTCTTTTCTTATCACAGAATTCCTAAAATTCCTTGTTTCAAAACTCCAATCTATTGTCAATCCTCAAAGCGCTTGATTTTCTTTCTTGTCTACTTCTCGATTAAAGCTTTCCATTGCTTACAGTTGACAAACACTTCATCTTATGCTTCAGCATGTACACCCATACTCCCCCTAAGAAGTTATTAATGAATGTCACACCTCCTTTTGAAGAAACATGGAAGACCTCTAAAGATTTGAGTGAATGTAATCAAAGTTGCCCTTGGTCTTGTGAACTACTATGTCGAATTTCACCTTGCGTTTCTTGCCAAACACACATTACTCGCAGAAATCCAGCTCTTCAACCTTCTCTCCACCAAACAAGCCCCATTTGCTTAATTCTGACATCTCCCTCTCATTTACATGCCCAAGCCGCATATGCCATAATCTCATAGTATCATTGACTAATGAAAAAACCGTTGCAATGCTTGATACTATGCTGCCTTGCAATATGTAAAGGCTATTTCTTTTGTCTCCCTTTTTGATAAACAGTGCATCTTTGGAAACCAGTAGAACTCCATCTCAAGCTCTATATGCACAATCGTTCTCATCTAGACTACCTAGCGAATTTTCTTCAAATCTAGAACATGACACACATCTATTAAGGTCATTACTACGCCATTGTGTATTCTGATACTAACCAAGTTGATTTCTACAACTCTACATAAAGCATCATTTCCCATAAGTATTCTACCACCATTGTATTTTTAATAAGTGGTAAACCAATCATCACATAGGCACATGTGGTAAGGCAAGCCACTATCTAAAATCTATTTGGTGCTTAGTAAACTTTTTATAATGTTGAGAACAAACCCATCATCAAACTCATGCTCAATAATTCCTATAATATCATCCCATTTTTTATTAGACGTTTCACCTATATCCTTTGTCTTTCCATGTTTTGAAAATTTTGATTTCCAATGCCCTTTTCCACAACACCTAAAACACTTGTCGCCGTTTCTAAGTTTGGTTCGGGACTTCAATCAACCTCTACTCTTTCTCCTTTCTCTTGTTCTCTCTTTTGTCATCAACTTTCCCTACTTTTACCATCATCACTACCCAAGACATATTTTTTCAACTTGTTGGAATTTAATAGAGCCTTCGTGTCCTCCATTGAAATCGTGTCTCATCCATATAGCAAAGTAATGACCAAGTGCTCAAAAGATTTGGGTAAAGAACGTGAGATCTTCATCCTCAATTTTAACATCTATAGTAGCGAGATCCATAATTACTTTATTAAAATAATCAATTTACTGAGTAATAGATGTATCTTCCTTTGTCCTCAACATGTTTTAGGAATAGCTAATTTGTTAGGGACTTCATCATATAGAGACTCTCCATCTTTGACCATAATCCTACTAGTATGCTTTTCATGGCAACTCTCTTAGTATCTGCCAATAATAACAGCAGAGTACCATAAGCCTTCACTATAAACTCATCTGTCTCCTTGTCTATCAATATTTCTGATAAGGAATCTCTGCCTTTTAATACTCTCTGTAAACCTTATTGACACAGAAGGGCATAGACCTTCATCTTCCACAGCCCAAAATCATTCTTCCCATTGAATATCTCTACCTCGTACTTCATAGCTTCCATTTAATCAAACTGGCTCTAATAATAGTTTGTTGTAATCTAGTCAGACTTGATAATAAAATTGAGATATAAGAGTAAAGTAATTCAATGAAAAATAACAAGATTTGACATGATTCATCAATATGTCTAATCCACTTGACAAAGAAAAAAAAAATTATTAATCTCAAATCAAGATGACAAATACAATATTCTTGTCCCACAATCTCATGCGAACACCAAACGCCCTCTTTCAAAACTCCGTCTTAAAAAACTATCTCAAAAGTAGTTTAGAATCACTTGTGTATGGTCTCATCTATTTTTCCCAGAAGAGAACTGATTAAATACCTACAAAAAATAGAGTCTAAGTCCTAGTAGAATTGCACCACATGCTAGGGTGCACATAACTTGCATCCCGATGCAAGAGTTCTGTTGTTGCTCCAAAGTTGGGCAAAAAGTTTATGATGGGGTGTAAAAAACTTGCATCTTGACATAAAATTACTATTCACTAAACACCAAGGCGCGACCTTCTTGCACCCTAGCACACAAGGCGTGTTTATCCCCTGCTTTACCTAACTCCGCATGCCTCGGCACGCTCTTTCTCATGCCCCAACACGCAATGTGCTGCCAACATGGATCGAGGTGTGCTCCAATGCCCATTTCGCCCACTTAACTCTATTTTGCTCTATTTCTTTCGGTTCTAGTCAATTTGGCCCAAATTTCAAGATAGAATCAACATATTTTAATTAGAGTTCATAAAACACAATATAATCAAAGAAAATGTAGGAACAGTTCATAAAACTTCCAAGAGAAATGAGCAATTGAAGTTTAGTAATAGGCTACAAAAATATATTTGTAGGACTGGCGAAATTTTCCAACAAATCACCAACAAAATGACAAATTTTCAATAGATGTTTGATGGAAAATTTTAGGCTAGAAAAACCCTTATCTTTCTAATGCTTTTCCGACAGAAAGTTCCGTCGGCCAAGTTTTCGATGGATTTTCATCACGGTTTAGATAGAATTTAGACAATTCAAACGAGTTCATTTTTTGTCAAATTTCTAATTAAGAAATTCATTAGAAAGGTTTCTAACAAACTTCCATCGAGCTTGAAACATAATTTCTAACTTTTTTTAACTTTTTTGTCTTTCTTCAATGGATTGTGTTATGCTTCCATTGGAAATTAATTTTTTATTAACAAATATTTTTTGTATCTAACACAAATTTCTCAAATTTTCATTGAAAATTAAATGTTTTAATAGAGTTTTAAATTTTTATTTGATTACACCTGTAACCTATTGATACGTCTTGCATATAAAATAACATAAAAATACAAAACAACAAAATTATAGATAAATAGAAACAACAATGTAAAAAAAACATAATTATATAAATATTAGTCATAAAAAGTAATAATTTTTAATTAAAAAAAAAAGATCCTACCTACTAGCCAACAACATCATTATTGAAGTCAAAATAGTCATCACCATCAGCATGACCATGCTGTTTGTTGCCACATTGATGTTGATCATGCTCGGCACCCTACTATGGCAAAAGAGGTGGCTGATCAGGTAGGGCTAGTGGTGATGTCAGGCCAGAGGATCTTGATGGAGCATCTCTTTGCATGACTAGCTAAATGAGCAAATTATGTATTGCGCCCAATTGCTTAGAGAACATGGTCCCTTTATCATAAATACAAACATGCAAACGGGCTTGGTGCATGGGTCTCCAATTAAGCTATAGCTAATGCAATCCTATGGCTCCTTTTGAGACACACTAGTGTAGGAGGGCGACTGGTGGTAGCTAAGCTATAAACTTGACCTTTTTTGTTCAAACCACCTAAAGTTTGAGTCCACAAATTAGTCTGAGATTGCTGGGTCTCTGCACTATTCCTAACACCTTACAATTGAGATTAGGACTGTAGCGCCTACTAAAAGCTCTCATGTAAGATAAGTAACTAAAACAAGATTGTATTATATGTAACAAACTTATAACAACTCTTCTCACCCTCTTGTCTACCCAGTTCCTATTAACCCACCTCTAGTGGGTAGCGCAAAATCTCCTCCATCGTCGAGGACTTCTGCAACTCCCAAGCGTACATACAAAATAAGAATAACAAACTTTGTTGAATAAATATTACAAACGTAAGTAATTTAACAAGCATTAAAAAACTAGACTAAGTTTACTAAAAACTAAAAGATAGGAAACTTACTAAATAATCAACATGTGTCCAATGGAGATACTCTTTTCGGTATGAAGGGATCCACTGATCTCAAAAGCTCAATTCATCTTGGCCTCTGTGGACTTCTTTTAAAAACCCTAAGATTGCTAATGCTAGCATAGGACATCCCAAGTATCCTCGCTAATCCACTCCAACCTCTTGCTTATCTTATGATCTTGGCCATATATGTTGCTCAATCAGTAATCCTCTTTAGTATCGAAAGCTCTTTGCATATGCCCCTCATACTAAGGGTCCTAACAGACATATCTCTATGAAATAAAAAGAAATAAGTTAGTGTACTTATAATATACAGACATATTTAATTTGTAAAACTAACTATATTAATAACATGGATATACCTTCCACTCCCTAAAAATCAAATCTTGAGGAGCTTGAGAGATATTTGACTAAGTCCTATAGAGCTCTGATACCTTACTCTTGATCACCCTTATCAAAAACTTGGTACCATCAAATGAAGGGGTATACTTACATAAAATTCTTAACATTAATATATAATTACTAAAACAACAATAAAACAACATTTATATAATTATTTCAACTACTCATAGCGTTCCTTAGAACGCAAGTATACCTTTCCAAAACTATATGATAGGGGCCCTGATCCCTCCTTAGCCAAAGTTTAGCCTTATTGCTACTACTATGGAAGGATAGAATGGAGAAACAATGGCTCAGTGTCAAGTGGAGTAGTGGATAATGATAAAGTATCTACAATGATAGAGATGGTGGTTGAAAGGTATACTGCTACTGTGAGGGTAGGTGTAAGGCACGATATGTGGATGATTTCACAGTAGTTGAGAAGGTCATATGTGATGGTAGTGAGGAGGACTAAGGAGAAAGAATATTATGGAGATGTGCGGGAAAAAGCATAGGGTTGGCATAAACTGATAACCAGTTGATGTCATGGTGGAAGACCAGCCGCCTAGGGAATGTGTCTGAGAGATCGAGGAAATGGCTATACCTTGACCAAAACCCTAATCTCGATCGATGGTGGGGGGTGAATAGATGAATGGTCTACTATCTAAAATACAAAAGCAAATTGCATATATGGGTATTAATATTATTATGACAAATGAATTAATTACATATGTGAAATGCATAAAAGCAATTAATAATTAAACTTAATAAAAGACGCATTAGTTTTTATAGAAGTTTTGATCAAATATATTATTCATCAAATAAATTATTCAATCCTTCTATCTACCAAGATCTGTTAAAGCAATAAGAGGACAATAATAATAATTCATTGGCATTCAAATCCTCAATTTGTTTGTCATTTACATTAATAAATTCAAGTAAACAAAAATAAGATAACATTATGTGATAAATTGTAGTATTTTTTGGAATAGAAATTTTTGGTTCAATTCATATTTAATTGATTATAGGAGTTGTTGAAAATATTAGCTTTCATGTTCTCTAATACTCTTTTTTGTTGTTATACTGGAGAATTGAAAATATATGGCAGTCTACATTAGGAACAACTACTTATTTATTATGAGATAGTTCCATTGGCTTTGGAGGTGGTCGAGTAAATCTGCTATTTTGAGGTAGCTAGGATTTATATACAGAATCCTAGTGATCCTAGCAAACATAGGCTTCAAGTTTGTTGATAACCAATGGACACTATTGGTACTATTTGCAGTTCAATTTGGAGTGTTGGTAATAGATTGATGGTCCATTTATGTTTATGTGATAGAAATGATAACTAAATAATCTCTTTAAATTGATGTCAATCATTTGCTTTTCAATCTTGTGTTTTATTTTATAAACTTGACTAATTTAGATTTTTGTTTTATTTTATAAACTTGACTAATTTAGATTAGTATAAGTTTGCCAAATAGAGAAATATGCTTTGAAATGTTATAGTGGATGTTTAATAGAAATGATTGTCGGGAAAAAATATAGATAATAGGTTAGCATTTATGAAATTCCTGAAAAAGACAAAGAGATAATTCAATTATGGATGGTATTAAATATTTTGAATTGATCAGAAGATCATTTCAATTTACTAGAATCCATTACTTGAACGAATCTGGATCTTGTGGAATCATATTGAATATTTGATGATATATTTCGTACCTTTCAAAAAAATCGATCCTTATTTACCAACCATGCATTGTCTAGAATTAAATTACTTGGTCATGGATGAAGAGTGAAGATGAGAAGGATAAAGTAATGGAAGATTATAAATGATAAACTTAATACTAGTGTTATATTAAATGATTGGTGGAAGATTTTCCAGTATTTGACCCAAATAAGTTAGCTCTTTTTAAGTTTATGATAATTGAAACATATACTAACTCGATTATGTTTTACTTGATTTTCTATACTAACTTGACACTAAAGAAGTGAATACTTCATTACTTGTTAAATATAGGTATATTTCTCATAAATATAAAATTTTAAGGTTTCAAGAAAGGATACTTGAATCTTTTTGTGATGGAGACATTTTCCTTCTAAGAACCACAAAGGGTGTTTTTGAAATATTATTGCACTTAAAAGAGTTGGACATAGTCTTCCCTATTAAATATTTTCCAATTCAAAAATTTAACTCATAGGGGTTATTGTAGAGGATTCCATAAAAGATTGTACTCAAATAAAAATTTTGGCAAAATTCTCCCTCTAATTATAACAAGCCAAGTATTTTTTAACACATGAAACAACAACAGCTACTAGGCAAAGATTATAAATAAACTATTTCATATCAGATCCCCTTCTTACTCTGTAGGCATGCGAGCAAATTATAATCTAATAGCAACAAATGGGAATGTTCCACCCTTTCTCCTAAATCCCATCCTCCTTCTTAGAACCACTAATCCTATCTAAGTTTAATCTAACACATGCTTATTACTCATAAAAACACAATTTTTCTAATATAAATTATACGAAATCTAAAAGAGTTGCATACATCAAAACTAGGATAATATGGATGAGTTAATATAAGCAACAACTGAACAAACCTATTACAAATCAATATATAGTTATAAATTTATGATATTAAATATGGGGCAGCCCCAAATAACTCTCAAATTAAACTATAGTAATTTCTAACTAAACTATTAATTGATAATAAGTTTATAATTAATTATCATTATTAATTTAATTTTCATTAGTCAAATAACTTCTATACAATACCTAAACCATGATTAATTTCAAAACCCTAAACTCAAATTACTTAATTTATCAACTTATTTAAATAATTAAAATGGCAACATTAAACATATCTAATTGCAATATATTGCCAAAAATTTAAACCCTCCTCGTAAGTTTGGATTACTAATCTACACTCAATTTAATGCTTAATTCTATACGATTATAATGCCTAATTCCTATACAATTAAAATGCCTAATTTTATATAATTAAATTGCATGCCTAAATTCTATAAATTAAAATGCCTCATTTATATACAATTTATAATGCCTAAATTTCCATATTAAAATACCCAAAATATACAAGTAAACTCAATATACAATTATAGCAATCAAAATTTCCCGAAATGTCTAATTTCTATACAACTAAATGCTAACTTCTATACAAATAATATCAACCTACAATTATATCAATCAAAATACCCAAAATATCTAACATCTACCCAACTATGTTTAATTTCTCTAGAAAGCCCTAAATTCTATACAATTAAAATGCCAAAGGATACAAGTAATATCATTAAACAAATAATAACAAATTAAATTTTCAAATTTACACAAAAAAAAGAGAGAGACGAAAAGCTTACTAGCAAACAACAGCGATGGCCATGATAGACTATGGCAACAGCCATGGCTGATGATCAAGACGACGACTATGATGGCAGATGTGCACACAACCATAGCGAACAAAGGGGGAGGGGAGAGTGCAAAGATCCAGGGAGAAAATGGGAAGAAACATGGAGAAATGAGGAGGTAGAAAATAATCTGATTTTTAATTTAAGTTTCTAATGAAATTTCCAATGAAAAATCCAGTGAAAATTTAAATAAATATTTTTATTAATAAATTATGGACAAAAATTCTATCAAAAAATAAAAGCTATTTTTTAAATGAAAAAAAGTTTAATGCAATTTTTTGATGGGCAAATCATCGGGGAAAAAAATTCCAACGGGCTTCCAAAAATGTCCATTACATATGAACACACCAAGGTCCTGCCAATTTTCAAATTTTCCATCGAATTTTCAACTAACATGAATTCCATCAATATTCAAACTATTTCATTGGAAAATTACATCAAAACTATTGCATTTTTTTTGTAGTGAGATAATGATAAAGTAAGAAATAAAACAGTTTAATATATTATGGTTCAACATTTGAATAATGATGTTAATGCAGGACTTACTAATGACTGTCAACTTTATGACTCCCACCATGATAGTTATTATCACTTCAAGTAAGGCACGATTTTACCAAACAGTGCTCCGACTGATGTTCTCAAGAAATCCTACGACCTGCCTCAGTAACAAATAGTTTGACCATAAGGGCATGAAATCCAACAAACAAGCCTGCTACCACCCGATGAAACCCTTCACATATCTAGACCAAGTTGGACTCAACTAACAATAACAAATAACAATGACAATGAGTATTGGTCATTTGCATTTAATCATCAATTCAAAAGTATATTTTTCAAATATATTAAAAGCTTCTAAAAAAATTTTCTACAAAATTTGTTAATAAAAAAAAAAAGTAACAAAATTTTGTTTGTAGTAGAATATACCTTTTTCTAAAAATATATTAAAAGCTTTAAACAAACAAACAAAAAATTCCTGCCTTATTGTTTATAAAAAGAAAAAAATAAAATTTGGTGCATACCAAATATACTTTTTTTCTAATACAGTAAAAAGCAAGAAAAATAATATCATTTACTTTATATTAGCATATATCCTTTTGGAATTGAAAATTAATATTATATATAAGATTTAGGGTACTCGCAGTATTTATCAATATGATCAAAGACTAGCTCTAATGCGTTAAGTCAATTACTTGCAGATACAAAAGTAATATTCAACTCAATCAACATTCCAAGTTGATTCATGAAGTCCAACCCCAAATCCATCCAAGAATTCATGACAATAATCTATGAAAATCTCAAACAAAAAAAAAATCTATAACATTATAATGAAGTGGGAGACAACTTAGTAAACTAATGTAAAGCAGTATATTTTGAAGAATAAATACATTTCAATCCTATTAAAATATTTTAAGAGTGTGTTTAGCCTCTTACATATGTATTCACAGGGAAAAAAAATCCCTAAGAATTTCTCCTTCTATACATATTTTGGTAATTCACTTGTATCTTTCTTCATAGATATTTGATCTTGCGGCATTGGAAAGCCAAAAAATGAAGATTAATTTTTATTTTTTTTTTTGTGGATTTTAGAATCCAAATTAGCTAATATAAGAAAGAGAAATTGGATTCAAAAGACAGCAGTAGTGACCAAAAAAAGAAAAAGAAAAGCTTTAGTTTTTAGTAAAAATTTTTATGTGACATATTATTGTATTTTGTCTATAACCTTTTCAATATACCTTGATGAAAGTGATTCAATATCCTATAGACACCTAAGGATAGAGTTATAATTCATCTATTGGGAACTTTTCCAAATTCATTTGGAAAATAAGATAAAATTACATTAGAAAGCTCGTTTCATGTAGAACAAACGGAAAGTCTTCAATAAAAATTTATGATATGACACATATCGTATTTTAGTTTTAATTTCCTCCATATACCTCGAATGAAGATTATTTAAGATCCTATAGAAATCTAAGATCTATAATTCATCTATCTAAAACTTTTCCAAATTCTTTTAGGAAGTAAGAGGAAAATATATTACAAGGTTTTTTTCATTCAAAACAAAGAGGCAATTTTTGAAGATAGATTTCTAATATGGAACATCATTGTATTCCAACCATAGCTTCTTGTACTTACCTAATATTAAGGTGTTTCAAAATTCTACAGAAATTTAAAATTCAAACTAATCATTTTCCAATGTAGGTAACTTTCCCACATTCACTTGAAAATACATATAAAGCTCCGTTCATGCAAGAAAAAATAGATATATTCAGTTTTCAAAATAAAAATTTCACTTACCTCAATTTTATAGATTTCTTCCTTCTATTATAACTCTCTGTGCATCACTCTCAAACTAAGATAATTGTTGGCTATTGTTATGTCAATTTGTATCTAATAAAATTAGGAAGGAAGAGTCTTAAATACTTTACAAGTTACTAGTGTAGTTAAACTCTACTAACCTTATCTCCTTATATATATATATATATATATATATATATATCAAGAATTCCAATAGTTAAGAAATCCTAATTGTTTTTTATAGTTTTATAAATTACATATTCTTATGCCCCCTTTTTTATTTAGTGATGTATAAAAATATATGCAAAGAGGAAAGGATTAAAATTAAAATGGGATATTACAACTAATAAAGACAAAAAAAGTTGCATGTATGTAAATAACCTTATAAATTCTAAGAGGATATGGAGATATATGGGGTATATGAAAGGGCATGGACATCCACTTGCAACGATATTTTTTTCACATTATTTAAAGCCAGAACAAGAACTAGATTATTTAGGATCACAATAAAGTTTCCAAAATTAAATCATTACCAATATATAAACCCTCATACCATAAAACATGTATACAACTAATGCTGTTTGGCAATAGAGTTGGAGTCTTTTTCAAAAATCAACAAGTTGAGTTGGACTTTTGCTTCTAGAATGTGCTTGCGTAGAGTTAGAGTTCAAGTCTGCAAATGATTTCTTAAACTCTTTTTTAGCTTTGAGAGTTGATATTTACATTAATTAGGTCTATGGTGGGCTTCGACCCACTTGGTTTTGGGGTTCCAATCTCAAGAAAGGGTACAACTTGATCACAATATAAAAAAAACTTGTAATCTGGCTACCTTCAACTCAGCATTATTCAACCATCTAGTAGTAAACTTACCACCAAAACATTCAGCTTGATCAAAAACTGACATAGTACATGGAAGTTGATCATTATATCCCTCATCTTCATTTCATTTATTTCTCGTACTCCTTGATTGAATGTAAGACTTAAAGGAATACAACGAAATATATTGATTCTAAGGCTAAATATGTCATACATATAGAGCCCTCAACTTTAACTCTATTCTTGACCGCACCTTTTAAATTGTGTAAGAATATGAAAAAACATACAGTAATAAATATTAGAAACATATGTAATTTGTATATTATCTACATATTTGGTTGATTATTTGCCTCTAAAATAAATCTATCTATGTTATACAGGCCTGCAAATAAGTATCTCATATGGTAAGTGTACTGGTAAGTGCTTATTGCATCAAAAAAACTCAGTGGGAATATGCGTTCCAACTTACGTAAGATAAATGGGATGCTTTTGTCCAATTTCAAAATTATCTTCACACAACTCCATTATGCACAATTCTCAGAAAAACTGGTTTAATTCAGTTAAGGGTTCCACACATTTTGTGGTAGCAACTAAATGCACTTGGGAGCAACTATTGCATAAATATATGGCAATCATGGCTCTTCAAACCATGTAATTTCAATTTTATTTAACAATGCATTTAGCCAAATTTGAAGCATACGTATCTAGCACTTTAAGACCCTCAAACCAAGTACACGAGTCTCATCTTTGGTGTACAGTTAAAGAGAATCTAGCTTTGGGTTTTTCAAATTTCTCATTCGTTAAACCTCTCATATGTGAACCCGATCTCCTATAGTGTTCCTCCAAGTCCAATCTTGCTTTCTCATTATCTTTAATCTTAATTTTAACATCTACCACTGTGTTAAACATATTATCTAAAATACTCTTCATTCTTTTAGTAAGGCGACTCCCAAAATATACTTTGTTTCAAGCACTTATATGATACAACATGTCCAGGTAATTTACCATAATTTACTGGCAAGTCTATGATATTGAAAAGAATACTAATCCTTTTCCATATTTGATGATCACTCAATCTAGGAGGTGGCTCTAATTGTTCAAAACTTCCCTTGTAGAATAAATATCTACTCCTTTTAAACATATGATCGATAGGCAAAAATTGACAACAACAGTTAAACCATGACACCTTTCATGCATTCTTCAATCTAAATAACTTAGTTTGCTCTATACAAATTAGAAAAGCTAATTTTTCTATAGTCGTCCAACTTGATAGCATGTCATAAGCAAAAAAATCATTAATCACTACATAAGTACTACCTCATTTAAAAGTTGTGTTTCTTAAAAATGTCATATGTTTCTACACCCCTTTCACATAGTAACTTCAACTCATCAATTAAAGGATGCAAATAGACATCTATTTTATTCTTCAGATTATGTGGACCACGGATTATATAACCAAAAACATGTAGGGAGTTGTCATGCACAATCTAGGAGAGAATTATATGGAGTTACAATAACCAAACCATATTCTAGTCAATATGAATACAGCACAACATATTAACTAAATTAGTTAAATCCATCTGCGCATGATCCAAACTTAACATTTCTTAGCTCATACGCAAAACCCAAGCAAGATTCATTGAAATACTTTCAAGCTAACTTATCTGAAAGATGACATAAAATACTAGAATTTCTTGTATTTTCAAAGTGCCACCTCATGTGCTTAGCTGGTTTCAAACACGCATACAATCTTTTGAGTTGAGAAATTAGGGGCAAGTAATGTAACATCTTATAAGGAATACTTTTTCCCTTTTGATTACCTCTTACAATTGATTTGATATAGGGATAACTACAAAATTTACATTCATTCAAGTTAGCATTAACTGTATAAAATAACAACCAACCACTGATAAAATAATCAATCTTCATAGAGTTGAGTTGGGCTTCTGCTCCAAAAACACACTTGTATAGACCAGAGCCCAAGTTTGCAAATGATTGTTTCGATATTTTTTTGCCCTTGAGAGTTGGTATTTATATTGATTTAGTCTTTAGTTGGCTACGACCCACTTGGGTTTGTGGTGTCCATCTCAGTGAATTTAATTTATTAGGTTTATTGGCCCTTTATTTATTTACTTACTTACTTATTTACTTAAGCCATTTTATTTACATTTTACTTTTTTGTCCTGATGATGTATATTTCTAGCAAGCGGGTTTTGTTCGTTGACTAGATGAGTCAATCGACCAAAAGATAGGCTTATGGAGTAGTTGAAGGAGTGAATTAAACCTGGCAACCAATGAACACACATTAGGCTAGCCAAAAGGGTCATAGGCTATGATCTTCTAATGCTTAAGTCAGTAAATGCTTGATCAAAAGATAATTTGGTAGAGTAACAGGTTATAAGAAATGTTAAAAACATACCTTTAACTTTACAGGAAGGGTATTTATAGTATTTGTTGTCTGAGAGGAAAAGGCCAAAAAGGTGATATTCTCCCTATTATTTAACAACATTTTCTACCTTTCCCTAAGGACACCATAGGTCTTTTAAGTTTATTAGCCAACATGTTTTTAATCGACTGAAAATAAGGAGCCCCATTACTATCATTAATGCGGAGATTAATACGGAGGTGACCCGCTAATAAAGTCATTAATGTGGACATTATAGTAGTTCAATTGTATTAAATATAGATATAACTAGTGATAGACATTGTAATTAATGTGATCACAATCAAACATGATCGAGAGAGCTATGGTCATGTATATCTATGAGACTCTAGTTGATTCTCTATCCACGTCAATAAGCTTCACTTGTGATCGATATTAGGTCTTTATACTTGGGCCCAGATACTGACTTAAGCCTAATGCTGGATATTAGGCCAACAATATTGGGCTTGATGATTGCGCCAATATCATGAATCCTCCACTCTATAGTCCAATCATTATTACAGAAGATAGAAATAAGGAGTAGCTAATTTACTATATCTTTATCTTGACCAGATAGTTTGAATATCGATTAGGATTTTGATGGCAGCAATTAATGGGCAGTTTCAAGTGGTTTCAAGTAATAACCTCAAGCGATTAAATATAATGATCAATAGTTATGCAATAACTAGTCAGTACTCAGTTATTTTGATCAATTGACATGCCTGGAGGGAGGCCTATAAATAGTCCATTTGACTACCCATTTACCACTTTTACCACGTTAGTGAGAGATGGAACTCTAAAACTTCCATCAAAAGTCATCAGTTTTGAGAGTTCTAATTGTTGTTTTTCAATCGTCGTTCATTAGGAATTTCTATTCCTCGTCTCTTCATAAGTTCGTTTTGTCCCTCTAAGTTTACTTTTATGTATTCACATCTTAATTTTTTGTCCTACATTATGGATAAGGTTTTTGAGAAGGGTAAAGAGGAGTTAACGAATTTGAAGGTAACCCGATCATTTGGGGGCCTGATTAACATGGATAGTAAGTTTGATAAGGGGTCCTCTAGCAATAGTTCAAGTACCTTCAATAGTTTTGGAGAGGAGAGAGTGGAAAAATAGAAGGTCAAGATCTATGAGGCCCTGCCCAGAGGGCTTTCTAGTAAGCAGAAGGTCGAAGTCTGTAAAGAGAAAGATCCATCTAATGAGAGCTCTTGAACTCCAATGTCAAGGGAGAGGTTGTTTATGATTAAGCTATAGTAAAATAGTGTTGGAGATTTCTTAAAATGACTTAGAGTTGATTAGACATAAGTATCATATTTCCCCTAAGTTCGAGCTAATCAAACCTAGGTTGAGAGATAAGATAAATATGCCCCTAGAATTGTCTATAGCTGTGTTTGAGGATGCTCTAAAGTATGGCCTTAGGTTTTTAAACACACAACCCATAATCGATTTACTCACAAGTCTTGGAGATTGTATCACCTAACTATTACCAAATTGTTTTTCAATCCTATACAGTTTTGTTGTCCTAATGATGATTCACAATTAGTCTCTATATTTTGTAAATTTTAGCAATCTTTTTCATTTGCCAATGTCTCGAAAGTCGAGAAGTTCCAAGGAATCAAGGTTTTATTATTTTATTGCTTAACCTCGCCAAAGAATTATTATCACTCCTTCTTTTTCTTATGGTCAAGCATGGAAGAAAAAAAAAAAATTTTTTTGTCCAGGCTTTTAGCGGAGAGAGTTTCAATATTCCCTGGGGATAGTTGAAAGGGCAAGTTGAAATGCCAAATAATGAGAATTTAACCTAGCATAATACATTCACCCAAAACTTAGTCTATTTTGGAGAGATGGAAACAGCTAGGTTTACTAAAAAGAGAAATTTGGTGTTGGTAGGCTTATCAACTACTCCAATGATGGTGCCACTGAATGTGCATTTAAGTAGAGTCTATTCTATTGGACTTTCATTATTGTTGTTTCAATATTTCTAATCCTTTTTTTGTATTATGTTTTCTTTTCCAAATCAATCGATCATGAATCAGGCATGCTAACTCACTATGCCTAGATAGTGGAGAGCATAAGAGTCGTGAAAAGCTGCTATTCTACGTTGGAAGGTGATATCCTTAGCTACCCAATATGAGCAAGCGTTACCAGTAACTCCCCCAATTGCCTAACAAAATGTGGTTGATATCATTAGTCCTATGGCCTGGCTTAAAAGGAAGACCATCAAGGTTGGGGGCCACGGTTGACTAGCCTCTATAAAGAAGACCGCTATAGAGAAAAGAAAACTCCGACAATGCTGATGCATTTGAGTTATTACCTAATCAGGAGCTATTCGACCTACTAGCTTTCCTTAAACTGTAGTTTAGGCTAAGGATTAAGGTGGCAAACTCTACTTCAATGATGGATGCAGATTCAATAGAAGTGACCATTTTGAAAGTGCTCATAGCTGGTCTATTTCTTAAAGACTAGAAAAAGATGTTTGAGGCTCCATGCTAGACAATTTAATGAGGTATTAGAATCTTCTTCCAAAACAAAAACTTGGTCAATGTTGTGCTTAAAGAAGACTGGATCTCATGCAAGTTGTGATTAATTCATACATTTTGAACTATTAAAGTGATGAGAAACAAAGATTTGGTTAAGAAGACAAGATCTTATTCATACATAAAATTTTCTCAAATTTGTTGCATCCAGGGTCGAGGAAACTAATTCCCTTTCATGTCAGCCATTCAATAAAAGTTATTTTTGGCCACCTTGACATGAGGTAAGGGCCTTCCCATTTAAGGTCTATTTGTCCAACATTTTTTCAAACTTCTACTTTCTTGAGAACGAAGTCTCCAACTTGAAAAGTTTTTAGCCGAATGGATTTATGGTAGTGTTTTGCCATTAGTACTCTATATCTATATATCTTTGAGTATACCTACTAGCAATTCTCATCGAGTAGCTTGAGATCAAAGAGTCTCTTATCTTCATTTCTTTTGGGGGATACAATAGGTCACTTAAGCTATATGTTGTATCAATTCTACTAGAATCACTACTTCTGAGTCATAAACCAAACTGTATGGATTATAGCCTATGGTGATTCTTGGAGTGATCCTGTATACCCATAGTACTCTAGGGAGGTCATGTGCCCAAGTTTTCTTGGAATCTTTGAGTCGATTCTAAATGTGGTCCAAAATAGTTATGTTAGTGACTTTGGTTTACCCATTTGCTTGAGGGTTTCCATTGATGTGAAATGTTGTCTTATGCCAAGGATCTAGCACCAATCTCACATCCTCTTATTTTGGAACTGTGTTCCATTATCAGATATCAACACTTTTGGTAGACCAAAGTAGCAGATGACATTCTTCCATAGGAAACTTCATATGGCACATCGGTTAACTTCAAAACTACTTTTGCCTCAAACCATTTAGTAAAGTATTCAACAATCTCTATCATATACTTTCTCTGCCTGTGGCTAGTAAGAACAAACCCACTGTATCTAACCCCCATTGGTCAAAAGGCCATGTGATATCAACTAGAAAAGTTGAGGTTGCTTGATACTTTGTATTAGCATGTATCTGGCATGATGGGCATTTCTTGGCAAAGTTGGTTGCGTCTTGCAATAAAGTCAACCAAAAGTACCCTTGTTTGATCATTTTCTAAGCCAATACTCAACCACTAGAGTGATTTCCATATATGCCTGAGTGTATTTCTTTTAGTACTTCATGTGCTTCTTCTTGTCACAAGCATCGCAATGGTAGTCCTAAGTAGGATTTCTCATATAATTGACCAAAATCATCAAGTGCAAACTTTGCTACTCGGGCCTTTCAACCTTCAAGCTTCCACTTTATCTTTTGTGAACTTTTCTTCTTTTAGGTAAGCTTTTATGCCATCCAACTAACATAGCTATGGGGTCTCGACTTTAAATATCTATTTATCTTCAACCTTTCCTATGGTCAGCCTATCAATGGTTAAGAATGTAATGGTCCTTTCCCTTATTCCCCAAATTGAGCTTGCCAGCTTAGATAGCATGCTTGCTCTATCATTTTCTAATTTGGGAACTTAGCTAAGCGTGAAATTCTTGAACTGTTGTTGCAATTTTTTGATCTCCCCCATGCTAACTTGGAAGCTTTTTTAACCTCAAAATTTTCTTCAAATTGCTCAACAACAATTGGGAGTCAATAATTGTTATGAGGTACTCTACTTCCCTATATATGGCCATTTTCATGCCAATGATGAATGCTTCATACTCAACCTCATTATTCGTGATTGAGAAGTTGAGCTTAATAGCGAATTCATATTGTTCTACTTGAGGAGATCATCAAGAAACTCCTATTCTTCCCTAATGAAGTGAAGGACCCATCCACATATAAAGTCCAGTAAGAAGGTTGTTGCTTGACCACTGCAAGGAGGTTGATGCATTCTACCATAAATTTTGCTAGGACCTAGGCTTTAATAGTCATTCAAAGTTGGAATTTAATATCAAACTCTCCCAGCTCGATGGCTTACTTTGTCAATTTGCCTAATGTATTTGGTTCATCAAGATCTGCTTACGGAGTTGATTTGTCAAGATGATGACAAAGTGAGACTAGAAATATAATCTCAATTTCCTCACTACTGTGACCAAATCAAAGGTGAATTTTTTGATCTCCAGGAAATTATGTTAAAGTCCCTACAAAACTTGCTAATGTAATAGATTGATCAATGAGAAACGTGGACAGTTGACATAAGAACTAAGCTAACCTCAATTGTTGAGACCACAAGATACGAACTCAATACTTTCTTAATGGATAGCTTAGCTAATAAAAAAAAGGTCAATAAGTAAAGTTTTAATTCTGCTAAAGCCTCTTCCAACCATTGACAATTCTTCATATTTCAGAGGATTGTGAAGAATAGGAAACTTTTACTAATCAGTCATGCAATGAATCGACTATAGGCAATGATTCTTTTAACTGGCCTCTATATATCCTTGATCGTCTTAGGAGGTGAGATATCTTGAATAGCCTAGATCTTTTGTGAGTTTATCTCCATATCTCTATGGCTAACTATATAACTAAGGAACTTGTCTCCTCTAACCTCAAACGTATGCTTATTTGGATTAAGTTTCATTCCAAAAATCTCAATATTGAAAATTTATGGTCAAGCTCAACCAGATAGTTGGCTTCCTTCTCAATTTTAATGATCATATTGACAATGTAAACTTCCATAGTATGGCTGATCTCATTTTTTTTTACCAATCTTTAGTAAGTTGCTCCTATGTTTTCTAAACTAAAGGGCATAAATAAGAAGTAATATAAGTTATTGGGGACCACAAAAGTGGCTTTGTCCCTGTCTTCAAGGGCCATGCAAATTTGATAATACCCTTGAACAGAATCAATCATGCTCAAGAGGTCTTGACCTATGATTGAATCTACTAACAAATCTATTCAAGGCAGTAGATAATGGTCTATAAGGCATGCTTTATTCAAATCTATGCAATAATTATACATTTTTCATTTCTCTTCATTTTTAGGGACAAAGACTATATTACATAACCAACTAGGGTATTAAAGTTCTACAAAGTATCCTATCTTTAAAAGCTTGTTGACTTCTTCTTCAATGATTTAGCATATTTTCATGTTAAAGGTTCTATTTGACAAGTTTGTAAGAGGGGTTCAATTCCTTGAAGGTCAACTGCCTTCCAAGCAAAAACATCAATTTTCTTCTAGAAGAAATCAACCAACATGCATTCCATGTTGCTATCCAAATGGGTGTTTGATCCTGGTGGTCTTTTCAGTGTTCCCCAGTTCCAACTCTATGGTTGAATTCTTCAAGTAGCTCAACCTTGGTCTCTTCTTGCTTTCTCTTTTTACTTGTCTATTTTTTCTTTGGTTCCACCACTGGATGTCACCCAAAAGTTTTAGTTTTGGTCAAGTCTTGTAATCATTTGCCTCCATTAAGATGGTGTAGCATCGCCAAGTCTTTTTCATGTTGCACCACGTCACTTCAACCTCAACTATTGTTGGAAACTTGATCTTCAAGTGATAAGTTGAAACGACTATCCTAAAGTTATTCAAGGTTGGCCTCCTGATTATGACGTTATAAGCGAAAGGCACATTGACCCCCAAGTAATTAACCATCAAAGTTCGTCTTTGGGCACTTCACCAAATGAGGTAGGCAAACTTATAGACCCTATTAGGATGGTTTTAGAACCTCCAAATTTGACAAGTAGGGTACTAACTGGTTAGAACTTAAGTTTGCCCATATTTATTCTTTTTAGGGTACTAAGCAACCAACCATCTGAATTTGTTTTTAGGTGCTTTCCAAATGAGGTGGACAAACTTACAGACCCTATCGGGATGGTTTCAAATCCTCCAAATTAAATAAGTAGACCACTGACTAGTTTGAACTTGAGTTTGCCTATATTCATTCTTTTTATAGTTGATAAAAAGATTATGTCGATAGAGTTTCCATTATCAATCAAGATCTTTTTGACCTCAAAATTCATAATTTTATCTACAAAGACCAATGGACAATTTAATTTGCTGCCAGTTCCTTGCTTCCCTTAGTGTGAGTGGTTGCAATCTAAAAAAGAGATCAGCTCTAAACTCATAGAGACTTGAAAGACTATCTGCAAGTAAGGATTTGACTAATTTCAATAGATGCTAGACCAATTTTCTTATTGTTTTGGAGTCCCCCCCATTTGTCCTCATGCTATGGTATTAATTACTCCATGCAAGGGGGTGTTGGGCTTTAACTTTCTTTTTTCCCTTATCATCTTTCCCTTGGTTGGTATACCTCTCTCTATGGGAAGTTTGGTCAATTGAGCCATCTGCTTCTCAAACCGTTTGATCAATGTAATTTTTTTAGGTAACCTTGTTGAATGTGTCACTCAATTTTATCTTGAAGATTAAGGCAATCTTCTATGTCATGGCCTTTTTGCTTGTGAAAATAGCAGTATTTTTTAAGTTCGTAGTATGGGGGTATTATGCGATCTTTCGTGGCTTTTTCAAAAGTTGTCATTCTTGATGGCAAATAAAACCTCCTTCTTAGGTGTGCTTAGTGGAGTGTAGTGATGGAACCTCTTAATAGGAGATTGATGACCATCTTTCTATTACCTGTTTTTTTCTCCTTTCTTTTTTTCTTCTCATGGTTAAAGTTCCTATGTTTTGTCTTGTTCATGGCCTATTGGGTCATGTATCTCTCTATGAGGTCTGGTAATTCTTCTATTTTTCTTGGCTTTTCTCTAACCAATGCATTGGCACACTACTTGTGTCTAAGTCTAAAGAATAACACATCGATTACGAACTCAATTCTGAGATTGTCAATTTTTAACACCTCAATGTTGAATCTAGCAAAGAAATCCTAGAGAGACCTCTCCCTCATTCTGTTTAACTATATGGAGATATGTGTGAGGCAGCTTGGCTTTTCTTCTGCTTACGAACTGATGCAAGAACTTATCACACAGTTGATCATAAGAGAAATTAGATGTGAGCTCCAACTTAACAAATAATTCAAGTGGTAAGCCCTGAAAGGTGGTGACCAATATTTTGGCATGAATATAGTCGTTGCGCCCATGAAGTTGCATCAGGCGCTTAAACTAAATTAGGTGTTCATTCAAGTCATTTGAGCTATCATACTAGGAGAGGCCAGTCTAAACCCTGGAGTCAATTGCAATGTGTTCATCAATTAATTATCTCTTGAATAAAAGGTGACCATTACTTACATTTATGTTGGGGAGTAGTGTCTATTTGGGGTGGCCTCTCAAAGTTTTTCCTAAATATTTTTTCCAATTGCCAATTTAACTACTAAACTTGATGTGATACTTCTTCCCACTCTTCTTAGTCTACTTGTGATAGATTTTTGCTTAGCTAGGGCTTCTAGCACTTAACTTTGTCACACTGCTTTGCTCGATGGGGTCGAGTAAAATGTTATACAAAATCAGCTACTTCCTCGTAGGGGTGCTAATGTGCCTCTTCCTATCAAATTATCTTAGACTATTCTCACACTTTTTAGGGTGTCAATGCATTTCTCTCTTCCAGTTTCATCCCGTGAGGGTTTTTCTTCATAGTAGAATGGGTGTGGGGTGGCACTCATGACTTCTAGGGATTGGTTGTTGTGTCTTTGCAGTATCATCGATAGTTGAGCTAAAAATTGGGTTGATATTTGATCACTTATTATCTGCATAAGCTGTGGAATTGTCAAACTTGCCAATTGCCCTAGATGGGAAGTTAGGCCAACCACATCTTAGGCTTGCTAAGCTATGGTGGAGAGGGGGTGAGGGTGGTGGTTGTGATCTGCAATCACTCTGCCTTTCAAATGTAGTGCACCTTGTGTTCACCATTTTCATAATTACGAATTCAATATCCCATAGACAAAGCTAAATGATGTTGTTTATTTTGTTGAATGGGTTCTATTTATTGACCAAAGAAGTCAATTGACCAGAAAGATAGATTTAGGGAATAGTTGAAGGAGTTATTCGACCCCTACAACCAATGAATACATGTTAGGCTAGTCAAAAGAGTCCTCAGTTATGACCATCCAATACTTAAGTCATTAAATGCTCGATCGAAAGATAATTTGATAGAGTAACATGTTATAAGAATGTTAGAAGTATACTTCTGACTTTGAGGTAAAGGTATTTATAGTATTTGTTGCTAGGAGAGAGAATTTAAAAAGACGATATTTTCCCTACTGTTTAACAACATTTCCTACCTTCTCCTAGGGATGCCATAGTCTTTTAAGTTGGTTGGCTGACATGCTTTTAACTAGCTAAAAATAAGAAGTGCCATTATTGTCATTAATGCGGAGGTGACCTATTGATAGAGTTATCAATGCAAACACAATGGTGGTTTAACTGCATTAAATGCGGATATGACTAGTAGTAGACACTACAATTAGTTCAGTTGTAATCGGGAGATGTACTACTCTATAGTCTACTCAACCATACACGATAGAGAGGGCCATGGTCATATATATTTATGACACTCTCATCGATTCTTTATCTGAGTTAATAAGCTTCACTTATGGCCAATATTAGGTCTTTACACTAGGGCCTACATACGAACTTAGGCCTGATGTTGGATATTAGACTCAATGATTACACCCATATCATGCCTTAAAGGCCTTATTTTTCCTTGTCAACAACCAATATATTGCCATTGGGAATTTCTTAGAGTTTTTTCTAAAAATTTGTAATTCCTTTGCTTTTATTGAAGAATTAACTTATGTATCTACATTTTTATGTTTAGCTCTCACTAATATTTGTTAATTAGTACATATATATATATATATATATATATTTTATTCTACATATTTGTTGAAGATAAATAATGTAGCACTTCGCTCGAGAGTTGCCTGCTTCAGGTCGAGGTGCTACTCTGATTGTATTCACAAAAATTCAAAGCAAAATTTGCACTTCTAAAAATTTCAATTTAAATAAAGTCATATCAACTTGAATATTACTTATTCCAATTAATGCAAAATATATTTGTAGCACCAATAACAAACTAGAAAACAATAACACAATAATCTACTTTTTCCAAGAAAAAATGTAGTCTCAAGTTTTCTTAATGTCAGATGAGGATTTGAAAAATTACAATGGGACCTTTATATGAACATATGCCTACTAATTGAGCATAACCACCAACTACAAAGATTATGTGCCACAATTTAACAAAAAAAAAGCAGAGAGAATAATTTGCTCTAATCTTTGCCAAATACTCTTTAGCTTCATTATCTTACATTAGCGCTTAAATACAATTGGAGTGCCCACTTATCCTATACAACTACCTACTAACTCCATTGAGGGTAACCAACTACCATGGTTTAGGGAACACCTTGATCTTCTAACACATGGCATGCTTTCTTTTTGTGTTTCATGGCCAAGATGATGGCTTTAGTAGCATGGTTTGAGCTTCAACCAGTATCTTTGTTGTTACAACTTGACCACCGTGTGGAGCTTGGATATTTAAGTTTTAGCTCGATCATATGTATATTGTATCAACACTCCCCCTTTAAATCAGTTCAAAGACAAGTGTGCTTACTTTTGGACTGAAGCATAGGTGTTCGCGCTAAAATCACAATTGGAATACGAGGATGAAGATGATACTAAGATCGAGCAGGAGCCAAAGGATGCTGAGCTCAAGCAGGGGTGAGAATAAGCTTAGGCCAAGATATAAGCATGTAATGAGCCCTCAAGATCGGGCTAGATATTTTTCTCTTGTGGCAAAAGCTACTAAGTTCCCTTTTGACCGAGCTGATACACCTATTGCTTGAATTAAGGGTATAGTTTCTCTTGAAAAACTACTTTATTTTTGCTATAAGCTCGGCTTGCAACTGTGCTTTTGGACAAAGCTTACCCAACCTAGAAACTCTATAAAAGAATTGAAAATTTTTAATTAATTATGTTGAGCTTGCCTAAGCACCTACAAGCATACCCTATTCTAAATGTTGCCGAGCTCCAACTCATTCAAGTTTTGACATCACCAAACTTATTTATGCTTTTTAATTTCTTATGAGTTTTGATATTACCGAGCTCATTCACACTATTGAATTCCTTTCGAGTTTTGATATTACCAAGCTCATTCGAGCTTTTGGACTTACTCTAGTTTCGATGTTACTAAGCTCATTTGAGCCTTCTGCTTGAATCTAATTCAAGTTTTTCTATTGTCGAGCTCATTCAAGCTTTTAGTCTGGAACTCATTCAAGTTTTTCTTAACATCTTTTGTTGAGCTCGTTCGAGCCCTTTGCTTGGACCTCATTTGAGTTTTTCTTTTGTTGAGCTCATTCGAGCCTTTTGCTTGGAACTCATTCAAGTTTCTTTTGCTAAGCTCATTTGAGCTTTTTACTTCAAACTCATTCAACTTTTTCTTTGTTGAGCTCATTTGAGCCTTTTGTGTGGACTTCATTCGACTTTTTCTGTTGCTAAGCTTGTTCAAGCCTTTTATGGAGTGAGTTCATTCAAGCTTTGGTTGGGACCCATTTGGGCTAAGAGATGAGCTCATTACAGATGAGAAACAATAAAGGTTCAATGGGAATATGCATATAGCTAAATATAAAAAGCAATTGAGAAAATATGAAATCTTGTAGAACTTTAGTCTTCTCCACTCACTAGTGAAAGTTTTTCTGTTGTGCTAAAAATTCTCTATGTTCATAAACCCATTTCAAGTGTGGGAATTAGAGAGAATACACTTCCAAAATAACATCAAGATATTCAAATTAGACTAATTTTTATTAGTAGATACCAGGCGCTAATGACCAATGAAGTATTGTTGTCCAACAAGATCAAGGAGCTAACAGAAGATAATCTCAAATATGTTTAAGATTATAAAGCCTTTTAGGCAATCCAAAGTTTCCTCATGTTCAATAAAAAGGAAAGTAAGTAATTAATACCATATGGTTTAGTTCAGATGGCGTTAGACAAGCCTCATTCAAGTTTAGCTAGAGCTTGTATTAGCAAAACTTTAAAATTTTGTTTTTTAACAAATTCAACCATCAAGGCAGGCTTAAGCCCTAAAGTATAAAGAACTTTTTCTTAGATAAAAAATTGTCCAACAAATTTGTCATGCCTGAATTTTTTATACAAGTCTAATTTATGCTACTCTAGAGTGTTTAGAAGAAAACTGGAGACATAAAAAATGATTTTCATATACAATGGTGACAAGCAGACATGATTGTCATTTTGCCTTTTATGCATGCCGCAAAATAAATCCAAAGAAATGGATAGCACATGATGCTACAGGAAAGGTCATTATAATGCTCATTAACAAAAAAGATGAAGATAGACAAATTTGTTCTGTAAAGTTAGGTGCTGCAAAATTACACAGGAGATGCATAAGAAGGGTACCATTAGAATCCGAATGAAAACTAAGACCCTTATAGTTTGTAATGGGAAATTAAGAGAGAGCTTTATGAGACACTCCAAGCACCAATACCACATGACTAAGCTAACCATAATAATGTATCAAGAGATTTGGATGCAGATAAAACTTCATTTTCAGCAGGGATTGATTAACAATTTCAACATGAACATACCTTACAAGGATTCAAAGTTTTGTCCAGTTTCAAACCAATAGCTTCCCACTGCTGCATTTACTTAGGAACTACAATGAATCCATATGGTTCGTGAAAAGTTATAATACTGTACCAATAGCAAATAACAAGCAATTCTGCCTGCCCAGCATCTCCAGATATATCACCAAGTTTCTGATCATGCCCACCAATATGTTTGAGTCATCAGTCTCTTCCATGGGTTGGATCTCAACCTCTGAATTATCATTCTTTTCTATGGGATTCAGATTGGGCATAGGAGGATCTCCATGAGCAACCTCGAATGCTAAGTCTATTATGGTAATAAACTCAAGAGCTTAGTCAAGCCCTCCAAGAGTTTGTTGTTGGTATCAGTAGGCTTATCATCATCTGTATCCCCTGAGTTTGGGCTTGCAACGTGTATTTTTCATTAGAAGCATGTGAAAATGTACTTAATTATGTGGCACTTTGAAGAAGAAATTTCCATCAAGCCTGAAATTTGTGATGATAATCCAATTGCCCAGCTACTAGAAAGTATCTTTTCACAAATTTCTTTGCTAACCTTGCCTTTCGCACCATCTTTATCCTACGATCCTCAAAATTACATTTTTCATCTGTATATTCATCAGTACCACTAACACATGAGGAACAATCATCATGCTCTCCAAGAATTCGTCGATCCTCAAACTTTGAATGCAATGTATTGCCACCTACACAACTTCACATTGTTTGCCCCAGTCAATTACAAGAAGCTGAGCTGAATGGAGAGCTATTCAGGGGAGCCTCAGTCTAGCTAACATTCACTAGGACAACTGTCAGACCCACAGGCGAGTATGGGACCGAGCTGACAGACCCAAAATACAGCTCAAGCAACGAAACATGATGGATGATCCTTCAACTAATGGAAAGAAAGCTAACCCACTCCCATACTATAACGATAGTGGTACGAAATATTTGCATCATTGGGAGACAGTTGTGAACATCATGTGAGATTAGAATGAACAAGATTTTTATAGTCCTAAGTTGAGGGGACTGTTTTTGCTGCATGTATATGTATTCATATATATATATATATATATATAGAAAAGCATAAATTAACACTAAAGTAGTAGAAAAACAAATATCCTCCTCCTGCGGGGTTTGTGAGATACTTTTAATTCCAAATAAATTGCAAATTTTAATAATTTCCTTCAACGGTTGATTATTTGGTGTGATGATCCTCTCCTTTTTTTGGCATCAACGTACCATATATGTATTTCTTCCAAACAAGTAAAAACAAACAAGTTTAGAGAAGGAGTAAATGAGTCAGCAACCAAAATCAACACAGACATTTTAGAGAATAAAAGCAGGTAAACTACTTTTTAAGTTTAATATTGTCCCAACAAAGCAACGAGTGTTTCCTTTTCTCTTTCTTCTCGAATATCTTTTTTCCCGTTTCTCTACATAAAGATGCAAACAAATCAAATTGAACTGAGTTTTAACTATTTTTTCTTGCTTGAGCTTAACGAGCTTAGGAAATCTCGGCCCAAGCACTTGTTCGGGCTTAGCTCGGCTCATTTCAATTCATTAGATTCGAACTCATAACAAGTTATAGGCTTAAGTTCGGCTCCGACTCGGGCTTAAACTCGAAAAGTAAAATTATTTCATAAAAAATTTTAAATTTAGTATATTGTATTTTATTATATTTAAATTAGCTATAGGCTCTAGTTTGGCTCAAGTTCGAACTCAAAAAATTAAATTATTTTATAAAAAATTTTGAAATTAGTATATTGTATTATATTTTTTATAAATAAAAAATATAGACTCGCAAACTTGCAAACAAGAATTATTTGACTCAAACTTAAGCTTGAGTACTTTTCAAACTAACTCGTCAAGCTTGTGAGTTGGCTCAATTCGTTTGCATCCTTTCCTGTACAAACACACAGAGATAGGAAATTCTCAAGGCTTAACTACAGAATGACAGACTTGGAGCCCGTTTTACATTTAGAGGGTGTTTGGGTGAGCTTATAAGCTCCTTAAAACATCTTATAAGATATTTAAAAATTTATAAGTTGATAGAAAGTGTTTGATAATTTTTTTTAAAAAAGAGCTTGTAAGATCCTAAAATAAAATGTTATGAGCTTATAAGCTCTTTTAAAAAAGTAAAGAAATCCTAACTTATTTTGAAAATCTTAACAAACTCATTCATTTTTAACCATTTTAATTACAAGTTTACTATTATTAACATCTTATAAGCTCCAAGATTTTATTTTATCCAAACACTTTAACAATTTATTTTAAAAGTAAGTCTAACATCTTATAAGTTCCAAAAATATCTTATAAGATATAGGAGCTTATAAGATGTTTAAAATAAGTTTAACCAAACGCCCTCTTAATGCACGCGGCAATAGGCTGTATTTTCTTTACGTGCATGAGAGAAGCAATCAAATACTTACTAATACATTCATATACATGCAGAAGGAGTTTTGTTAGAATAATTAATCATACTTTACAAACCAAAGGGGTTATTATCTACTCATTTGATGTATTTAATTACCATATGTAATCATGAAGATATCTTCAATTTATTATATGATATTAATTAAGAGGCAGCTCAATCATGCGCAGAATACATAAATAAATAACAAAATGTTTCTAAGCACGCATGCATAGAAATGCCACTAAATACATGATTTTATCTCCAGATGAAAACAATACTTCCAACCTTGTTTTGCCAAATGAGTATTAGTCATTATAGAAATGCAAGTGAATAGCCACGGATCTAATGTAGTAGACTCTTGAAGTCAATAATTGATTGCCAGGTGAATTGCCTGCCAACTTGTCAAAGGATGAGTGCGTATTAAAAACACAAACAAATGAAGAGATAATTTGGGAAAGATGGAGGATGAATGTGAATATCATTGAAGGGGGCAAAAGCCAAAACAGAAGAATGTCCTAAAATTGATGGCAAATAAAGGATAGAAGTATCATCTTTTTCCCACCGGCCACTGGTGGAAGTAAGTGGAATATCAAAATTGGCCTACATATACATACCTCACAAAACTTGAATTCTTTAATCCATATACCTCATTATGAATTTTGAAGATGTATTGGTCTCACGTCTCTGCTCTAATTCCTACAACGGCGCCAATTGATGCAAAATAAATTTGTAGCACCAATAACAAAATAGAAAACAAGAACACAACAATCTACTTTTTCCAAGAAAAAAAGTAGTCTCAAGTTTTCTTAATGTTAGATGAGGATTTGAAAAATTACAATGGGACCTTTATATGAACATATGCCTACTGATTGAGTATAACCACCCACTACAAAGATTATGTGCAACAATTAAAAAGAAAACAGAGAGAATTGTTTGCTAAATACCCTCTATCTTCAATATCTTACGTTAGGGCTTAAATAGGATTGGAGTGCCCTCTTCTCCTATACAACTATTCACTAACTCCATCAAGGGTAACCAACTACTACATTTTAGTGGACAACTTGATCTTTTGACACATGGCATGCATTACTTTTGCTTCATGGCCGAGGTGATAGCTTTAGCAGCATGATTTGAGCCCCAACCAATATCTTCATAGTCACAACTCAACCACAATGTGGCACTTGGATATTTGAGTTTCAACTAAGTTATATGTCTACCATATCACCAACTTACTATTACATACTGTTATAAAACATTCCACAAGGCCACTATCGCAATATGCAACAACTAATACCATATATGTGCATAATATTTATATCAAAATTAGCTGAATCCAAACTTATCATTTTTGAGACAATATAACAAGTCACATACTTATGTACAGCTAGTCACCTACTCACCAAAGTTATATATTCTAGCTACAACCACGAATGGTACAACAAGTGCTTCATAGTTCCTATTTGGGAAAAAAATAAAGAATATGCAAGAGGTGTAAGTTTTAATGACTTAGTAGGGTGAATAACAGCTAGTTTACGATTCAAATTTAGAAGAAACTAATAAGTGTTCTAGTGGAACCAAGATAAGCCATGATATGGTAAAAGTAATCAAATGAATAGAAGTTCACAAAATGAGATCAAACATATAATTCAAATAATAATTGAGATACAAAATTTCAATTATTAACAAGACAAAAGTCCAATTTTAAATAAGTTAAATGAAACTGTTGGTAATTCTGACCTTATGACTCCTGAAAACATATCAAAAGGAGTTCCTTATTTCTCCAATTTTGAGTGATCAACTCAACATAACAAACCACAAACACATATGGCATGGTCGGCCACATATTGATCCCGCCACCCACAAACAACTACCGCCAAATACTTGCGAATTAGAATCATAGTAGGTACTAGTTGAGACACCAATCACTTATAGTCCATTCCACCCTACCGTCTTTCCGATCCCTAGTCCTAAGTCAACTTCCCGTGGTGTCCTATGGGTAACAAACTTACCAAAAGCATCCCCCAAAGGTAATATAACATAATACCAACAACAAAATCAATTTCAAACAAACTAGAGATGACATATCAGAACTTAAGGTAGTTCAATTCAATTCACATAAACATATTGATTGGTAAGACTGTATCAATAATATCTTAGAACGATAAGAAAATCAGTCACAAAATTTGGCGAGCAAGGCTAAAAGATATATACAATCCACGAACCTTCAAATCTTAACATGATGACTTGAATAACGTGATTTAAACTAAAAAAGAGAATGGATAATCAATTGCAAGGAATGCATCGTACTATGACGGATGGTAAAAAGAGAGTGAGATATGAACAAGTAATCTAATGATCACAACAAAAGTGTATATATATTTTTTTTCCTAGTAAGAAGGTTTAAATACAAATATAACCTCACCTTAAATCTCAACAACAACATTGTGGGTCCTCTACTACTCAAGGAGATCTAGGTCCTCAGCACCTATTTCAATGAATTATAAGCATCAATGTGATTATATGGTATTTCTTTAACAATAATTAGAATTACTTAGATGTTTCAATGATTTAAGATCCTTATTTCATGCAAATTATTTTACTTATCTAATTTTCAATTTAGTTTACGTATGGGCATATTACTCCATAATAATTCAATTTTCTCGATCATCTAAGTCATTTCACTAGAATCGTCATACATTTGGCTTGTTCAGGAAATTAAGGGTTTTATTTCATAATCAATTTACAATTAACTTCATAAACATGTCATTGTGATTAAATAATACTAACAAAGAGTTTATCAACTTCGGATCAATATTTTATTTTCTTATCAACAATACTTAATTTAATCCTCCAAGCCCAAAACTAATAAATTTAGACTATTCATCCAAATTTTCATATTTTTCTATTAACAATTAATCTTTACAACATTACACAATTTAAACTTTTTAATTGTACTAGTCAACTTAACTAATGATAATTAGCCCCTAATTAACAAATCAGGTCCACATATCACTTCATTCAAAATTTACATCCAATCGTTCTGATCCATAATCATAAATGTTGGTCCAATCATATTAAAATACATTGAAAAGTAGCTTTACACTTAATCGAATCCAATTAGAAAATAATTAACAATTTAACCAAAATTTACAAAATTAACCAAATTCAATGTCAAATTATAACTTGAGACCAGCACTCACGTGTTTGGATCGTTGCCCGAAGAAATTGACTGGACGTTATCGAAGCGCCACTACCAGAACTCAGTTGTGACACCACCAAACTGCTCGTCCCCTCGCTCTCAACAAAACCCTCCAAACAATTTCTATATTAGATGTCAAATTATCAATCAATTACATCAAAAGCTATAACGCTATGTTGTTTTGCATTTTCCCAAAAAAAATTTAGAACGAAGACATATTTTCTAAATTTTTTTCCAAAACACTCAAATTTTATCCCCCAAAAACCCCCTCCCAATTCACCCAAAAAAACCTACACCCTAAAAACCACACATATCCCCTTATTTTCTCACTCTACCTTTCCTATCACTCATTCATTTATCATTCTCTCATCTCCCACATCTATATATGTATATATTTATATATGAAAATATTAAAATTTTACTAGTTAAAAAATTCTAAAACTTATGTTCACAAATTTAATTAAACTAATTATTGAAAAAAATAAATTAAATTTAATTAAATATTATTTATGTTATTACTAAATAATTCATTTATTGAATAACATATTAAATTAATTAAATTTACTTATTAATTAAATAATATGTTAGTTATATTTAATAGTTAATGTATTAAAGAAATATTATAGTTGTTCATTTAATAAATAACTTAAGATGTTTTAATTTGATATAATAAATAAATTAATCCTCTTCAAAAAATATTCTTCATTAAATATCAATCTTCACAGTTACTTAAAATTATAATAAAAATTTTGATTTTAGGGTCATGTTTATTTAATAATCTATTAAGTTTAATAAATTAATATTTATATGTTTAAAGTAATTGTTGAGAGAAATAATTAAATTTATGTAAAATTATTTGATTATTACTAAGTATATATTTACTAAATAATGTATTAATTAAATAATAAGTTAAAATAATTAAATAACTTATTAAATTAATTAAATTAATTTACTTAAATAACTTGTTATTTATATGTTAATTATGTTTCATAGTTTATGTATAATTAAATATTACGTTTATTTATTTAATAAATAATTTAAGTTAATGTAATTTCATTTAATATAATACATATATTTTTTAATTTGACGAATCTTTGTTGAGTCTTATTATATATAAAAATTATTAAAAAATTATTTTATTTAAATAAATAATTAAGTTTTATTGATACATAAATCGTAAGTAATAAATAGTTAAATAATTATGTTTTAATTAATAAATAATAATTAGTTTATAATTAATGTACAGTAATTAAGTCAATATTAACAATTATGATGTAAGCTTATTTTTTATAATTATGATTTAATGAATAATTAATATTTATTAATATATATTTATTCCAAATAATACATCATTTACTAATGTTAAATTTATAAAAATAAAAATTTCAAACAAAATCACCAATTAAATTAATTAAACTCATATTTCAATCATTACAAATATATATACACACTTCATCCAACTATGAATATACATATATAACACATAAAAAAATCATTTTCACCTAACAAATCCAGCAAAAAAGTAACTAATTTGATATTTATAGTAAAATTTGTCTCTTTCCAAAATATAAAGAAACAAACTAACTCATTCTTAAATTATTTTTCATATTTTCACAAAACAAAAAGAAACGCTTGGCACATTTTTCAAATTTTCGTCCAAAAATGCATTCTCTCAAATTTTTTTTTACAAAACAGCCAAAATGTAAAAGAACATGGTGTAAGCCTCCGTTGCCGGCCATCGTTTTGTTTTTGCCTCAATTCTCCTTCTTTGGTGGTTCAAACCCACAATTGAGGGTTCCATCATGCTCCTCTAACTATGCCCAACTCATCCCTTACTTCCAGAAAATAGTTGCCAGAATCGAGCTACCCGCTATCACCGCTGCTTGTTCACTTAGAATTCCTAAGGAAAATTGGTAACATCATGCTCGTTTCGTTGAGAGAAAAAGAATGGTGGCTTTCTTTGTTGGGCCCACCGATACCGGTGGAAGACGGTTAGGAGAGCGGGTGACAGATTTGAATGAGAGAATTAGGATAAATAATGGGGTTCTCCTTTTATACTTTAAAGTTTTAAAAAATTACAATTCGAACCTAGAATTTACCTCAAATCATAAATCTAACCCTCAATTTTCTAGTGCCTTACATCAGCCCCCAATCTATCAATTCACCCCCGATTACCTCTCCTATTCCCACATTGGCCTTACTAATTTCCTTAGTTCCTGCAATTAAGTCCTATTAAATTCATTTTCTAGCCCCTTATTTTTCTAATGTTCAATTGAGACCATAAGAACTCTTAAAATTGAATACTTTTGATTCTCTATTGATTTTTATTGTTATTTTTCTTTAGAATTTAAATTTTAATTATTTTATAAAATTCACATCTTGAGAAGGTTTTCCAATATTAAAAAATTGAGGGGTGTAGCAAATAATTTTATAACTTATAGTATTTATTAAGAAAAAATAATTTGGCATAGGTTAAATTTTAAATAATTGATATAGATTTTGTATAATATCATTAGATAGGACTATATATATTCATAAAAGATTCTATATTAAATACTAGTCGCCATGGCACACCTTCTCTATGTGCATAAACTTAACTCATCATATCATTGATGCTAATTATGTTGATTAATAATAAAATACTCAATTTTCATATAGTGTAGATAAATTATAACATAATTTTAATAATAACCATACTGAATAACATACAAAATTATCAATTAATATAAACTACTACATAACAAATAATTTCTACTTTTAAAAGTTAAAAAATGTGGGATATATGTAAATGCCTACAATTAAATATTTTTTCGCATTATATTTTGATTATACTATTTGTGTTTTGTAATTTTATATCAAGTGATAAATTTGCTTTTGGGATGAAACTGAAAATTAAAAGTATATCGATAATCCAAAAATTAGTGTAATATGGTGTAACTGTCACTTTAAGTATGTAAGCGGCCTTTTTGTTTTATATAGTATATATATAGATTCACAAATTTATTCTTTTGCAAATGAATTGATTTTGAGTAATTTTAATATAAAATCAAATTAAAGAACATATAGAGTAAATTCAATTCCAAGAAGTTTGTATGTATATAGGGTAAATTATTTTTTTGGTTTCATAGTTTAATTGTGTGCGTACTATTAGTCTTGAGCTTATGGCGTTAAACACTTCTAATCCAAATTTCATAAATTTTTTAACTCTTTTGGTCATCCTTCCAATTTTTCATTAAAATTTGAACGGAAACAACTATTTATTTATAAAAAAAACCCTTGAAATTTTATCTATTTAAGAAAAGATCCATAAAATATATCATTTGATCATCATATAAAATTAAAAAATAATAAAAAATTTAAATTAAATACTATAAAAACTCTTTAAAAAATATTTTAACATAATATTTATATACATACACAAATCTATATTATATATACATGCTTAAATACACACACACATATATATATATAACTACATACACATATGTAATATATATTAAACCCACCTCCACTTCTAACCCCTAATCGAAATCCCAGTGTTCAACAATCAACAATGTCTAATCATGACCCATGGCCATCACCTAACGCCAGCCATGGGCCACTAGCTGCCTAGTCGACCCATGACCAACCCAATTATGAGCTGGCAAGGGTTGCAGAAGGTAGCGATGATATAATTTAAAATTATAAAATATATCTATTAAGAGATGGATTTAATTTTATCTTTATTATTTTTATTTTTTCTTACTTAATTTTTAATTAATAAATTAATTTAATTAAATCTAATTAAATTACTTTAGGTGTATGATTTTAATTTTAACTTTTTTAGTTCAACTTAATTTAAAAATGATTTCATATTTGAATTTTTTTATTAATAATATATTCAATTTATTATGAATAATTTAAACAATGTTAAAATTACACCCAAGGACATGAAAGATATTACAAATAGTTCTAAAAGCATTTTTGTCTAAAAATTAATGAGAATAGTTATCGAACAACATTTCTAAATTTTCATATAAAATTTCAAATGATGTCAATAAATTTTTTAATGAAAGCAACGGTTCTTTAAAATCGTCAGATGGGATGAAATTAGAGTCATTGCAATTTCTTTGGGTTTATTTGGAAATAAATCAAACTTTAGGGGTTTTTATGTAATTAATCAAAATAAAAATATTAAAAATATTAATATTTAACAAAGTTTGTGGCATTTTTCGTCAATTTTAACGGAAGAGGACCAAAAGTGTTAAAAAAGTTATGAAATTTGAACCAAATGTGTTGAGCGCTATAAGCTAGAAATTAACTATGTACACAGTTAAATTATAGGACTGAAAATATAATTTTTCATATATATATATATATATATGAATAAAAAAAATCTAAAGAATGAAAAACTATAGGAACGAAACTCTAAAAAATAATTAACTATAGAAACGAAATTCATTAACCAAACACAGTGTATATATATATATATATATATGAGAAATCGATAAAAATAAAAAAATAAAAAAATTGTGATAAAATATTATTGTTGCTTTTTCCTTGAATCTCAAAAGAACAAGCACCACCAAAAATCAAGGTTGGGAGGGGGGTTGTAATCGTAAATTTTGTAATATTAAATAAATAAAGAATCATTAATTTCAATAAAAATATAATTTTAAAATTTTGAGAATATCTAAATAAAAATTTAATTTTCTTTTGTATATATTCCTTAGGATAATTGGAACATGAGAATTTGCAAATAAAGTCATTTATTTTTTCAATGTTAAAGATAAATAAAGAATAATTTCGTCAATAGAAAAATAGCTTCAAAATTTTAACATCTAAACAAAATTGATATGGGATAGCCAAACAAGCTATTGACTCCAAAAAGGCTTTCAGGCCCACTTAACACACATAGCCCAACAATCCTTTTGGACACAACTGACTGAATCACTCAATCACAACCGCCTAGTCAAGCAGATTGTCCTTGACCGCACCCAACTTGAGGTTTTAAGCCATTGTTCGTTTAGCCATCCCCCAGCCGATCGCCTTGTCTAATGGATGATTGTCGACCAGAGTGCTCACTCCGGTGCTAATTTATAGCCTTACTATATTCAATGCTTCGACGATCAGCGTGTCTCCACATTAATAGCGTGTGCCACTCAAGTACAAATTCTGCCACCAACTTTAGCAGGGAGGTGCACCCCCAGAGTACTATTTACCTTGGAAAGCAGGAGATAATGCCACTTAAAATAGTACCAGGATTGAAAACAACCAACAATCTCCGGCAAGAATAAGACCCTTCTACACTTGATAAGAATATTTTAGACATATCACCCACTAGGAGAATGTTATAAATACCTCACTGCTAACCGCCCTCCAAGTAATGTCATATACACTATACAAACTTACTCTACTAGTCCACTATCTCATTTCAACTAGTACTAACTTGAGCATTTGAGTGCTTTAGTCAGGAGCATCTTGGCTAGTTTAACATTTGTTGTTGTTGCAAATTTCAACCCTAAGAAGAATATCTTTGTTAGATCGTTTGATCTTCCTGATTGAATCAACTCAAATACTACCCTATTTACTAAGTACGACTTTCAACTTTATAAAAAATAAATGAGTATTAAATTAATATAAATTTTAAAAACTAGCAACTAATGATATTTTTAATTTAAAAATATTTAAAAATATAAGAATTGAGAATTAAATCAAAATACACTTTAATGAAATCAAATACTCATAAATTGTTCTCAAATTACAATAGGAATGGATTTCAAAATGAATCCAAGACATTATCGAGCAATTTATGGTCCAATAACATAAATCTCTCCTATTATACAAGAAGTTAAGAGTTTGAATTCGAATAAATTTTTTATGTGCATAAAAATATACAATTTATACTTTAATTTATTTAATTTAATTTTAATAATAAAATAATAGTATCTTGTAGAGAATATAAATTTATTATTATAAGTTATCTCAAAAAAAAAAAATCCAATACAATTGCTACAATGGCACGGACGCCACTATTTGTTGTTTGTAAGGGCAATTGAAGGAATTTCAGATCGCGTCAGCTTACTTTGAATTTACTTAATTTAATTTTAATAGTAAAATAATATTATCTTGTAAAGAATATAAATTTATTATTATAAGTTATCTCAAAAAAAAAAAAAAAAATCCAATACAATTGCTACAATGGCACGGATTTGTTGTTTGTGAGGGCAATTGAAGGAATTTCAGATCGCGTCAGCTTACTTTGACTTCAACCAATCCGCAATCCCCACACGTTTTACTTTGCCCTCTGTTTTTTACTTTCTGCAATATAAATTCACCAATTCTTTGCCCTAAATTCTATTATTTTCTCTGCACCTTCAAATTTCAGATCTACGGGAAGCGAGAAAGGAGAAAAATATTGGAAAAGAACATGGACGCCTTGGATTCAGTTTTCGATCCCTTGAGAGATTTTGCTAAGGACAGCTTTCGCCTGGTCAAGCGATGCCATAAGCCTGATCGCAAAGGTACATCTACCAGGCTAATGTACTGCCTGAGGCTTTTGGTGTTTTACGTAATTTGAATGACTACTGATGTTATGATTGGATATATGCATGTAGAGTTTACGAAGGTGGCGACCCGGACTGCAATCGGATTCGTGGTGATGGGATTTGTGGGTTTTTTTGTTAAGTTGATCTTCATTCCCATCAACAATATTATAGTTGGTGCTTAGTGAGATTTTCATCGGTACAGTCCCTTTTTCCTAATCATCTGATGTTAATTTTGTTCAGATTTTTGGTGGGTTGAAGTGATGGGTTCAAATCTAATTTTAAGAAATCTGAACCTAAATCCTTTTCTGTTTACTATTGTATTCAACGGATTTAAATTTTTGCTAATCGAAATTTGGCCGGTGTTTGTTTATGTGATAGCCGTGTTTGTTTAGGTGGATCTATGTATATCCGTGCAGAGTCTCATAATCCACACAAATAAAAGAAAAGATTTACTATGCTTCTGAAACCTGAGATATATTGTAGTGTTCTGTGAATCAACTTGACTTTTTGGACAGTATTTTCTGTATTTGCATCAAGTATATGCACTTTACAAAAGTTTTTCTTTGCTAAGCTTGGCGCCAATGAAGCTAAAGAAGCTATTCTCATAAGTAATTAATTTTGTGTATCTGATGAAATGTGGGCAAATATATAGATTAAAACGTTTCATATATAGATACGTAGGCTACATTTTTTACTCAGTCACATGTCAAGCCTTGTATTTATCTTCTTGATTATGAAGGTTCATGTGTATATGATGCATTAGTTAATTGGTGTGTATTTGTATGCCTGGTTATTTATAGAACTCATGTACAAGTGTACAATGCATGTCCTGAAGGGAGAAAAGTTCCCAGAAAGAAAGATGGGAACTAAATTATAGGAGGTAAAATGTCTCGTACTACTTGAATTACAGGGGTAGAGTAATATGGGATTGGTCTAATATTGACTGACAATTTCCAGAGCCAGCAAGAAATCTTGAAAAGATAAGTGTAGTGGAAACTAATTGTTTTATTTGATGGATTGCATTCGTCGTTTTTCTTATCTCCTTGTTTTTCTATGGTTCACAATGTGCTATATTTCAAGCTGGACCTCAGTGAAGAGGAGGGACTATGGAATAATTTAGAAAATTGCATCATTTGAAATGAGGAAAGTTGTGATATGATTTGATGAAAATATTTTCCTTAGCACCGGCCTCACTAGAATTCAAGGTCCAAACATAGCCTTAAAGTATTTTTCAAACTTGTTATACAAATGAAAATGAATGTCCTAATTGCTGTGAGAGCATTTAAGTGACTGAATTGAATCTTTTGAGACTATGCCATTTGATTAGATGTTGAAAGCATCGCTAGAATAGCTTCTGTGTAAAATTGTTTACTTTTAGTGACTTAGTTGGCATGACAGCAGTAGGGGTTTTTGCATGTTGTGTGGTCTCTATTAAGTCAAAACCACTTAATAATATGCATGCTTCCCTTGAATGTCGTGTTACCGTGTCCACATGACAATAATGAAGATGCATGTCCTCCTTTCTGCAATGCCAATTTCGTTTCTATGATCTTTTCAGATTGTGAATAAGATCATTTGGGACTAACAGAAACAATTGTGTGAAATTGCAGGCTTTTGCTGGTAAGACAACCTTGACAGACAATTAGAAGGCAGGGCAGATTCCCAGCTGTGTTGATTAGTAGTTAAATCTTTTTCTTAAAATCTTAGAACTTATTCTTAAATAGTGCAATGTGATGGTTACATTTATTTTATGATTGTGGACCTCCAATATACATCGTTTTGCATAAACCGTGTCTATTGTTTGCATTTGTATTTCATTGCTACCTTCTGTTGTCACTTCATTGATAAATTTGAATTGTTTTTACATATCTCCAAAGGAATATAGTGATTAAGCAGTTACTCTAATTTAAAGAAGAGGTTTCAACGCAATCTTATCAGTTGATTGAAAATAATTGTATTGGCTGATCTATAAAAGGATGTGCATGAGATGAACGCGTGAAATTAGCACTGCACTCGTTCATCCCATTTTGATGAGAAAATCTACTTCAAGACTAGTGGGGAGGGGGAAGTCCGTTCCTACTGCTGCTTTCATAGATGAAGAGGAAAAGCACCTGAGCAAAGTCAATGACTAAAGCGTAATCTCACCACTGCATTAAGTGTCGTCTTTGACGACAATAGATTTATTACAAGTACATTATAATAATTTAATGGTCGTAAAAGTTTGAATACGCAATTATATATCATGCTGTAGACAGTTTGTATGCGAGAGTTTCTCAAAGTTGGATTCTTCATCTCTATCAGTTTCAGTAGTTTTAATCGACCATCTCTTCATTATGTATTTGTTGTAGTTATATGAGCAAATCATAATATAAAAATATTTGTTGTAGTTATATGTGCAAATCATAATATAAAAAGTTCATCTAAAATCATTTTTTATTAAAGCCAATGTTTCAAAATATCAAAAGTGCATTGCTCATTTATACTTCTATACTACTAGTTGTCATGGTATGTCATTTCTTCTTGCATGGAATCATATACTATTTTAATAATAATATCCTCTAGCGGTGGGTTCAAGACTCAAGATCACATATACCATTTTTAGCAGTAATATCCTCTATAATATAACTTTAGAAGAAAAATTTATCCGTGAATTACATATTTGGTGGAGCATTCTTTCGGACTTGCATTGTTACTGAATGATCTAATAATTTATAAATTCAATAATAATTGGTGTACACCTCTGCACCCACAAAATAAACCTTATAAAGTATTAATATATTTTTAATCTTTTCTAAATAAAGAATTAAAAAAGAGTTATAATAATATAAATGAAAATGTATATGCACAAAAACAAAATATAGCAATAATTCAAATTCAAATTCAAATAATAGAATTTCTAAAACTTAACTACTATTAAAAGAGAAGCAAAATAATGCATAAAGTACAATATTAAAATTACTCAAAATTCATGAGATTTGATATGAGATAACTCAATAGGCCAAACCCAACAAGCTATCAACCTCAGAGAGGCTCCCCAGGGCCACTTAACATGCACAATCCAATGTCGTTTCTTGACCCAGCTAAGTCGGATCATTCAATCACAATCGCCTGGTCGAGTGAATTGTCCTCGATCACACTCAACGGGGGGCTTCAACTCACTTTGTCTACTCAACTATCCCTTTGGTCAACTGCCTTGTCTGTTTGATGATTGTTGATCAGAGTACTCAGTTTGGTGTTGAATCATATCCTAGTCGCATTTAATACTCTGACAAGCAGTGTATCTCTACATCTCTGCCACCAACTCTGGTAGGGAGGCACACCCTTATAGTACTATTCACATTGAAAAGTAAGAGATGATGCACCTAAAATAGTACCGGGATAGGAAATGATCAATAACCCCCAGGTAAGGATAACATCCCACTACACTTGATATGGCTTCTTAGACATATCACCCATTAGGAGAAGGCTATAAATACTTTACTGCCAAGTATCATCCAAGTAATGCCATATACACTACAAGCTCTTACTCTACTGCTTAATTACCTCATTTCGATTAGTACTAACTTGAGTGTCGGAATGCCTTAGCCAGGGGCACCTCGGCTAATGAGATGCCTAGTTTACCATTTACTGTTGGTTGCAGATCTCAGACCTCGAAGTGTATCACTGTTGGATCGTTCGACCTCCCTAGTCGAATCAACCCAAACACTATTCTATTCACTAAATACGACTTTCAACCTCATTATTTTAGCGCCATCTATGGGAAACTTGAGATTGCAATTGAAAAAATTGTGAACAGTAGAGAAACCGCATCTGAGAGTAAAGATAACGGGAGGTCAGCATCCCCACCTCCCTCTCCGCCTTAATAAGGTTGACATGCTCCAGGTCTTAGTGCCCCTCAGGAGCAAGTTGTTACGTTAACCATACCTCAGCTAATGTAGTTGATACGTAAACATATCTCTGCTCAACTTTTTGATGCATTAAATAGGCACACCACCATGCCAGCCCCTGCTGGTAGTGCAACACCACAACTGTCTCCACTAGAGGAGAGGTCCCCCTAGGACAATTGTGGTGGCTAGGAGTCCAGGTGGCCACCAGCCAGATGAGATGGTAGCCCCAAACGCCCCCAGGGAGAGAGGGGGCAATCGAAGCTAAAGAAGGAAATTGCTGGCTCTATGGACCACCACGTTCAACCTAATCGAGCACAGCAGCACGATAGGGTCGAATGTTCTAAACACGACCAACGCGAAGAAGTGGCTGAATCCGTAGATTGTGCGGCCTAGCTTATTCAAGCCTCACAGCATGATAAGGTCGAGTGTGCGAGACCTCATTTTGATCAAAATATTACCTAATTTGATCGAGAAAAGTGGAAAGAAGTTTTCCATCAAGTGCAACAACTAAACAAATGCCTCAACAAGATCTTAAAGAGAAATACTGATAGACTGCCCAACCTAGAGGGCCCCTAAAGGTCTCATCAAGAGAGAGGTTCCTCTTTCATTCAGGAGATTGTTGATGAGTGCATTGCTATCGATGCCAAGGTCCCAATCAAACTTTCAAGGTATAATGGCTCAACCGACCCCAATAAGCATTTGATGCAGTTCGAGCATATGATGCATCTGCACGAGCACAATGAATACATCCGCACCAAGATGTTGGTGACCACATTCCAACGCATAACACTCATTGAGTTTGTTAAACTGGAGCCCTCATCGATATACTCCTATAATTAGCTTTGTAATAAATTCTTATCCCAATTTATCAATTGGAGAAAGGCGAAACTCCCCCATACTCACCTCCACACTGTTAAGCAGAACGAGGAGGAGTCCCTCCATAACTTCTTTATGAGGTTCAACATGGAGGTCTTGAAGATTGATAATCTTAGGATTGAGTTTCTAATCGATGTATTGTTCCTGGGACTTAGGCACAAGGAATGTACCAATGCTTTGGTATGAGGAGATATATGACCTAAAAGGAGATGGACAAGCCAAAGTTTGGAAACTCTGAGGTCGATAAAAAGAAAAATAAGGAGAGTGATAACTAGAAACATAGAGAGAGAGAGGTCGATCTTTAATAAAACGCTTCCACGACTACACCCCACTGAATATCCCGAAGAGAGATGTCCTATTTGCCAGCCAACATGACAATCTCCTTAAGAAGTTAAGGAGATTGATGGAGACTAAAGCAATGAAAAAATCAAAGAAGTGTTACCACCTTAATAAACAAAAATGGCATGACACAGATGAATGTTTCAATTTCTAGGACGAAATTGAAAGGCTCATCAGATAGGGTTATCTCAAAAAATATATAGTTATTGACCCTTAGGCCCAAGGGGGCAAAATCGATCGCACTCCCCATAGAAAAATGTCGGTTAGCTCGAGGAGGGTGACAAAGGAAAGAAACTTGCTTATAAAGATCGCATACCCATTTAAGGAGTAATTGACATGATTGCAGGAGGTTCTACTGGGGGGACTCAAAATCAGCAAAAAGGCAAAGCCAGAGGAAGCTGAAGTAAATCAAATCCTCATTCATCAAAATAACTTTCCATCTATCGACAAGTGCAAAGCCCATTTCTTTCACTGATAGCGACTTGGCCCACCTCAAAGAAAGAATATCAACCATAAAACTGACTGTCCCATGATAGTCTCTGTTGAGATTGCTAACTTTAATGTGAGAAAGGTTATAGTTGATAATGAAAGCTCAACCAACATCATTTTTCTCTCCACCCTAAAAAGAATAAATTTGGAGCAGCCAAAGTTTGAACCTGTACATACCCCTTTGGTCGGGTTTAGGGGGTCAAAAATTATTCCGAAAAGGTCTATCAATCTCTCAACATCATTTGAAGAGGCATCCCGAAGAAGGACTTTGATGGTAAACTATCTGGTGGTCGACGGCCCATTCGCTTATAATGTCATAATTAGCCGACCAGCTCTCAATAATTTCCATGCTATTATCTCAACCTATCATATGAAAATTAAATTTCCAACCTCTGCTGGCATAGGTGAATTGTTGTGTAACATCAAGAAAGCTTGGAGGTGTTACTATATTTTGGTCAAGTCAAGTGAGCAAAAGACTCGACCCTAATTGAAGATATTGGGGGACATCTCTATAGTAGAACCCAAGGAGTTCCAAGCTCACAAGAAGAGAAAGTTGGAGCATACTCGAGTAAAGCCTATTGGGGAATTTAAAACTATTGAGCTGGAATAAGAAAATCTCGATAAGACAACTCAAATCAGGATAGATATGGGCCTCCCCACTTAGAATGCCTTATGGTCAATTTTCTGAGGAGAAATATTGATATCTTTACTTGAAAAGCATCTGATACCTAGGGAATCAACCCTAGTGTGATCGTGCACCACCTTAATGTCAACCTCTCATACAAACCTATCAAGCAAAAGATGGGGACATTTAATGCCGAAAGGACCCAGATCATCACAGAGAAAGTTAGGAAACTCTTAGATACAAGTTACATTGTACAAATTCAATATCCATCTTGGCTTTGTAATATTTTACTTGCCCCAAAGAATAAGGGACAATGCGTATATGTAACAATTTCACATATTTGAATAAAGCTTGCTCTAAGGATCCTTACCCCCCTGCCTTGAATAGATTTACTAGTAGACTCTACTATTAGTTGGAAGTTATTGAGTATGATGGATGCAATTCAAGGCTATCATTAAATATTCATGACCCCCAAGAATAGGGATAAAACTTCTTTTTTGGTTCCTAATGGAGTTTATTACTTTTTGGTTATGCCTTTTGGACTGAAAAATGCTGGAGCAACTTACCAAAGGTTGGTTAACTTTATGTTCAAGAATGAAATAGGCAAGTCAATGGAGGTGTATGTCGATGACATGATTGTAAAAATAGAAAAGGTCTAGGATCATTTGCTTAACCTCAATCATACTTTTGCAATATTGAGAGCATTTGGTCTAAAGCTAAATCCTAACAAGTGTATGTTTAGGGTTCAAGGAAGTAAATTTTTGGGTTATATGATCAATCAATGGGGCATTGAGGCCAATCCATAGAAGATTCAGGCCATTTTGGACATTACCCCTCCTCAAACAGTCAGAGATGTATAGCGGCTGGTCGGGAGGATTATTGCCCTTGGGAGGTTCATTGCACAATTAGCAAACAAGAGCCTCCTTTTCTTCAAAATTCTCATAAATGTCAAGAAGTTGGGTTTCTAATGGAACAAACAATGTGTTCAGGGCTGCTTGAGTTAAAACAGCACTTGTCCTCACCCCCGATGCTTGCAAAATCTAAACTCAGAGAGGTCCTTCACATATATTTAGTTATTTTGGAAACATTGATCAGCTTGATCCTGGTCTCAACCAAAGATGGAAGCCATCGATCAGTTTACTACTATAGTAAGTCACTCTAAGGACCAGAGTATAACTACTTGGAGATCGAGAAATTTGTATTGGCACTAGTCGCCGTGGCTCAAAAATTACATCCATATTCCCAATCTCATGCCGTGATAATATTTACCAACTAGCTATTAAAGCTGGTGCTGTCGAAGCTAGATACCTCTGGAAGGTTAACTAAATGGGCTATTGAATTGAGAGAGTTTGATATTACCTTCTAGCCGAGAACAACCATCAAGGTGCAAGTCTTGGTAGATTTCATCGCTAAATAAGTTGACCTACTTAAGAAAAATAATGAAGCCCCTCTCACATAAACTTTATACGTTGATGAATCTTCAACCACATTCAAAGAGAGAGTAAGAGTAGCTCTCCATTCCCTAACAGTGGAAGAGTATGATTTTACGATCAAGCTCAACTACGCAGTTACTAATAATGGGGCATAATATGAGGCTTTCCTTACTAGAATGAGGATGGCACTCAACTGAGGCGTCAAGCACTTGGCTATGATCATAAATTCCCAACTGGTAGTAGAATAGGTTGGGAGAAATTTTGAGCCTAAAGATTTCATGATAAGCCAACACCTGGTGGAGGTTAGAAAATTACAGCAATCATTCAAAAAGTTCACCCTCAATTAGGTACCTCAATCTGAGAATAAGTGTGCGGATGCCCTATTCAAATTTGCTAGCTCAATTAGGGGCACAAGAGACAAGATAATAACATTTTTGGTTGCTAATAGGCCTTCGATCAGCCTACTCAAGGAGCACCTGGTAAGGAGCATTGAGGAGACAATCCCTTTATGGCAGGATCCGATAAAACTTTGTTTAAGTCATAGCACAATCCTTGAAGATAAACATGAGGCTTGTTGCCTTCGAGGACAAGCTGTCAAGTTTGCATTAGACAAGCATGGCTAATTGTATAAGAGGTCAATCTCTGGACCACCCTTAAGGTGCTTGGATCCTGACTAGACTCATGAAGTATTGCAGGATATCCATGCAGGCATGTGTGGGAACCATTTTAGGGTAAGATCTCTTGCACATAAAATAATCAGGATGGATACTTTTGGTCGACATTACTTTATGGATTTTGCTTGAAAATGTATATCATGCCAAGTTCATTCAAACCTGCCGCATCAACCCACCGTGCCTATGGTCAATGTCCAAATTTCTAAGCCACTCAACTAGTAGGGGATTGACATTTTGGGTTTATTGCTAATGTCATAGGTCAATGAAAGTTCATAATCGTGGCGGTCGAATATTTTACCAAATGGGTTGAAGTTAAGGTTATCCCAAAGATAACCGACGCAGCCATTAAGAGTTTCATTTGAAAAAACATCATCTACCATTTTGGCCTACCTAAGATCCTTATTTCAGATAATGGAACTCAATTTCAAAGCAGAAGTACTAGAAGTTGGTACAAAGCCTTGGGAATCACCCAACACTTTACTTTAGTATATAATTCTCAATTGAACGACCAGATAGAAGTGACAAATAGAATAATTCTTGACCATTTGAAAGTCAAGATACAAAATACTGGCTCGAGCTAGGCAGAAGACCTCCCAAGAGTGTTGTGGGCGTATAGGATAATCCCCTGTACAGCTATAGGTCACAATCTTTACAGCTTGGTCAATGGGTCTGAGACAGTCATCTCTTCAGAACTCATACAACATACAGCTCGAGTTATTCATTTCCACCCACTCAGGAACACATCAGAAAGAAAGCTCGACCTTGAGACTATTGATGAGCGAAGGCAAAAAGCTTACAATACCATGCAGTGCTACAAGTATAAGATGGTGGAGAACTAAAACAAAGGGGTCAAGCTGTGCTGTTTTAAAATCAAAGATCTCATTCTCAAAAAGGTGGAAGTATCTAAGAATGTTGGTAAGCTTGACCCAAAATGGGAAGGCCCTATACCATGGTGAAGGTATCAAAGTATAACGCTTACCGACTTGCTAATATGGATAGGGATGAGCTCCCTCACCCATGGAACGCTATTAACTTGAAGAAATTCAACATATGAAAGCACGTTGTAATCATCCTCATATTCTATGATATAAATAAAGTTCCAACAATATTGCTATCATTTGTATGCATTATCACAGCCGTATCTACCTCACACTATTCTAAATTCTAGTCAACCCCGTAATCGACGAACAAGTAGCTTCACCCTGCCACTCAAGCTTCAAGTCAATCCTATAGTCGACAAACAAGCAACTTCATGCTGCTACTCAAGTTTTAAGTCGACCCTATAGTTGACGAACAAGTAGCTTCACACTGCCACTCAATTTTCAAGTAGACCACGTAGTTGACGAACAAGCAGCTTCACGCTGCTACTCAAATTTCAAGTCAACCTCGTGGTCGATAAACAAGCAACTCCACGCTGCCACTCAAAGGCTTTAAGTTAACCCCATAGTTGACAAACAAGCAACTTCATGCTTCCACGCTAAAATTTCAAGTCGACTCCACAGATGATGCAAAAGCGGCATCACGCTACCAAAATAAAGTTCTAAATTGACCATGCAGTCAACTCAAAACAACTATATATTACCAACTTAATACTTTTTAACCCAAACTATATAATTGACCCAGTATTCGATCAACAAGTCAATCATAAAATAATGAAAATCAACTATAAAGTTGTGAAAATAAATTATTTACTGTGAAGATAAACTATTAAATGCACTTTGGAAAGATCATGCGTCTCTCAACACTAACCAAAATTGATAACAAAGTTGTTGAATTTTTTGGATAACTATCTTGACAAACTTGGTTGTCAACTATTCACCCATACAATCATGATAGTAAAGTTGCATTTGATAAGAAAGATATGAAATTGAATTCATTCAATAGCAGGGATATGAAAATGATCTTTTATTCATTGGAATGTTCATTACAATAGCATTATATTACAAAGAAAGAGAGAGAGAGAGAGAGAGAGAGAGAGAGAGAGAGAGAGTAAAAGCAAACAATAAAGAGAGTTTGAAGATTATGTTTGGCTTAATCCAACTTAGCCATCTTCCTACGAGTCTTTGTTGAGCTCTAGTATCACTGATGTGAGCAATTGAATAGCTAGGGCTGGTTGCGAAGGCCCTACAACATCACTCATGAAACCAGTTGAGTGCAATACGTACTTCACTATGTCGACATGCCTATGATTTATTTGGAAGGCAAGGTCCTCAATAAAAGCGAACTTGCTCACCAGTTCAGCTAGCTTAGCCTCGGCCTCGCTTGTTTTTGTTGGGTTTTGATCAAGGGTTCAGTAGGAACATTTGTTGTAGTATCTCTCTCTCCACCCCCATCAACCACGCTCTTTTTTTATTCTGGATAAAGCTACAACTTCTCATCGAGGGTAGGGTTTAATATGTCCATGTCCTCTGCTTGAAAAATGTAGCTGAGATACTTAAGCTACTTTATTGCATTTTTAAATGTATCGCGAGCATCATCAATGGACAAAACTATGTTCACGTCCTAGAAGGCCAAGCTCACCATGAATTGTTCCACTACCTCCCACCATATCATAAGGAGCTATCAAGAGAAGGCCACCTGAGCCTCCTTGAGTACATCTGCGTGGCCGGTAGATTGACTAGAAGAGTAGCTCATCTACATGTCCAAGTGAGTCTTTTTTAGCACGGAGTCCATTCGACTTCTCTCCTGATCGCCTGTACCAGCTATTGATCTTTACATTCAATTGCTCCTGAAGGTCAGCTACTTCCTTTATTAGTTGGTTGACTTAGAGCTGGGAAGACTTAAGCTGAACCTTGAGGGTTTCTGCATACCCTCCCTCTCGCAGCTTCTCGTAATCTGCAAAGGCCAATTCTGATCGACGATAAAAGTGATATCCTAGTTAGCTCACTTGAAACAAAGGTTGTTAATGAATAATGCAATTTTTTGAAAGAATAACTCGATGAGAAAATAATCAATCTCACAGTTACCATATTGCTATGGTAGGCCAGAGCCCTAAGTGTGCCAACTTGACTCATGCCCATGAATCTCTGTTGGTTTGAGGAAAAGCGCCCAATCACTATCTACTTAAGGGCGTCGGAGCCCATCATCCTTGATTGTATGATGGAGGTGGAATTAGTTACCTCCATGGTAAGGTTAAGTTCAAAGCAGGATAATTCTAATTGAGGAAATTAAAACAGCACCCCATCGCCACACTTGCCAAACAAATTGTAACCTGTCACTGCCATTGATTTGCCTTTGTTGCCCGCTGTTTTCTTAGGTATCAAGCCTCCTTTCTCGGTTATTTGTCTTTTGCCTTGACCAGTGGGGCTACTTTGAACACACTCTTCTAATCGAGTAGGTTGAGGCACTTGTTTGATTTGGGGTATGGCAGGGGCGATGGTCAAGCAGGATAATATGGCAAGCTCTACTATAAAGGCCTCTCATCGAGTAACCGCATGACAATGTTCGTCGTTTCTTTAGGCACTTCCCATGGTTTTTGCTTGACTAAAGGCTATTACTTCTTCTAGATCTACCAATAAGAGATAAATTAAATCAATCAAAATCAAGCGAAAAGATAGAAATATGCAATTAACATAATCGACGAAGATCTCTACCTTGTTGGTTGCTTGCAAGCAAGTGGAGCTTGATCGATGATAGTCTAACCAACACTAGACACCTCTCATCGATCAAAATCAAGGCCTCTATCTGCCCAAAATTGATTAGGTCTCGAGCAAAAGTCTAGGGCTAATTGGGCATTTGGTTCCCTAGCATTTCCACATGCCCTTTCCACCACTCCCTTGGAATGTTAAACTCTCTAGGTCCTCGAACATAAAAAAATATTTTTTCCACTCTTGGCCATACGAGGAGAAGAGGGCTACTAGAAACTTTCAACATAGATGTGCCGCTAGATAATAGAAGCCGAACTTTTCACTACTACTCGACTTTTGAGATATTGACAAATAGAACAAATTTGAAAAATTGGCAAAAGTGATTAGCTATTCAAACAAGTGAATCAACACAGCAAAACTGTAGATGGTGGCAAAATAGTTGGTAGGAGTTAGGTTATATAGACCTCGAGGCCCCCAGGAGGTCGACTATGGTTGACGTTAAGGGAAACTTAGGGTTGCACCTGAATCTCTCCTCAAACATTGTTATGCATCCCCTTGGAGGTCGATGCATCCTACTTTGAGTTGTGGTATAAATAAGATGAGACGGTTTGTAAATAGTTTAAGTTTAACTCAATGAAAGCTTGTATTTGGTTCAATCTTTTCAAGCTCGAGCCAAGACGAGCTCAAGTTCGTCAATCAAACAAGCCGAGCCAAGTTCAATAATATTCAGCATGAAAATTCACGAGTTTAAATGAGATTTTTTATTATATATATAAATATACATATATATATAATTATAATATAGGCTAATATAATAAAATCTATAAGAAAATAATGATAATAATAATTTAGTTTTTTATTTTTACAAAAATATAGAACAAAATTATTTAAAAAATTTATAATTATAGATTTTGTTTTAAGTCTAAATGAGCTATAGTTAATTCAAACCTATACGAACTTGAGTTTGAGCTCATCTAAGCTTAACAAATCAAGCTTTTCTGCCTCTCTATAAATAGCTTTATCAAGTCAAGTTCGATAAGGCTTGTCGAACATTCGTCTATTCCAACGAGCCGAGCCTGAACCTGCTAGATTCGGGCTCGGCTTGGTCCAACCTATTTACACCCCTAACCTTGAGGCCTGGGCACCAAAAGTTCATACTCATTAGGAATATGGTACATCTCTCTAATTTGAACTAAGTCAGTAAGGGAGATTTAGGAGACTATTTCACTATAGTGGTCTGATGTAAAAAATTGACCGCGTAATGTTGGCACCTCACTTGGGCCAGCCTTGCCCTTAGAGGTAATCCTCTCAGTGCTCAAGCTGCTCGAGGTCGAGCTATCACTTGACAAACAATCAGAAATATTCTCACGTGCGCTCTTAGACACATTTTCAACCCTAATTTCCCATTAGAACTATATGCTCTGAGATCTAGTATCCTTACTATTTGATGTAGTTGACATCTTTGCAAAGAAAAATGAAGGAAAACATAAGCTTGCGAATGAACTTATGGTAGGTAGCTTGAAAATTCTAAAGTGTATAAAGGAATTAGAGAACTCTGAAGGCAAGCACTTGACCCGACCAAATTTTAGTAAAAGTGAAAAATGAATGTTTCTACCCCACCTATTTATAAGCTCTTGGACACGAGAACCCAAGCGGCAGTAATAATTGCACTATCGCCCCCTAGCACTTTATATTCTATGATGTAACTAATGCATTAAATGAGCAAAATCATTAAAAACCCTAGTTGAGTATTCAAAAACCCTTATCGAGAGTTCAAAACCTTGGTCGAGAATTCAAAAACTTTGGTCGAAGACATATAACCATTATAACTGTTATTCAGTTATCCACTTCATGTTTCTTTTCATCGACAAGCTTGATTAGGACCATGAGTGAAGGGGACTTATGATATGGGATAGCCCAACAGGCCCAACCCAACAAGCTATCAACTTCAAAGAGGGCCCGTAGGCCCACTTAATATGCACAACCCAATGTCATTTCTAAACCCAACTAGGCCGGATCACTCAACCATAACTGCTTGGTTGAGTGGATTATCTTCAATTACACTTAACGAGGGGCTTCAAGCTATTTTGTCTGTTTAACTATCCCTCTGGTCGACTGCCTTATTTATTTGATGATTATCGATTAGAGTGCTCACTTTAGTGCTAACTCATATCCTGGTTGCATTTAATGCTCTAACAAGCAGTGTGCCTCCATATTAATGGTACGTGCTATCCCAATACAGTCTCTGTCACCAACTCTGATAGGGAGGCGCACTCCCAGAGTACTATTCACTTTGAAAAGTAGGAGATGATGCCACCTGAAATAGTATCGAGATGGGAAATGACCAATAACCCCCAAGTAAGGACAAGATCCTACTACACTTGATAAGGACTTCTTAGACATATCACCCATTAAGAGAAGGTTATAAATACCTCACCTCCAACTATGCTCCAAGTAATGCCATATAGACTATAAGCTTTTACTTTACTGCTCGATTACCTCGTTTTGACTAGTACTGACTTGAGCATCGGAGTGCCTTAATTGGGAGCACCTCGGCTAGTTTAACATTTGCTGTTGGTTGCAGATCTCAAACCTCAAAAAGTATCACTGTTAGATAGTTCGACCTTTCTGGTCGAATCAATCCAAACACTACCCTATTCACTAAATACAACTTTCAACCTCATCAAAACTTAAAAAATGTAACTGAATTAATAAAGATCTCCTTACATTTGAAACACATAAGGATGAATTAGTTCTACAATAAAAATACAGAAGATTAACAATGGAAAAAGGAAAAAAATATGGAAGCAAATATCATAGCCACTAAACATTATGAAGATATTTGCAAATTTTGAATAATGACATGAGATGACATTTTTGAATTTTGTTGGAGAAAATAATTTTAGAATATGTAAGAGAATATGGGTAGATGGACAAAAAATTAAAGGAAGTTGACGGAGGTTGAGGATGCTGAAGGGAAAAATTATGTCATAAGGGTTACAACAGTTACATATTCAGGATAATAAGAAGACTAAAAGATTATGTTTCTCTTACAATTGAGATAGTTAAGAAATAAACGAGTGTAAATTATTTGATTAAAAATATCAACATAGGAATATTTTGGGCATGCCATAATTTGGTGTATCGGTGAGTATAAGGGTACCTCCCTTTTTATAGGTGACTGTGCATATTAATTTTGTCCAATTGAAGAGAGACACATATAAATGCTAGTTATTAATTAATTTTTTTTATTTATCTTGAAATTTATTAAATTTAATTTCAAAAGATAAATATTTAATTTAATTAATACTCTAATATTTATTTTATGCTCAAATCAAATATTGACAAGTATCAAAGATAAACTATCTACATCTATGGACCAATCAAATCAAAAATATTGATATTATCTCTTGATATCTGATATCTCTTGATATTTAATATAATCCTTTCAAAGAGATAACTATTAAAAGAGTTTAATTCAATTTGAAAGTCTCCCATCATGTATCTATGTAAAGGGAGTAGCTAAAGCTCATTCAACACATAACATAAACTCTTGCAAGAGAGAGAAAACTTTGAAGGAATCTAGCAATTCTTCAAATCAAATTTAAGAAGATCCACGGCGTTCAAGGCATTCTTTGATGAGCTCATTAAATTCAAGATCATATTCGAAAAGAAAGAATCAAATGATTAGATTATATATTGAATCCACAGTTGATAGATTTTAATATTATTTTATTTGTACGATTTTTCTTGTCTTGTAATTTTAATTTTGCAGACAAAGAAACTATGCTTACTAATTTTGGCATGCCTAATGGAACCATCTCTACCTCGCATTTTTTCCTTTCATCAAGATTGAAGTATCAAATTGCTACCAACAAGACTACAACATTGAAAATTACTACCTCAAATTCCTTAAGTACTGAAGCAAAAAAGTGTTAGCGTCATCACAAGAAGTACGCCCAAGAAGCTACAATCATCTTCGGAAGTAGTTCCTTCCCTTGCTGTAGAAAAGATGTTGCCACATTTTATTAATATAAATGAATATGGTGGAGACTCAAAGGAGTAATTGCATCATCCATTCCCCACTTAACATCAAATTCCTCAAACACGGCGACAATAATGGTGCAATTACTTCAACCTTGGAAAAAAAAATTACAAATTTGACGAAGGCCATTGAAGGACTCATGAAGCATATTCGAGAGTAAAGCGTACAAATCTCCAAATTGATGAACAAAGTGGAGAGTTTTGATGCTAGCTGCATAGTGGAGAAGCAAATTGAGGTTTATGACAAAGGTGAAATATCCACAAGGAGACAATTAGCCAAATATGAAGAAATTGCAATAAAAGAACTAGAAGTTTCCATTAGACTAATTCCCATTGACCTACTGAAGGAGTTTATCATGAAGACTATAAAAAACAAGCTAGATGGAACTTCCAAGTTGTCTATAACTTAAATCAAGCCATATACTCAAAGGATTGATAACTTGAAGATGCCAATCGGTTACCAACCCTTAAAGTTTTAGCAATTTGATGGCAAAGGCAACCTAAAGTAGCACGTGGCTCATTTCATTAAAACCTAAAATAATGCTTGGATATATGAAGATTATTTGATCAAGTAATTTATTCGATCATTAAAGGATGATGCCTTTGATTGGTACATTGACTTGGAGGTAGGCTCTATCGATAATTTAGGGCAACTGGAACAAGTGTTCCTCAATTGTTTCTACAGCACTTGAAGGACAATTAGCATGACAGAACTTACCAACTCTCGCTAGTGAAAAACAGAACCTGTCATTGACTACATCGGTCGTTGGAGAAATTTGAGTCTTAACTATAAAGATCAATTATCGGAGGCTTTAGTCATTGAGATATGCATCTAAGGAATGCATTTGAGTCTTTGCTACATACTGCAAGGAATTAAGCCAATTTTTTTTACAGATTTGGCAAATCATGCACATAATATTGAAATGAACATGAATTTTGATGAACAAAAAGACCTAAGTAATGTTGATGATGATGAAGATGTTGGGGGCAATTAATTTTCATTTTCAAATCACAAATGCTCCTTAATAAAAGTCTAAACTATCAATGATACTCCCAAATAAGAGTATAAACTATCCAAATATTCAAAGTCTCCATATGTACTTCTTGATATGAACTTAAACTTTTAATAAGGTTCCTAAATAGGAGCATAAACTATCTAATTATTCAAAGTCTCTCATGTGCTCATTGACATGAGTTTAAACTTTCAACAAGGCTCCTAGATACAAGTATAAACTATTTAAATATTCAAAGTCACCACATGTACTCTTGATATGAGTTTAAACTTTCAATAAAACTCCTAAGTATGAGCATAAACTATCTAAATATTCAAATTCTCCCCGTGTACTCCCTAATAAAAGTGTAAACTGTCTATTAAATTAAACTACAGTCAACTTATTGACATGAGTATAAATTGTCAACGAAATTCAAGTGGACTCCTTGACACGAGTGTAAAATATTTATTCAAGTTAAATATATTTGTTGACGCACAAGCCTAAATTGCATGTTATTCTTGGCCTGTATAAGTGTAAATTGTGTATGACACTCCTCTCAAAAGGATATTTACTTTAAATTATATTATGACTTAACCTTGTTGTTGGGCACCATAGCTCGATGAATGCTTGGAGGATGTTCTTATCACAAACATATGTGAAAAAATAAAAAATTTGGGAGAAAAAGAAGACGTCTCAAAAACTTAAAGCCTTTCATTTTTCATGGATCATTGGCACATTTTTTGCCAAGCCTTGAAGTGTGGGCATTTGTAGATATATTAATTTTGCCCAATTGAAGAGTGACAAGTATAAAATAATATGCTAGTTATTAATTCAATTTTTTTTACTTATCTTGGAATTTATTAAATTTAATTTCAAAAAATAAATATTCAATTTTAATTAATACTCCAATATTTATTTTATACTCAAATCAAATATTGACAAGTATCAAAAATGAAATGTCTATATCCACAGACCAATGAAATCAAAGATATTGATATTATCCCTTGATATCTAATATCTCTTGATATTTGATATTATTTTATTAAAGAGATAACTATTAAAGGAGTTCAAATTAATTTGCAAATCTCCCTTCAAGTATCTGTATAAAGGAAATGATCAAAGCTCATCCAATACACAACACAAACTCCTGCAAGTGAGAAAACTTTGAAGGAGTTCAGCAATTTTTCAAATCAAATTTAAGAAGATTCACGGCGTTCAAGGAGTTCTTTATGAATCTAATTAAATTCAAAATCATATTTTGAAGGAACGAATGTGAGGATTAAATTACAAATTGAATCCACAGTTGATAAATTTTACTTTTATTTTATTTGTACGATTTTTCTTGTTTTATAATTTTAATTTTGCAGACAAAGAAATTACGCTTATAGTGACTACTAAGCAAAGTTTTATCTTATAAATTTAAATCTTTGCAAGATCTATAGATTAATCTTGTATTTATTTTATACGTAAAATTTATCGCTCTCCAATCTTTTTTGTCATTTTATTTTTACATTATTGTAGCTACTTTCATTCCATATCTATACTATTATATATAAAATAGTTTTGTGTTGATGTGATTGTGTGATACTTGGCAAATGTCCAATTTTTAGAATTTGAGTTTTTAATTCAATTAAAAAAATTCTCATTGATTACTAATTTATCTTTTAAATTTATTTTGGTATAACTAACTTATCTAATATAACTAAAATATCATGGTGTATTTATCCAAAATTACAGCATATATTTTATCTCATTGGATAATTTTGAAATAGTCAAAATTATATATCTTTATCTCATTAGATAAGTTCAAAATTGAAAAAGTGGTTAATAAGCACCAAATTAGGTAATTGCATTTATTTTATATATACATTTTGTCATTGTACAACCTTTTCATAATTTTATTTTTACATTATTGTAGCTAACATTATTTCATATATTTTGTACTTGAACAATGTAATTTTTGAATATTTCAGTATTTCCTTAAGTAGTTGAAATTATTCGAGCAATTTTTCTATTAAAAAAAATATTATGTAGTATTTTTTAAAAGAATTCGTTACATTTATTAGTGTCATGTGATTTGTCCACACGTCTAATCATGTCCACATAAAAAAAAAAAAAAGAATCTTTTATGATTATATTTAACATTATTTGTCTTGATATGTTTATCTCAACCAATTGAATTTTTACTTATATTAATGATATGTGTTATATATAATATCTTTACATCTCTACCAATACATAAATAAAATATAAATATTGTGTGTATAAAAAATTTACCTATATGTAGTTAGAAACTTAAAAATTTACTACAATATTTTTACAAAATTGATATATTGTTTACTTTCATACCAAATTTACCTTGATAATTTTAACTACTAAAAATAATTACTTGTGTCTTGGCATATGAAAAGAGTCAAGATACAATTATAGTAAATACATTGAAACTATCTAATAACTATGACTTTAAAAAAATATTAAACTTATTTTTTCGCCAAAAGGATTAAATATTTTTATTTACTTAATTTAGTTTTACATTTTTATCTAGAAAAATTCAAGATTTATCTAAGTAAGGTAGTTTAATATCTAATAATAATTTTTTTTTTGTATTTATATTGATAGAATCACTTTATTTTTGAATAAGCAAGACATTATTAAATTATTTTTGTGTCTTGATTAAATAATGATTTTCTTGACAACTTAGAATTTTAAAAATAAAAAATCATTAAATAATTTATATTAAGTACATCTCGCTAGTTAAAAAAAAATTGTTTATTAACTATGATTAACTTCTAAATATTATAATTTGCTTAATAAACTTTAAATCTGGTTCGCTTCTTATGGTAATGTTAAAAACCTACTAATATATACCAATATATCATTATTTTGTCCGTAAGAGTTGTTAGTTAATTAAATGATTTCTTTTACAGTAATTGGTATGTAAGCCATAAACTAATCAAAGTTTTTTAAATTTATCTATTTTTAAAATAATTTCCCTTGATTATGCAAAAAAGTTACAGACAAACCATATAGAATATAATTAAGAATTTAATTTAAATTTAAATTTATTTCAAATACAAGAAGTTATTTTCAAAATATCGATAAATTTTCAATTCATATTATCAAAATTTTCAACTCAGATCATTTTAGTTTTCAACAACACAATGATGTAAAATTCATTCTTAATTATCTAAAGTAATTATAGAGAACATAAACCTATGATATTGGATAGAGTAAAAAATGTTTTTGATATTGGATGGTCCATCAGGCCCAACCCAACAGCTATTAGTCCCATAATACACTTTCAAGCCCACCTTATTTTAGAGTGTCAACCATCGCCTTGTCACCTATATAGCGAGTTGGGCCGAGCCATTTGACCATAACCCCCAAGTCGAGTAGAGTGTTCTCGATCATATCCGAGGAGAGGTTTCAGGCTGCCGACTCTCTTTAATTATTTCTCTGGTTGACTCATTGTCAACTAGAGAAGTCGTCCTGACATCGAATTGTATCTCTGCCGCATTTAATTGCCCTAATAGGAAGTATATCTCTATATTAATTGTGCATGCTACCTTAGTATCACCTCTGCCTTTACTCTTGTCAGGAGGCGTGCCATCAGCATACTATTTTGTCCTGGAAAGCAAGAGGTGGTGCCACTTGAAATTGTACAAGGGGGAGATGACCTATAGTCCCCATATAAGGACAAAAACTCTCTACATTTGATAGGGGCATTTTGTATATATTATCCATCTAGAGAAGGTTATAAATACCATATTGCCAGCCACTTTCAAGATATGCTATTTTATACTATAAGTTCTTACTCTACTGCTTGATTTATCCACTTGACTAGTACTAACTTGAGCATCAAAATGCCTTAACCGAGGGTACCTCAACTAATTTGACATTTACTAGTGATTGCAAATCGCAACCCCAAAGATATTTCTCAATTGGATCACTCGACCAGCTTAATTGAATTAGCCCAAACACTTACTCAATATAATAAACACAGCTTTCAACCTCATCAATTTTCAAAATTTGATGAATGATCATTTGATAGTAAATGACATCAATCTTTAAATTTTTTTAGCATACTTGTTTGTGCTTCTTAGTATTTATACTGATGCATTTATTTACATGTTTTTGCTTCATAAGAATTTATAAAAAATATTTTTGTATATGAAAATATTAATATTTGAATGTAATAGCTTAGATCAAGGAAGCCTAATTGAAATTATGTATCATACTAAATTATTTGTACATGCTATACTTATAAAAGAAATCCATGAGGGATATGCTCTTATACATTGAGCTGACTATTAAAAATTTATTTATTATTTTATAATAATTTACCTAATATGTGTTATTTGATAATTTTAAAAGTGATGAATAACCCGATAAATAAAAATAAATATATTTACTTATCAAATATTTTATGTTATAAAGCACGTGCTAAGCTAGTGGATAAATAATAACTCAATATAATTTAGAATATAATAACTCAATACACTTATATATACATATATATATATATATATATATAATTTAAAAAGTGTATGAATAAAATCTTGTACTACATTTTTTCCTCACTTTTTCTCTCTACGATCTATTCAAATATAAAATATTCTAAATCTAACATTTTCACTAAAATATTCATTTTATATTAGTTAATAATAAATTTTTTTCCTTAAAATATTAAGAATGATAATATATATCTTTTAAAAACATAAAGTAAAATGGATATTGTTGTAAAATATTTTAAAAATATTAAAATTATGCACCGGATACATGCTTATAAAATGATATAACAAAGTTTATGTAAAACAATCGAGAAAGTAATATAACTGTAGCAAATAAAACACTTTACGTGGAATTGGAACTCAGTATTCAACTTCTTTGTACTTTTTAACTCTTGAATTAGATTTGATCTTAAACTTCAAAAAACTATAACAAAAAGGTTCTCTCCACTAGTCCAATGGCCGGTGATCTATTTGTATAAGTCTTTTATATAATATGAAAATATAATATAGAAGGTCAGGAATTTGAATCATAATGGATATTTGCATGTGTGTTAATAATAAAAAGTTCAGGAATAGAGGTGTAAGTTGAGTCGAGTTGACTCACGAGCCAGCTTAGCTCAATATGGAAAACCTTAGCTCAAGCTCAAGATTATTTGAACTTGATCCGAGTTTATTAAGTTTGAGTTTGAAATTGAGCTAAGCTTGAAGTTTAAGATACTGGCTCAAACTCATGAGTTGGTTCACAAGCCATAGCAACTTGTAAAATAATATATATTTATTACATAATATATAAAAATAATAACTCAAATAATATGTGCCACATATTAAGGTAATTTTCAAACTATAATTCAATTATTCATCTGCATATTGTTTATTAATAAATATTAATTTATAAGATACTAATTTATAATGTGCAAAATACTAAAAATAAATAGCATTATATATTTGAAGAAAAATGTAAATTTTCTAATTCAAATAATTTTATAAAATTTTATATTATATATGATTACTGCATGCTTTTTAAATATAATAATGTAAGTTTGAAATGAAAATTCATCATTATTTTAATAATTTTATTTTTATATTTTAGTGTTCAAATTCCAAAAGTTAAAACAATAATCTTACTTGAAATTTAATAAAAATTGATTAACTTTTAAAAAAATTGGTAATGCTGGTGAATTTGCTAATAAATAATATTTCTCAAGAATTTCATAGGAAATAGTGAAGACTAAATTGAGCTCAAACTCAAACTCGCATATTGAATGTGGAAAATGTTAGATGAGCTCAAACTTGGCTCGAGTTTGATTGTGACTCAATATTTTATGAGCTCATTGAGCTCGAGCTTGAATTTGACATTTATCAATGAGCTTAAGCTTGAACTTGAATTTGAAATTTTGTTATGCTCAGCTCATTTACTGTCATATTTAGGAGTTTGAATTCTAATAGACTCTAATGGATGAGTTAATAAAAGAAAAAAGGTTCCCTCCACTAATCGTGTGTGTTAATGATAAGAGGTTTAGAAATTCGAATCCTAATAGATTCTGATGAGTGTGTTAATAAAAGAAAAAAGGTTTGCTCGATTGATCGTGTGTGTTAATGATGGAAAGTTCAAGAATTTGAATCTTACTAAACTTCGATGAGTGTGTTAATAAAAGAAAAAAGATTCACTCCACTAATTGTGCGTGTTAATGATAGAAAGCTTAAGAATTTGAAATTTTAGTATACTCTTATGAGTTTGTAAATAAAAGAAAAAAAAAAACGTTCCCTCCCCTGATTCTCAAAACTCAAGGGCGTAGATATCAGTTGCGCAGAAACTAAAAGGACTAAGTGGAAATAATCAGTTTTTCCCTCTGCCCATCAGTAAAACCCTAGTGAGATTTTCTCCACCACCCCACTCACCCAATATGTAAACCGGCTGCCGCTCTCTGTGAGTCTTCCCCCACCCCGCCGCACCCCCCGGCTGTATATCTTCATGTGTATATGAAAATATATATGTAAATATGCAGATATGTGTGTCTGTGTCTGTGTCTGTGTCTGCGCGAGAGTGCGCGCTTACGTGTAGATTTGGTTTGAATGTGGTAGTATTTGGATTTCACTTTTGAATTTAACCTTGTAATTTCTTTTTGAGGGCAGGAATCCGATAGATCAGCCTCAAATCCGGCTATTATTGAGCAATGTCTGTCACCTTTTATGATCTCAGCTCGGCTGCTGGCCTTAAGAAGCTTGATGACTACCTCTTGCCCCGCAGTTACATTACTGGGTCAGTTTAAGCATGTTTCTTTTAGAACTCCTTATGTTTCTATTGGATTGCGATCTCCGATTGGTAGTTCTGCCCTGATTCACCATGAATTTTTGTTTGTTGGACAGAAATAATTGTCTTAGTTACAAAGATATGTTTGTCTTTTTATGGAAACTCTGATTTTCGATGTTGATGGATAATTAAGTAAAGTAACTTGGGAAATAGAATGGATTATTATTAGCAAAGTATTAATTAAATAAAGTGATATAGGCAATGGGAAGTATTCATGCTTGATGGCAATTATCTAAATGATTGTTTGGATAACATGAGCCACTTTAAATGTGAATGTGCACGAGCCAAGCAATCACTTGGCATCTAGGTCTTGTAGTGTTTTTATGGTTGGTCTGGTTTTGGCTTGACCTATTTCAGGGTATAATTATCCTAGGTGGTGAGCATATTGTGGGAGCCATCCAATGGTTCTTCTAAGTAGGGTTGTAGTCAAATGATGCCAACTGCATATTTTTATTGGGGTTAGATGATATGTGTTTATAATCTGTTTAATTATGGGCTGTTCTTAAAAATATTCAACCCATGTATGTTAATTATGTTGTCATACCTTGTTTCAGGTATCAAGCTTCCAAGGATGATCTCACCGTGCATGCTGCCCTCTCAAAGCCTCCATCATCCGACTATGTGAATGTGTCACGTTGGTACAACCATATTGAAGCCTTGTTGAGGATTTCGTATGTCCTTCCCAACATGACTTATAAACCTCCACATGTTAAAATATTTTTCTGGCTTGCTTAGTTTTCCTGACTGTGATGGCTTTTCTATTTAATTTGTTTGGGCCTTTGCAGTGGAGTTTCTGGGGAAGGTTCTGGTGTAACTATTGAGGGGTCAGCTCATGTCACTCAGTCTATTGCCACTCCTCCAGCAGCAGACAGTAAGGCAAGAATGAGAATATAAATTTTCTGCCAATATTTCAACTCTAATATGAGACAATTTCTCAAAGTGTCCTCCTTTCACTTTGATTTGCTTGCACTTCTGTCCACTTAATTTATTTTGCTATCTAGGTTTGTAGAAACAATAATCTAAATGGACAGATTTACAACCTTCTATTTTGTGTGGAAATGTAACTTTCAGGCCTCAACTGCTGAAGATGATGACGATGATGATGTTGATTTGTTTGGTGAGGAAACTGAGGAAGAGAAGAAGGCTGCTGAAGAACGTGCAGCAGCTCTGAAGGCATCTGGAAAGAAAAAAGAGTGTAAGTTCATTATTACTTGCTGCGTGGAGCTAGTGTCTTCTTGTCTTGCAGATCATCAAACATTCTATATCGATATTCCCTTAAATGGAGTTGTAATTTGGTGGCGAATCATTGTAATTTATCATATTCGTTTCTTGGGACAATAGGAATTTGATATTGCATTGCGCATATCCTAGCAGCTCTATTTTAGCATATGGCTGTTGTTTTATTTCAGCTGGGAAATCATCAGTCCTGCTGGATGTAAAACCATGGGATGATGAGACTGACATGAAAAAGCTTGAAGAAGCGGTGAGAAACGTGGAGATGGAAGGTCTACTTTGGGGTGCATGTATGTACATCCCTTCTTATTGACCAGTAACTGTTAGGCTGTATATGGCTCACTGATATGTCGTATTAAGATGCTTGTTTCTAATCTTTTAACATATGCATCCACTCCTCCATTTGGGAAAATCTATGCAGATTGTGGAGGAATTATGGTGTGGTATTTCAGTGTGGTGTCTTCTTAGCATTTATCTTAATTACTGCACAACATTGATGTTGGAATCGCATTTCAAGACTAATATATTATTGTTTGCAGCTAAACTTGTCCCTGTTGGATATGGTATCAAGAAGCTGCAGATCATGTTAACCATTGTCGATGACTTGGTGTCTGTTGATAGTCTCATTGAGGAGCATCTCACTGTTGAACCCATCAGCGAACATGTCCAAAGTTGTGATATTGTGGCCTTCAATAAAATTTGTAAGTCTATCCTGTTAGTTTGTGTGTTGCAAGTTTTATTTTTATAGGACTGCTAGATCAACGAAAACTTTTCATCAGAAATATCTTGCTTAGTTGCATGGGCCTTGTTGTAATAGTTCCACGTCACTTGTGCTTGTGTACATGCGTGTGTGGCTATGTATGTATTCATTTTTATGGGACGCATGTATGTATGCACCTATGAATGTTATGAATGTGTTTTTGGAAACCTAAATTTGTTGCGTAGAATTTAAATTTTATTTTCTTTCTCAAACATAATATTCTCCTACTACACCATGATATCACAATGGATGGTGATGCCATTAGTCTTTTATCTCACAGCAGATCACCTTCTCATATCTTAATTTATCGCCTTTACCCAGATTTGGGATGCAAGATTTACCACTTGTGCTTACACCAATATTTCCATCTTGGAGATATCTTCATAGGATATTTATCTTTTTTGCTCAACTACTTATGTATCACTAGGAGACTTGCATACAGATGGATGCTGATTGTATTTGTTAGAGTTTTTAATTTTGTTCTGTATATTTATATTCATCTATCGATTATTCTTAATTTCCTCAATTTTCCATCTCTTATTGGGGCCTCTTTTCCTGCAGAATTTCCCCTGTTCATTCAGTGGCCGAGCATTGGATATTTTTTCAATGAAGTTTCTCTATCATTTATCATGTTATGTTTTGCGGGTGGTTTCATTTCCTTTCTATGGCAATTAAAAGAGCTTGTCAATGCACTTTTGGGAATTAGTTTATGAATCTATTTTGAATGGTATAATCCTATTTCATGAGAAATTCGACTTAGAATTTGAAGCTTGTGCTCCATTATTCTGATTCCTTTTGTGGAGTTAATTTCTGCATCTTCGAGCTAATTATTTGCTATCTTATCTTCTCCGCAGAATGTTTGCTAAACTAACTTGCCTGGATGTGTTTATCAGAGTAAAAATCTCATGAATGAGATAAAACTTGGTTTGAACTTCCTCTCACGAATGAGATAGGACTTGGTTAAAACATCCAAACTTTCAAGGTGTCCAGAGAAAGGCAAATTGATTTTGTTTGATATTAGGGTTAATTACCCAAACTCCCCTAAGGTTTGGTCAAATTATAATAAGGTGTCCATAGGTTTTACGAAACTATAACTACCCTCGAAGTAGATGGTGTGTTGTTAAATTGGATGATTTTTGTCTGCTATCTAATTTACCCTTAACTAAATATATTTAAAAAAAGCAAAAAAAGAAAATACACAAAGATTGAAATGACCTTAACATTACAATATAACTAAAATGCCCTTGAATTTTATGAAAATGGCAAAAGTTACATCACATAACAAAATTTTAAAAGTACATTGAAATTTTTAAAAACTATAAATTATAAAATAATTAAAAATATGTATATGCATACATATATAATAAATATCATATTGATGAGAATGTGAACTGTTTAGAAGTGTAAATTAGGCTAATATCCAATTCGTTCAACTAGGTGTGAGGTTAAGAGAGATGTTTGTTGAGAAAATTGGGTTGAGCCTTACAACTAATAGCACATGCCAGATTAGTTGAGGTATCCTTAGTCAAGGTATTTCGACACTCAAATCAATATATAATCGACTAAAAGTTAAAGTAGCAGAGTGAGGATTTTAAGTGATAAATGACATATCTTGTTAAAGACTGGCAATGGAGTATTTATAACCTTCTTGGAGAGATTAATATGATCATGATGTCCTTGTTATACAGAAAGGGCCTTTGTTCTCACTTGAGGACCTTTAAGTCTTCTACAATTTTTGTATTATTTCAGGTGGAACTTTCTCCAACCCTGTAAGACAAGGCGGTACATAGGAGGTGCGCACAAGCTTGGCGCAGTAGAAAAGGTGGTACTGGTGGTTGCATGTGTCATTAATGTGGAGATATGCTGCTTGTCAGAGCATTTAATGTGATCAAGAAGTTGTCACGTTTGCTCGACCTCCTCGATTGAGATAAGTACTTGTTTGTGAGCTATTTGTGTATACTTGGTTAACACAATGGCACTCTGTTGTATCCAAATGTCTTTTTAGCTAAGTGCTAAACAAAACAACCTCAATCGTGGTTGATCGTACTTTGGTCGATAGGGGTGAGTCCTAATACTCGTGTTGGCAAGTAAGGCCCAGTGATGTTGGTTCTAGTCGATAACACAGTCGGCTAACAGTGAGTTAGGCCGGATAGGTAATTTTTGTCTAATCCAGAGTTATTGGGTTAGACTTGTTAGACTATCCTATATCATGAATTCCCCTCATTCCTGAGTCTTGATCAAGTTTACCGATGAGAAAGGGTGGGGAGTCGCTGATCTACAAAAGTTGGGTATGATTGACGAGGGGTTCAACACGCTAGCAATGTTCTAATTTCAAGAGTGGACTGGGGTTTTAGTGCATTTAAAGTAGCTATTACATTAGGCCATGCAAAGCGTCAGGTGATGGCTAAGTAATAAATGTAGTCATTTGGGTTACCACACATTAAGGCTTATAAATAGACGTGGTGAAAACACTCATTTTCAATTTTACAACATTCCGTGAGGTTGAATCAACCATTTTACTATGCTTACAACCAACTGCATTCCATTTTAAACTCCCAAATCATGTAAGTCTTTCAAAGTCCTTGAGTGAGTTTTATTTTGTTGAATCTCTATCATATAAGATTGCCAAACTTGTTGAGCATATTTAGTGACAATGGTAGTTAGGGGAGTGATAGTGAGACAAGTCGGTTGGACTTGGGTCTAACAAGGGGGGAGGGTGACTTAACTAGTGAGTTTAGTGAATCTTCTAGTGATAGCTCGACCTCTAATAGTTCCAGTGATAGTTGCATTGTTGTTGGGGGTGAGGTTGGGCCGAGTCGATCTCCAGTTTCATATGGTCTTTTGTTTACCCTCGACCACTATAGTGAGATTATGTTGAAAGTTACTGAGGGTGATCTCGAGCTTATAAGACGACTGTATTATATCCCTTAGGAGTTCGAGCTAATTGCTCCTGGGCCTAATAATAGGATGCATCAACCTTTTGTTAATTGTATCGTAGTTTTCGAGGATGTCTTTAGATGTGAGCTTAGGTTTTCAATCTCCCAACCGATAGTTGACCTCTTCAGAGGCTTTCAAGTTTACATTACCTAGTTATTGCTCAACTGCTTCTCGACATTATATAGTTTTATGATGCTCATGCACATTCATAACCAACCCTTGACCTTTGTAAACTTTAGTAATCTCTTCTATCTATCGATGTCTTAAAAGTAGGAAAGTACCCAAGAGTCGGGCTTTTATTATCTCACGACCCGCCCTCATCGAAAATTCTTAGCGACCCCCTCTTTCTCATTTGGTCAAAATTGGAAAAGTCATTACTTTCATGTTCAATCTCCGTCAATATACTCGGAGGTTAGGTGAGGAGTCACGTTAAGATGTTGGGGAATGAGATCATGACTTGGCCTAATACCTTCATCCTAGATTTAGTTCAATTTGGATAGATGGAGGCCTTGGGGTATATCGAGGAGAGGAATTTGGTGATGGTAGGCTTATCACCTGCTTAGCTAGATTTACCAATAGACGCTCGACTAAGTAGATGTCTTTACTAGTCTTTTAGTTACTTTTCGCTTTTACTTTTTGGTCGATGCTAATGTCTGTCTTTTGCTTGTGCTTGTCCAAATCGAGAAGAAATCATGAGCCAAACTCGACAACAGGCATGGCACAAGTGCAAAGAGCGTAAAAGCGTAGTTAGGGGAATGCCCAACCTCAGGTTGCTTTGCAACAGCAAGTAGCACTGCCTATTCTTGCTACCTAACCAGCTCGACTTACTCCTATTGGGATCAGTAGTTCCTCTGCTAGCCAAAAAAGACTGATAGTCGACCAACTTAGACCTATTCAGAAAAGAATCGCTACCGATAAGGTAGGGAAAAGCTGGGCTTTGGATCAACTGACTGACTTCAATCTTTTCGTGTGTCAACCTAACAAGGAGCTATTTCATTGATGAACTTGCCTTCACCCCTATTTAAGATACAATTGGCAATCCACAACTCCTGGTCGATGATGTCCGCAAAATTGATCGAGTCAACGCCTCTGAAAGTGATGATGGCTGGGCTCTCTATATCTGACCAGATGAAGATGATGGAGATGATCCAGGCAGAGGCACTAAAAGCATTGGCATACCATTCTACTATGGTAAGTTTATAGTCGAGTTTTATTTACTCTTCCAGAATCTGTTACTTGCTTTTGTTTTTATGTTTATATATATTGACTAAGGTTGCTTTTGTTGTAGGTTATCCAGCTGGGCTATCACTTTTATTGCAGGGCCGAGCTAGCCTTAGATGATTAGAAGGAGCTATATGAGAAACATAGTGATAGTGAGGTGGTGAAGACTCAACTTGAGTTTACTCAGCTAACTAAGTAGCTTGAGGACAAAGTGTGTAGCTCGTGGCTACAGTGGCCAAGAGAAGTAGAGCAGAGGAGTTGCTACTGAAGGTGAGATTAGATAATCAGGCCACCTATGATTTTGGTTAGTTGCACATGCACAACATATTAGTGAATTATGCTTGAATTGAGTTCTTTAGGATGTTGCCATGCATCTGACAAGAAGTTATGTAGCAATTTATGTTGTGCTCGGTGTTCTGATATGCTAATGTCATCTTCTACATCAATGATGTAAAAGAGGCCTTTGAGAAGGCCATAAAATAGCTAGAGTACCTAAGCTACTAGATCTAGCCCAAGGACTGGGATCAATTGAACTTGATATAGACTGAGCAATTTATGGACTATCTAGACCTCCCTCAACTAAAAGAGAATGCTCATGTGGAGGGGCCTGCTAGTGTGCCTGTGGTTAAAGCTATTAGGCTTGCTATCGTGCTTACAATTAGGGCTGTTGCTGATCTTCAAGTAAGGTTTGCCAACATGACCAACGAATTTGCCTTTGCAAATGACTTTACGTTCGATATTAGAGATAGTAAGGTCAACGTTGTTGTTTTTTTTCCTCCAGTTGGGTGCACATTTCTTATCGATGAGGCAAGGCCTTCTTAGCTAGCGCTTGCAGCAGCACTAGAGCAGGAAGTTGAGGGCCCTCGCAATGTTATGCTTGTGCTCTCTTGTAGTGAGCTCGATTAAGCAATCGACGACATTGTAGCTAAACATGCTACACGAGCTAACGATAAAGGTGTTGGGTCGAGTTGAACCTTGAGTTGTTGTTGGTTATTTAAATTTGCCATTCTGCTTGACCTGCGTAGTGTTTTTGAACTATTTGTAATTGAATGTAATTGAATGTTTTGGTTTATAAAAGTTTATGAAGTTTTTCTTTTAGCTCATTTTGGCATCGCCGATTGCTTATCTTCACATTATTGCTTTGATTTTCGTTGATTGTTTGCTAACAATTTAACTTCAAAATAAGAAATCACACAATGCAATCCCCAAACAAATGAGTTGAGTAATACTTAGTTAGTTTAGAACCAACGTAGTGGTCGATTTGGCATTCAACTTGCACTAGAATAATGAAATTGATCCAAGTACACTCATGTCGAGTTGACCTATTTTAAAATAGGTGTTGAGGTATTATTTGTTGTCGACTACTTGGCCGATTTGAGTTAATGTCTTCGTAATCAAATGAATAGGCTTGGTGCCCGAATTAATTAAATTAACTCCAACTTTACACTCAACATTGTTGCTATAATGTGTATATCATTTGAACGACTTGGTTTTCGACTACGAGGTCAATTTCTTGCTACATTTGGAATAGTAAAATCTACACAATCAGTTTGTTCATTAATTTGGGCTTGAAGCTGTAACTTGGTTTTGAAACTAATTTGAGAAACTTGGGCTTGAAGCTGTAACTTGGTTTTGAAACTAATTTGAGAAACTTAGTGCTGAAATTGATTTGAGGTTGACTTTAAACGACCAATTTGTTGATCAACTTAGGCTAAGAAGCCTTAGTTTGCAGTTTGAAATCGACATGAGGTCAACTATGAGATGACTTTAAATGATTAGCTCGTTTATCAACTTGGGTTAAGAAGCTTTAATTTGGGGTTTGAAACCAATGTGAGGTCAACTCAAAATATTTAGCTCATTTATCAACTTAGGCTAAGAAACCTTAGTTTGCAATTTGAAACCCATGTGAGGTCGACTTTAAATGATCGAGTCGTTTATCAGTTTATGGTTAGAAGCCTTAGTTGCTGGTGCGAATGTAGCTATAGGAATATAAGTAGTTTTATTGATTTGGAATGATATTTTAGTACAATCGAGCGAAGACTTTAGTCTCTTTATACATAAAACGTTTTCAAGTTCACTACATTCCATGGTTGAGGGAGCTTGTTACTAGTCATATCTACAAGTCAGTATATGTTGTGCTTTGCTATTTGATCACCAAGTAAGGGCCTTCCCATTGTGGATTGAGTTTTCCCACATTCTTCGACACTTCAACTTTCTTGAAGACGTGTCCCCTACTTTGAAGCTTCTTGGTCGAACCCCTTGTTGTAATGATATACCATCTTCGACCTATATCGCTGCATTATTGTGTATGCTTGTTAATGCAGCTCATCGATTATCTCAAGGTCAAATTCTCTTTCAAAATCATTCCTAATTAAGTTGCAATAGATTACTTGAGCGATGTGCTGTATAAGTTCTAATGGAACAATTATTTTAGATTCGTAGTCAAGACTGTAGAGGTTGTGACTAGTGGTAGTTTGAGAGGTGGTTCTATATGCCCAAAGGACCCTAGGATGGTCATCTGCCCAGCTCGCTCTCATTTTTTCAAGTTGAGCTTTGAGGTAGTTTAGGACAGTTCTGTTCGTGACTTTTGTTTGCCTATTGGCTTGAGGGTTTTAGACTGAGGTGAAATGCTATCAAATCCCTAGGCTTTCACACTAGTTCCTCAAGCTCCTACTCTGGAACTATGTCCAATTAACGGATATTAATACTTTGGGTAGATTGAAACGGTAGGTAATGTTTTTCCACACGAAACTTTTGATGGCCGTGTTGGTTATCTTAGGAACTAATTCTGCTTTGACCTATTTCGTAAAGTATTCGACTGCAACGATCATGAATTTTCTTTTACCTGTGATTTTTGGAAAGAATCAACTATATCTATTCTCTATTAGTCGAATGGTCATGTGATTTGAACAAGTGCTAGCATTACCGCAAGTTAGTGAGGTATGTTCAAGTGTACCTGGTAAGATAGGTACTTTCTAGCGAAGTTGACGGCGTTAAAGTTGGCTAAAAATACCTATACCTGATGATTTTGTAGACTAAAGATTGTCATCTACAATGATTGCCACAAATTCCTGAATGGACTTCTTGTAAGACTTTGCGAGCCTGTTCCAGTGTTAAACACCTCAATGGTGGTCCATAAATGGATCTCATGTAGAGCTGACTGTGCTCGTTGAGGGCAAACTTAGCTGCTAGACCTCTGAGCCTACACATTTAGCCTTTATCCTTGGGAATTTTTCCCTTCCCCAAATAGACTTTTATCTTGTTCTACTAGGAGAGAGGTGCTTCTCCAATTTGCCCCATAAAATTCTGGTCAAGAATGCCTATGATGGCTTTATTAGTGATTAGAAATGTGATGGTTTTGTCTTTGGTCCTCTTTATCGAGCTAGAAAATTTTGATAGTGCGTTAACACACTTATTATTTGATCGAGGAACTTGGCTAAGAGTGAATATCCTGAACTGCTGCTATAACCTTTTAGATCAGCCAAATACTTGCTCATCATAGTCTCCTTAGCCTCAAAGTTTCTTTTGACTTGTTCTACGACTAGTTGGGAATCAGTGATGGTTGCAAGCTGCTTGACTTCTCTATCCACAACCATCCTCATGCTAGCAAGGAGGGCCTTATATTCTACTCCATTTTTTATAATGGGGTAGTCGAGTTTAAAGGCAAAGTCGTATTCCTCAGCTTGTGGAGAGCATAGAGAGATGCCAATTCCTCCCCCTAAGAAAGTTGCCGAGCCGTCAACATGCAAAGTCCATATAAAAGAATCCTAGTTGAGCTCATTGGGCAAGTCGAGTCTGTCCACGACAAAGTTTGCTAACATTTGGGCCTTTATGGCAGTTTGGGGCTGAAAAATAATGTTAAACTTGATAACCCACTTTATCAATCTTCTTGACATGCTAGGTTTCGACAGTATTTATTTTAGCGATTGATTTGTAAGGATGATAATAGAGTGAGATTGAAGTAAGGCCTCAAATTTTGAGCTACAGTGATCAAAGCGAGAGAAAATTTTTTGATCTCCAGATAGTTGTGCTCCTGGCCCTGCAATATTTTGTTGCTGTAGTAGACAAGTCGATGTGTTCCATTTCTGGTTGAGACTAAAATTGAATTGTTGATGAGACTACCAAATAAACATGCAAAACTTCTCCAACCTCAAGCTTGGCTAACATCAGGGGTGTTGAAAGGTATTACTTTAATTTGATCGAGGCCTAGTCACATTATTCTATCCATTGAAAGCCCAATTTCCTCGCATTTCTTAGGCTTTTGTCAACAAGCCAAGTAATGAACTACCCCAAAGTAATAATTCTTTCGGCCAGGTGCTAAATGTCTTTAACTATCTAGAGAGGTGTGATGTCTAAAATGGCCTAGATCATTTGTGGGTTTGCTTCGATACCTCTTTGACTAACCATGTAACCCCAAAACTTATCTTTTCTCACCCTGAACCTACACTTGTTAGGGTTGAGTTTCATGCCAAATGCTCACAATATTCAAACTGTATCTCTGAGGTCGACCAAGTGATTATAATCTTTCTTTGTTTTGACAATCATATCATCGACATAGACTTCCATGGTCTTGCCTATCTTATTCTTGAATATAAAATTCACCAGTTTTTAGTAGATTGCACCAATATTTTTTAGCCCAAAAGGCATGACCAAAAAGCAATATACACCATTGGGAACCACAGAAGATGTTTTATCCCTACCCTTGGGGGCGATGAAAATTTAATAGTAACATTGAAATGCATCCATCATACTTAAAAGATCTCAACTAGTAGTAGAATTTATTAATAAATATATACAAGGTAGTGGGTAAGAATCTTTAGGGTAAGCTTTATTCAAATCGATAAAATCACTACACATTCATCACTTTCCTTCATTCTTAAGGACAAGGACTACATTACAAAGCTAACTTGCATATTGAATTTCTATAATGTATCCTACCTTTAAAAGTTTGTTGACATTCTCTTCGATGATTTGACAATACTCAGCATTGAAGGTTTTGGTGTTCTACTTGACTAGTTTGAATGAGAAGTCCACGTTTAAGTGGTGGACAATAATATTAGGGTTGATTCCTTGTAGGTTTGAAGCCCTCCAAGCAAAAACATTAACATTCCTTCTAAGAAAATCAACCATAAGACACTCAATGCTGCTGCTTAAATTAGTCCCAATTTTGGTGGTCTTGTAAAGCTTCCTTGGCTCCAATTTAATAGTTTTGAACTCTCTAATAGGCTAAACCTTTGTCTCCTCTAGCTTTCATTTCTTGCTCTACTATCTTCTCAAGCTTCATTATCTGGACGTCCCCTGAGGGTTTCAGTTTTGGTTGAGCATTCTGTTCATTTGCTTCGACTGAAATTGTGCAGCAGTGCCAAGCTTTTTTCATATTGCAGAGAAGTTTGCCAATTCTAGCGACTATTGAAAATTTAACTTTCATATGATAGATCGAAACTATAGCTCTAAAATAGTTCAACACTGGTTGCCTAATGATATCATTATAAATGAATGGTACATTGATGACTAGGTAGTTAACCATAAGCCTTCTTCATTGAGGGGCTTTTCCAAATGAAGTGGACAAGTTTATGGACCATTCAGGGATGATCTCTAACCTTTCGAATCCAATTAGTAGGGTGTACATGGGCTCAAATTTTAGCTTTCCCATATTTATTCTCTTCAAGGTCAACAAGAAAATAAATTTTACAGAGCTCTCATTGTCGACCAACAGTTTCTTGACCTCAAAGTTGGCAATCTTAATAGATACCATAAAGGGGCAATCTGCTTATTGTTAGTCCTCTAGCTCTCGATATGTGAAAGGTTAGCATCAAAGAAAAAATTGGTTTTGTAGTGGTCGAGAGCTGAAAGACTATTTTGATCGAGTTGGATTTTATCAATTCCTATCTCCTTTGGTTTTGCCTTTTTGTATATTTGGAGTCTCCTTCAGTCAAGCCTCCAGCAATGGTATCAATTAGTCCCCTGATAGGTGGCTAGGGATCATAGGTAGGTTTCTTTCTGTTATCTTTCTTTCTTGGATTAACCAATTTTTCTCTACGGGGAGTCTAGTTAGTTACGCCTATTTCCTATCTAGCTTTTTCATCAATTTTTTTTTTTCAAATGCCCTTATTGAATGAGCCTTTTGATCTGGTCAGTCCTTTGTGTTATGACCTTTTTGCATATGGAAGTAACAATACTTTTTTTTATCTCTTCATTGCTTCTATCTTGGCTAACTTCCTAGGATTTTTAAGGAGGTTGCCGTCCTGAATGGCGAATAGCACCTCTTTTGTAGCAGTGTTGAGAGAAGTGTAGTTGTGAAAATGCTTAATCGAAAATCGATGACCATTTTTATACTGTCTATCATCTTTCTCTTTTCCTTTATTTTTACTGCTATCAAGATTACCATATTTAAGTTTGTTCATGTCCTCTTGTGTCATGTACCTCTCCATAAGGTCAAGCAACTTCTCTATCATCTTGGGTCGCTCCTTGACTAAGGCGTTGGTGCATTCCTAATGAAAAAGACCCTAGAAAAGCACATTAATCAGAAACTCAATTCAAGGACTATCAATCTTCAAAACCTCTGTATTGAATCTGGTGAAAAAGTTGTGAAGGGGCTCTCCCTCATTTTGTTTAATAGTATGCAAGTGGGTATGGGGGAGCTTCACCTTTCTCTGACTAGCAAACTGATAGAGGAACTTGTCACGTAGTTGGTTGTATGAGTAGATTAATGCTGGTTCTAATTTAACACACCAATCGAGCGTAATTCTTTATAATGTGGTGACCACCATCTTAGCATGAATGTACTCATTATGCCCATGCAACTGCATCATGTGCTCAAATTGTAGTAGATTTTCTTTGGATTTGATGAGCTATCATACCTGGGCAGTCTTGTAGGAACTTTAGCATCAACAGCAATATGCTTGTCAATTATCTCTTGCATAAATGACGACTCCTACTCTCGATGAAGTTAGGGAGCACCATCATAGTGAGGGTTCCTGTCAGAGTTCCTCCTTGAAATCTCTTCCAAACACTTGTTCAACTGTTGCACTTAGTAGGACACATCTTCCCATTCTTTTAAATTAGCTTGGGATAAATTTCTATGAGTCAGAGGTCTTGGGCGCTTGATCCTATCGTGATACAGGGCTCAAATAGATTAGGTAAGGTGATCTACTAAGTCAACTACTTCTTTTCAAGGATTAGGTTGGGTTCTTCCCTTGGGATTCACCCCAGGCTATCCTCTCACCGGGTATAGGGACATCTAGATTCTGGTTTGCTCATCTCTTCTCTTGGGGGCCTTTCCTCCCGTAGTGAAGGTTGGGATGTCGTGCTGGCAGCTGGACTAGGTTGATTGTTGTGTTTGTTAAAAGCAACCAATAATTGAGCAGAAATTTGGGTAGATAATTTGTTTGCTTATCAACTGCATGAGTTGGGGCATAGTTAAGGTGGCCACTTGTTCTGGCTGAGAGCTAGGTCCCGCTAGATTTGGTTCTTATTGGTGTCGATGAGGAAGAGTTGGGGATCTCCTATTCTCATTCCTTTCAGAAATAGCTTGCCTAGTATTAATCATTTTTCTTAGTTGCGGACTTAAGTTTCCCACAGACAGTGCTAAATGATGATGCTATGAACTACTTAGAAGTGTAAATTAGGCTAATATCCAATCTGTTCGACTAGGTGTGAGGTCGAGAGAGATATTTATTAAGATAATCAGGTCAAATTCTGCAACTAATAGTACACGTTAGGCTAGCTGAGGTTCTCTCATCTAAGGCACTCCAACGCTCAAGTCAGTATGTAGTTTACTAGAAGATAGAGCAGTAGAGTAGGGGTTTTGAGTAATAAATGGCATACTTTGTTGAAAGCTGGCAATGGGATATTTATAGCCTTCCTGGAGAGGTTAATATGTCTAAGATGCTTTTGTTATACAAAAAGGGCATTTGTCTTTGCCTGAGAACCTTTAAGTTTTCTATAATTTTTGTACTTTGTTGGTGGTGTTTCCTTCCACCCCTTAGTACAAGGTGGTACACATGAGGCATGCGCTAGCCTGGCGTGGCAAAAAAGGTGGTACTGATGGTGGCATGTAGCATGTCGCTTGTTAGGCATTTAATATAGCCGAGAAGCTGTTACATCTGCTCGACCTCCTTAGTCGAGATAAATACTTGTCTATAAGCTATTTGTGTAGACTTTTGTCGACATAATGGCACTCTGTTGTATCCAAATGTCTCCCCGATTGAGTGCTGAACAAAACATCCTTAATCATAGTCAACTGTACTCTAGTTGATAGGGGTGAATCCTGATACTCACGCTGGCAGGAACGGCCTATTGAGGTTGGGTTTGGTCGATAACACGGTCAACTAACAATGAGTTGAGCTTGATAGGTAATTGAGTTATCTCATATTATATCTTTTATCTGGTTGAGAGTTATTGGATTGAGCCTGTTGGACTATCCCATATCACATTATGTTGTATAATATGTATTTATATTTATAATTAATATATAATGTACATACAAATAGTATATATATACATCATACATAACCCAACGCCACCCATACCCTCTGTCTTAGCCCCTTTACTTGTAATGCCCCAGCTAGGAGCTGCTTGCTTATGACCAAAGTGCTAACTACCTTATACCACCACTCTTACCATAATAGAAAATACACTCCTCAAAATATTCAAAGTAATTAACTTCTACAACAGTATTTATCGAGTGTCAAATTTTGAATCAAAATATTGTGAATGACACTCAACACTTTTATCACCCTCATTACCTTATGTTTTACCTGGGTCAGTTTATCTTCGTTGTGTAATTTTATCGGAGTTAAAGAATGAAAGAAACAACTAATATAAAACCATGCTTCTTAATTTACCAAAATACACATAACTTAAAACTCATATTTGGATATAATCCTATTTAGTTTATAACATATCATGTTACTAAGCCTACGAATACAAATATAAAGCAATCCTTCTTAATTTACCAAGTTTGACTCTTACAATTAATTCTTAGCACAACATTTATAAAATTAAATCATCGATCTGAGTCAAACTATAATCTAATAATTTTGATTT
>JACGDI010001179.1:1093839-1114849 GCA_014898725.1 Jacaranda copaia
AGCTAGAGGAAGCCAACCATGGTTTTAGTTTCAAGTTTCATGGTCATTTTTTGATGTTTCCTCGACGAGGAAGCTCTCAGGTCATTTTTGAGAATTTGAGGAAATTCTTTCCTCAATCTTGTATATATAAACATATTTTCAGCCCTTTTAATTCAACCCCAAATTTTTTGATCGTCCCACTTTTCACCCAAAAACTTTTAACCACCTCACAATTTTGTCCCTAGCTTTCAATTAAGTTCTCCAACTTTCAACTCTTACACATTGGCCCTAATATTTTTATTTTTAGGCAACTAGGTCCAAATTTAACTATTTCAAAGTCTTCTAACTTTTAACTTCTCCACATTGACCCCCCAGACTTTATAATTTCATGCAATCAAGTCCTTCTTTTATTTATGATCCAAACCCTCAATTATAAATATTTAATTCTAAGTTCTAATTAAATCAACCTAAAATTAATCGAGCTAAATTTATCGATTTCACAATTTGTATTATTTTTTTATTTTAAAATTCAGGGTGTTACACTCTCCTCCCTTAAGAGAATTTGGTCCCCAAATTCTTATCGACAATCTGAAAGATCTCATAATGTCATCATATATCATTTCATTATTCCCAAGAAAATTTTTGTTGAAAATGCCTATTTTTCTCAGCTCAATTGGTCCCACATTTTCTTTATGCTATTTCAAGTATCTCTCACTTACCATGTAAGATAGGAATCCTCCTTAGTGGAAATCATTACTATGAGCTTCTCGATTACTCATACTCACGTGAGTCTCCCATATTTTATTGAATGTTTCGAGTGATATTCTATTTTCCATGTTCAACAAGATCATCCGTCTTATATCTTGAGCCTTTCCAGTACCTATAAAATTACTACTGAATGATCCCATACTCCTCTTAAGTATAAGTATGCTTGATATTTCCTTAAGTTTCCCAAAGATGGATAAAACTACTACCATGGTTAATCTATCTCCTTAATTCTTAAAATTTTTCCATACCTCGCTATGTATTTAGAGACTAGCTCATTTTTCAATTATTTTGATCGATGGATCCATAGTCTTACAAGATCATATTGGATATGTATTGTCGAGCTTAAGAAATATGTACCCACAACATATCCTTCGATCTTCTTCAGCTCACCGTGCTTTCAACTTTGGTATGATCAAAGTTCCATATACTCCCAAAGAATCATAGGTTTTGTATCTTATAATGTAAAGATTGGTTTATCCTAAAACTTATGACTTAGATTTCTTACAATCCTTCTATTCCTTCTCATCTTTGAAGACCACCAATTCTTTTAACTAAACTAATCAATGAACTTATTGTCGTAAGAAAATCTTAAGTACACCCTTAGCATCAATGTGATAAGGTCTAATGTGCTCCGTACTTCTGACACGATAGCATTTTAGCTCTTTCGATCAACTAATCTTGACCTTAGTAAAACTATCTTGATGATCCTTCGTGATGTCACATACCTTTAAATGTTTCTTTTTCCCTAATCGATTGTCTATTAACTTAATGCATAATTGATATTCCTGTGAGTATCTATAACACCAAGTATGAATGTAGTATAACTTTTTCCTAAATTTCAAATCCACTAATTATCTTGAATAGATTTACTAGAGCCTGATCTGATAAATCAAATATCCTATATCTCATATCTGCAATTATGGTGGAAGTCTGACTACCTAAATGACATTATATCAGTCCTTAGTACCTGCATTACAAATGAGAGATAATTCCCAAAATGCATTCTTCACTGACTTATAACTAAAACAAGTTCAACTAAGTTCAATCTTAAGATAAACTATACACCCTTGTCTTGGGTAAAGTGATGTACATAGAGTCAAGTATTATGATCCCATATTCAATGAGGCTTATCTAATTCCTATTTTTGTCCTATAAGTTCTAGTATTCTAATTGCTAATTCTTCCATAAACCTCTATATAAGAAGCCCAAGAATTCACTTGAAGTTTTTTCCATGAAGTCTTTTACGATACCTTCAAAATTATTGGGTTAGTTGTGTTTATCACTATTCCACAAAAATAGCGTTTGTTGTTAACCTATTGAGATATTATTTCACTAAAGTCAAATTCCCACCCCATGTCCTCCCAAATTCTATCTAAATCTCACTATCCTAGTTGAGGTTATCAATAAACCATAAAAGCATCATGTCGTCTCTATTAGATTACATGTTCGACTTGTTTACTTCAGAATCTTTTTCTAAAATTGACATAAAGGGATTGTTACTAGCGTCTATTTTTCCCCCCTATACATTTCCCACTAAAGGATTCTCCGTATAACACTAAAATCTATTCTTGACCACTTATAGTGATACAAGTGAATGCATTTGCATCTATCTAATACTTTTAACTAGCATTAGTTTTTGGCATATCAAAATTTTGGTTTGAAGGGATGACTTAAACTAATTTAACATGCACTGTTCAACCTAAAATGTTTATAAACAATGTGGAGGTTACTATGTGATTATTTAAAGATACTCAACAGTTGCCATTATGTGCATACAATCATTAGTAACATAATTTTCCACTCATATGATACTTACATCAAAAGTGAATTAACATCCTTGAAATAGTGTAACAATTCATACACTTAAATATCACAATCTACCTACTCACCCAAGTTGTATTAACTTAATGATGGTACTGACCTAAAATTTACAATATCATCAGCATCAAGATCTTAATAGCCCAATTCGATCAAACAAGAAAGTTCAGCATAATTACATATTCCAAAAATGTATAATAAATTCAAGTCCATAGCTGTTGTTAGCACCAATCCACATAAGTATAGATATTTATACGAGTCACTCTAGAGTTCAAGTTTATGTATGCAATATTTCACATCACCAAGCTAGGTTTGTTGCATTTAAAACCAATGACAAAATCATTTACATTAACCCTACCTAAGATTCCATGATGCATTAGATGCTTCCATATAATTCGCCACTAGTTCGCAAAAATTATATATAGACCAAATATAGTCAGGAGTAGTACGCTTATGATCTTTAGATTCTATCTATGAGATAAAGCTTGGATTGCATAGAACTAGATCCTCAATTGACATTCAAACTTAGACAATACCTTTAATTGCTTATGTGCCCTTATCCTTCTAAACACTTGAGGGTAAAGGCTTGACTTTAAGATAATTTCAAATAAAACATTCATCGCTATCATACCATATGTATTTCCATGGTTCTTCCAACACATGCTCTCATTATGAAGAGAGTTACCACAAAAGCTATGGGCTCTAGTCGAGGATAACTAAGGTATCCGGGGTCATCTTACTAGTTTATTTCATTTCCAGGTGAATCTCACATATTACTGATGACGTCATTTAGCTAATCACACTTGATATTCAATCACCGTAACTTAACATCCTACCCTTCCGCTGCAAAAATCTACTCAAGGTTCCTTATTTCCATCCGGTCTTTGCCTATCTTTCACATGTCCTATTTCTTTAGATTTCAATGATTGGTTATATCTCACCAGAACCATAGTCCTTGTCCTTCATCAAACCATTTCTAAATTAGGACTCTATCAAAATGCTTTTTACCTCATCATCTCCATTCAATTTCTTTAAATCCTTTCTCCTGGATTCTTGTACCCTTACTTAGCATTTCTTTCAGACTCCTTTACTAACCATAGATATCTTTTGCATTCCTTAACAACCTCATTCTCATAGTCAACATCTCTTTCATTTATTTGTTGCCATCTTATAATTATATCAATAAGTTTCCTTACTATTAATGAACTAACCTCCCAAACATTCAAGTTATGCCCACATTTACACGACAATCATCTTTACCATGAAAGATTTCCTTATAGGAATTATTCCTTGTTTTCCTTTCAAACACCACAATATGATCATACTAATCAATCCTATTATTAAAATATAGGTTCCTTTGTGATAGCACATCGTACGGACCTCAACCACATGAATGAAACACAATGCTAATTACCCCAAAATGATTCTTTGCTTCTCAAGTTCTATTATTACAAGATATACTTGCACAACAATGCAATACTAAAAATACTACTCCACCCAACACCAATGAAGTCATATGCTTAACATTCGAGAGTAACGGATTAGATATTGGTTGGCCACCCCAACACTAATCTTTTACTCTCTCATTATTAAACAATCTTCCAAAAATTCACATCCTAGGCAAATCTTCATACCAACCTTAGCCTCCATTAATCTCAATATTCCATACATTAAGGAGATTTGAGTCATCAACATATCATTTTTCAAATAACCTTATCTTAAACTACATCATACTCTGATGCCCAAGGCAATAATCTTATAAGATCCCTTTATCCGTCAAATTCAACCTTATCTAACATAATCATAAGCTCATATATTAATTGAAATGCTCCCAAACAAATTCACACTCGATGTAGTTTCCCAAGGATATTATTCTCACAAATTATAAAAAGTCACATGCTCGATACCTTAGGAGTTACAGATATACATTGGTTGCGCACCCCAATTATAACCCTTCATGTCCTTTGGATCGAACATTATCTAAAAATTCACACCCTAAATAGAATTTGGAATCGCACTTAATCTTTGTTAGCCGACACTTTCGTGCCTCTTTCAATCTCAAAATCAAGCTTACTCCTTACTAATCAAACTTTTCATATTCCAGGGATCATATCCTAGCATAGCTCAGGTTTTTAAACCTAAGCTCTGATACCACTTGTAACACTGCAGCTAGGAGCTGCTTGCTTTTGACTGAGGTGTTACCTACCTTATACCATCCCTCTTATCATAACAGAAAATAAACTCCTCAAAATCTTCAAAGTAATTAACTTCTACAATAACATTTATTGAGTGTTAAATTCTAAATCAAAATATCCTGAATGGTACTCAGCACTTCTATCACCTTCATTACCTCATGTTTTGCCTCTTCGTTGCATGATTCTATCTGGGATAAAGAACAAAAAAAAAAAAAAAGAAAACAACATAAGTTCAAAAGACTAAGTGAGATAATTTAGTCATAACAACAAAGTGACAATTTCACAAATAGTAGAAGTAAGTAGAAGTATAAATATTCTCAGAAATTGTGATAGAAGGTTTTATTCAAAATTTAAGAATGATCCATTCCATCACTGTCTCATAGCAGCGTGAGACTTCACAAAATTCACTATCTCTCACTAAGGTTTCAAAACATAAGCATTGAGCTAAGAAATTATATAGAAGATATAGGCAAGGAACAAAAGACAAGATCAAAAAACACTAAAGGTGAAATCCATAATACCTTTACAAAATATGCTGTTGGTAGTTCTCCTACCTTGTTTCTCCACTTTCAAAATTATAAAAACCCTTATTCCTCTAACCCAAGTGATCGGCTCAGATATTCGCAAATAGTGGCATGGTCAACTACATGCCTTGTCCCACTTATAGACAGTTGCCTCCAACTAACTAGGAGATAGGATAACCTAATAGGGCATCGGTCGAAGACCAGCTACCGTCAGTTCGTACCACTCGATCCTTTTGGTACTGATCCCAAGGCCTACTCCCAAGGGTATAAATAATCAGTTCAGTATCAGTGATTAATAATCAGTGCTCAACAGCATTTCACAGCACAAATCAAGTCACTATGTTACCATAAAACTGACTCAGCACCAAGCTGGTTTCCAAGAAGACATGGCAGTAAAACATATATATTTCATAATCATTTTCAGCTTCATCAACATGATCGTCAATTTAAGATAAAGTGAAATCAATCAAAGACAATAGAAGTGCTCAATATGGAATGGTGATGTGGAGTACTATTTTTAACATAAAGATCGAAAGAAAGCAAATAAATAGGATATAGTAACAAGTATCTCTATTTTTTCCCCAGCAAAGAATCTCAGATTAATGAGTATAAACTCGATAAATGCATAGGAATTCCTACTCATGGTCATTCAAGTCATGACTTCCTAGTCAGCTCGAGAACTATCATAAGATAACTTGAGTTATCATTTTATCAATCCTTTGATCCTCAACTATAAATATAACGGACATCTTTATCAACTTAAGGGTATTCTAACATAGTCCTGAAAATTCTTAGATATTTAAACAGTTCATGACCTTGCTTCCCACTTGATGTAAAGTTCAAAGTATATAACCTTAACCCAACATTGATTGCGACTTCTAAATCATAAGTTCTAATACATTTAAACACTTTTGTCAAATTCCTCAATTACTCTAACTACTCAATCATAATTCTCAAATTCCATGTCACACAAAAATGCAAGGCAATTACCTATCATATTCCTCAACTCGACATGTCGGTAAACTAGTTGTTAAAATCTTATGGAAGGTCTAAACAATAATTTGATAATTTATTTTCATCCCAACATTCACATAACTTAAAACTTGAATTTGGATATAATCCTATTTAGTTTATAACATATCATGTTACTAGGCCCACGAATACAAATATAAAGCCATCCTTCTTATTTTACCAAGTTTGAATTTTACAATTAATTCTTAGCACAACACTTATAAAATTAAATCATTGATCTAAGTTAAACTATAATCTAATAATTTTGATGTAATAGGATTAATCTATAACTTGCGCTAAATTATAGTTTAATGATCTTGATTCATGTCATAACTAGACTTTGATTCAAAAATCCAGTTACATCTAACAAATTAATCAAATTAAAATTTAATTATTAAAAATTACCTAAATTAGGTTGAACGGAATCCAATCATTGACCAAGAATAGCCCAGACGAGTCCGAAATTAAATTTTGAGCAAATTGCCTAGAGACTGCCACTGCCGGAGACTGAACTAACCCCACCACCAGATGAGTCTCAGCTCCAGGAGTAAAACCCCCTAAAATAATTTTCAATTTTGACCACAATAAGCCAGTCAATTGGTTAGTTGAAGCTACAACGAACCCTACTTACTGCAGCACACCACCACCTTAAATTCCTTCGCTACCACCTGTTAAAACCTAAAATTGACATTACCAAAAGCTTGCCCATGAAATTCCGACCAAGACCCACATCAGCTCACCTAGAACCCATTGTCGGAAAGCTTAAAACCGCCACTCCCGCTGCCTGTTGCCATTGGCCTCTTTATTTCGATCATTTCACCAGTTGTTTTTGGTCAAGGTTGGTATGGTTGTGCTCCTCTCAGCTAGAGAAAGCCAACCATCATTTTAGTTTCAAGTTTCATGGTCATTTTTTGATGATTGCCTGGTGGGGAAGCTCTTGGGTCATTTTTGAGAATTTGAGAAAATTCTATTCGCAATCTTATATATAAACATATTTTCAGCCCTTTCAATTCAGCCCTAAATTTTCTGACTGTCCCACTTTTCACTTCAAAATTTTTAACTGCCTCACAATTTGGTCCCTAGCTTTCAATTAAGTTTTCCAACTTTCAACTCTTGCACATTGGCCCCTAATATTTCTATTTTTGGGCAACTAGGTCCAAATTTAGTTATTTCAAAGTCCTCCAACTTTTAACTTCTCCACGTTAACCCTCTAAACTTTATAATTTCATGCTATCAAGTCCTTTTATTTGCGATCTAAGCCCTCAATTATAAATATTTAATTCTAAGCTGTAATTAAATCAACCTAAAATTAATCGAGGTAAATTTATCGATTTCATAGTTTGTAATATTTTATGATTTTAAAATTCGGGGTGTTACACTACTACCACGCTAGATTTGGCCATAGGTTGCCACTGTCATAACAGCCACCACGGTAGTGGCCGCCTACTGCCATGGTGGCTTACAACAGTAGCAACCATGTGCTGCCTGCTACCATGGCGAGCTGCATACTAGTGGACTGCTAGCTACACATCGTAGAAGGTGGCAGGGAGGGGGAGGAAGAGTGAGGTGGGTTTGTGTACCCTTATTTTTATTAATTAATTAAAATTTTAGTTAAAGTATAAATCTTTTATTTATTTATTTTGAATTAATAAAATATTTTAAATTTTTTTATCCTATTTTTAATTAGATATATTTATTATTTAAATAATTTATTTATTTTAGATATGATTATTATTTAGTAATTCAATTAATTATATTATTTCATATATGTATATTATTTAACATGTAATTCAATTAATAATATATTTTCTATTTTATATAATTAAATAAATTTAATTATGTATATAAATTATTTTAGATATGTTTTACTATTTAATATTTTTTTAAAATTTTAGGTTTAGTATGTTAGACATAATTTTTTTATTTTTTATTTTATTAATAAATAAATTCAACTAAATTTAATTATGTTATTTTAGATGTGCTTTTATTTTAATATTGTAGAATATATAATGTTAAATTATTAAATTATGGTTATATAAGATAATAGATTTTTAATTATATTTTTTAACATTTAAATTATTTTATTTTTTAATTAATAAGTAATTTCAATTTAATCTAATTAGATTATTTTAATTATAACTATTATTTTAATGTTATTGATCATTATGTAATCTAAAATTATAAAAAACATTTTAGTTACAAGATGAAATTAATATTTTTTAAATTTTTACTTATTTTTTAAATTAATAAATAGTTTAATTAAACTTAATTAGATTATTTAGCTTGAATTTAAAGATTATTCCATTTTTATGAAATTTTATTAATAATAAAATATATTTAAATTTGTTATGAGTAATTTAAATAACATTAAAATTACACCCTTGTGGTATAAAAAATATAACAAATAGGTTCAAAGGTTTTTTTGTCTGAAAAACAATCATAACAGTAAGCAAGGGGCATTTCTAAATTTTCATGCAAAATTTCGATGATATCAACATTTTTTTGAACGAAGGCTAACGGACTTCCTACAATGTAAAACGGAGCAAAACATCAAGGAGGTATTTGTAATTTCATCAAACTTTTGAGTTTTGGAATAAATAGACCAAATCCCGCTGGATCTAGCTAATTAACCCTTCATATTATTATATTTATTAGTCCTCAAAATATGGATTAATGAGGGATTTCTTTTATCAAAGGGTAGGTATCACCCAACTAGATCTACATTCTAAAATATTCAAACAAAAATATTCTAAAATTTAAGCTTCATCGACTGATTTTATTACATTATATCATTTTTACAATTAATATTGAATTCTAACTAACCCTAGAGTAACCTCAACCGAACTGCATCTCCCCTTCAGTTGGCGTCAAGACTGGAGCCTTTATATATGCAAGAGGCAAAGTTGCGTAAGCATTTAAGATTCGGTCCAAGTAATATACACTACATTCGCACCCCAACCCCCACCACCAAGCCCCCATGGCAGTCATTCGACTCCGATTCCGATAGTTTATAGCTGTTTTGGTCAGGTCAGCCATGGTCAAATGGTTGGTCAGATCCAGCTCTCGGCTGTGGCTGCCATAGCCTACTGACTGCAGCGGCGTACTGCCTAACCCAGGGCCGCTTAACACCCCAATATGGCACCCCCATTCCCCAATCTGCGGCTGCCATGATAAGAAATAATGAAAAAGGAAAAAAGGAGAGGAAAAATTGGAGAGAAGATGAGGGAAAAACTAAAGGAAAGAATTCGAGGAAGAGAAGAAAAAAAATTATGAAGTATGTAAAATTATTGAAATTATACTGTTTAATTATTTTTATTGATGTTTATTTAAATTTATTATGAGTAATTTAAAATAAGTAAAATTATGTTGTTTAATCATTTTTATTCTTTTAATGTTCAAATTTAAAGAAATTATTCAATATTTATGAAGTTATAAAAAATTTGTTGATACTTTTCATATACTTAAATTTAGTATGATTTTTTAAAGAATATTTTTAATTTTAATTAGTTAGAGCTGGAATTTAAGTAAAATGTTTACTTAATTAATGCTAAGAAATGTTAAATTATAGTAATTTTGAGTGTTAATAAGCAAGCTGAAATCATACCCTCATGGTGTAAAAAAAAAAAATAGAGATAGATTAAAGAGTATTTTAGTCTTATTAGTAGCAACACAAGGGTATTTTTATTTATTTATATATTTTTTTGAATTCTACCAACCCCCTGTCGTAGGAGGTTTCTGCATGGCTGATCGAAGAAGTCTCCAATGTATCAAAGAGAGTAGGGAAAAAAGGAAGGCTAGTACGGATCTGCCGCCCTTCTTTCTTCGAGAGATTAGCACGGGGAGTCTTTCACTCAGAGGCCAATTGGCTGGGGTTAGTGAAGAACAAGAAGAGAAGCTCTTGCCAGTGTCGGCATAACTGCTGTTGGTGGCAACTGGTAAAATTTAAACAAGGGATTGGCTCTTGATCTCTTGTCAAGGTGCTATTGAAGTCACTTCTGGCAATCATTCTCTTTAAAACGTGGGCAAATTCCCTAATAACAGCCATAGCGTATGCAAGATATAAGACGGGAGCAAAAGGTTTTTTTGGACGTGATATGGAGCATTTTGTGAACTAAATTGGAACTTCGTCCTTCAAATAATTGCTGAACTAAAATATTATATATTCCTAGCAATTCACAAACAAAAATTACAGTTTGCATATGTTCAATTCTGTTGAATCGAAGTCATCTCTTACAACTTGAAGATAAGCTGTTCAGTACTCTTAAGATTTTATGTCTTCCATGGATTTCCAGGGCAGTTTTCGGGTGACTAAAATTAATGAGAATTATACACATATTAAAGATGTATTTCAATAGAGGTTTATGGCAGAAGAACGTATTCAATTTTAACATTTCCATCTCCTTCGAATAATTTCGCACGTCGAACTGTAAAATTTCGGTTTGACAATTTTCAATAAACTAATAAAGAATACATATTTTAATAATTAAAACTATAATAAAAAATATGTTATTAGTAAAGTATAGGTAAGCCTGGCATTGGGCCCGTTTTCCTCGAATCTGGGCCCCGCATCACGTTTAAAAAATACCTTAAAATCTGCTCCTCCCACGCAATGGGTTTTAGATTTAAAAATCTTAATCAGTCTTCCATTATATATGTAAAGCTCACACTTGCTCTGCCAGCCTGCACCTATCATTTTTCTATAAAAACTATATAATTTAATAATTCAACTATACAATCTCATAAAATTTAATATAAAAAATTTCAATCAACATAACAATATTCAATATATCAGTCAAAAACTAAAATAATAAAAAATTCAACCAGACAAATATATAATATATTATATATTATAATCATATAAATACTGGCAACAAAGCGGAACGGGTTGGTCCTAAACTCGAACTTGCCTCGCCCAACTTCCTGTAGGGCGAATTTTCTACCCACCACGTACAGAGTGGATGGGGCCATCCCCACTCCCATCCCGCCTCTGCAGTGGGTATCTATCCCTGTTGCTTCGAAGAGATGAATATTCAGGAGTATCTATGGGTTTTGTAGGATTTATAAAATTTTTTAAAAAAATCATAAATAAAAAAAAATAATACTACAAACCTTAAAGTTTTTCAACAATTTAAATGATTTCTAATTTTTAAAAATGAGCATAAATAACATACCAAATTACAATTAAAATATTAAAATATACAAAATACGTAAATATAAATATCAATAACATTCTACAATTCTTCTCAAAAGTTCTCTATTCAATGTGGTTCCTACAAAAATAGATAAATTTATTAGAAGGCAAAAATTATTTTGACAATTAAATTTATTTTGATATTACTTTAAAACTATATATAAGATTAAATTAATTAAATGAATGAGACTATGACCTTCGTTCTTGCTGTGTTCTTTTACATTTTCTCAAAATTATTTTCAACCCTAAAAAAGTTTTCAAAATGGAGGCACATTTTTCAATCTTTTTTTCAAAAAACTCAAATTTTATACTAAAAAACCCGCTCTCCATTCACCCAAAATACACTACACTTAAAAATCACACTTATCTCCTTATTTTCTCACTCTACATTTTACATCACTCATTCATTTATCATTTTCTCACTTCACTCGTTCATATATATATATATATATATATGCATGCACATATATAAAAATATTAAAATTTTACTAGTTAACAAAAATCTAAAACTTATGTTTACAAATTTAATTAAACTAATTATCAAAAAAATAAATTAAATTTAATTAAATATTACTTCTATTATTACTAAATAATTTATTTATTGAATAACGTATTAAATTAATTAAATTTATTTATTAATTAAATAATATATTAGTTATATTTAATATTTAATGTACTAATTAAATATTATATTTATTCATTTAATAAACAAATTAAGATATTTTAATTTGATATAATAAATAAATTAATCTTCATTAAGTATTAATCTTCACATTTATTTAAAATTATAATAAAAAAATTGATTATAGGGTGATGCTAATGTAATAATCTATTAAGTTTAATAAATTAATGTTGATATGCTTAAAGCAATTGTTGAGAGAATCAATTAAATATATTTTCTAAATAATGAATCAATTAAATAATGAGTTAAAGTAATTAAATAACTTATTAAATTAATTAAATTAATTTATTTAAATAACTTGTTATTTATATATTAATTATGTTTCATATTTTATGATAATTAATATCACATTTATTTATTTAATAAATAATTAAAAGATAATGTAATTTCGTATAATATAATTTTTTTTAATTTGATGAATCGTTATTAAGCCTTACATATATAAATTATTATAAAGTTATTTATTTAAATAAATAACTATGTTTTATTTATACATAAATAGTAAGTAATAAATAGTTAAATAATTATATTTTTATTAATAAGCAGTAATTAGTTTATAATTAATGTATAGTAATTAATTTTTTTTATAAGTAGATATTAACAATTATGATATGATAATGATATAAGCTATTTTTTTATAATTAAGATATAATTTATAATTATGATTTCATGAATAATTAATATTTATTAATATATGTATTTTATTCTAAATAATATATTATTTACTAATGTTAAGTTTATAACAATATAAATTTAAAATAAATAATCAACTAAATTAATTACACTCATTGATGGGGTTGAAAGTCGTATCTAGTAAATTGGGTTGTGTTTGTACTAATTCAACTAGGGAGGTCGAATGATCCAACAGCAATATTTCTCAAGATCTGAGATCTGCAGCTACAACAAATGTTAAACTAGTCAAGGTGCCCTCAATGAAGGCACTTCGATGTTCAAGTTAATTCTGGTCAAAAAGAGGTAATTGAACAGAAGAGTGGGAGCTTATAGAATATTTGGCATTACTTGGAGACTGGCTGGCAGTGAGGTACTTATAGCATTCTCTTGGTGGATTATATGTCTAATATGCCCTTATCAAGTATAGAGGGCTCTTGTCCTTGCCTGAGTGGTATTGGTTATTTCTAATCCAAGTACCATTTTAGGTGGCATCATCTCCTGATTTTTGGGATGAACAATAATCTAGATAGGCACCTCCTTGCCAAAGTTGGTGGCAAGGTTGGTGGCCAAGTTGGTGACAGAGATTGTACTGAGTTGCATGCACCATTAATGCTGAGGCATGCTGCTTGTTAGAGTATTAAATGGGGCAAGGATATGAGTTAACACCAGAGTGAGTACTCTGGTCGACAACCATTGAACAGATAAGGAGATTGACCAAAGGGAAGATTGCACGAATGAAGCGATTTTAAGCCTCTCATTAAGTGTGGTCGAGGGCTATCCGCACGACCAGATAATTGTGGTCGAGTGATTTCGGCTTAGCTGGCTCCAAGAGCGATATCGGGATGTGCATGTTAAGTGGGCCTGGGGGTATTTTTTGAGGTCGAAAAGTTGTTGAGTTAAGCTTGTTGGGCTATCCCCTATCGTGAGTCCCCCCCACTTGTGGTCCTAATTGAGCTTATTGATGAGCAGAAGTAGAAAGTAGATAACTGAATAATGGCTATGGCAGTTATGATAGTTTTGTGGCAGTTATGCACATTTGACCAAGGTTCTATCCTTTCGACTGGGGTTTTTGAATTTTTTATTAGGGTTTTTTAATTCTCGACCAAGATTTTTGATGATTTTCATTCATTTAATGCGCCGATTACATCACAGAATATGAAGCGCTAAGGGGCAACAATATAATTATTACAGCCGTTTGGGTCCTACGTCCAAATACTTATAAATATGGGGGGTGGAGACATCCATTTACACTTTTGTTGAAATCATCTCTGGTCGAGTTCTCACTTTCCAAGCTCTCTAAATCTTTCCTGGACTTAACATTTTTAGGATATTTGCTGTAGGTTTTTTTGCCTGTTTGATCTTTTCTTCTATTTTTTTGTGTGAAATGTCTAGCGGCTCATATAGCAAAAATACTAGGTCCAAGGGTGTAGCATTTTAGGGAGAAACTAAAGTTGAAAGTTCATCTAAAATAACCCGTTAGAGTAGCTTTGATAGTTTATTGAGCAATAGCTCGAGCTTGAGCACTGAGAGGCCAGCATCTGGGGGCAAAACTAGCTCGAGTGAGGTGCTTGCATCACACGATCGACTATTTACACTAGACCACTATACCAAAATAGTCTTCAAGATATCCCCAGCCAATCTAGTGCGAATTAGGAAGACGTACCATATCCCTGAATAATATGAGCTTTCGATGCCTGGGGCTCGAGGTAGGATGCATCGACCTCCCAAGGGATGCATAACAATGTTTGATGAGTAGTTAAGATATGGCCTTAAGTTTTCTTTAGCCCAAGCCATAGTCATTCTCCTAGTGGGCCTTGAGGTTTGCATAACCTAATTTCTTCCCAACTATTTCACCAACATATATAGCTTTGTTGTGTTGATGCACTTGTTCAACCAGCTGGTCTCATTTGCCAACTTTTCCAACTTGTTTCATTTATCGATATCTCAAAATTTAGGCAGTATAGAAGAGTCCGACTTCTACTATCTAATGGTGCGCCCACATTGAAAGTTTCTAGTAGCCCCTTCCTCTTTGTATGGCCAGAAGTGGAAGAAATACTTTTTAATGTTCGGGGGCCAAGGGATTTTAACATTTCGATGGGATGGTGGAGGGGGCCTATGGAAATGCTAGAAAACTAGACACCTAGTTGGCCCAACACCTTCATTAGGGATCTGGTCAAATTTGGGCATATAGAGGCCTCAGTTTTGATCAAAGAGAGATATCTGGGGTTGGCCAGCCTATCACTGGCCGAGCTCGGCCTACCTGCAGGCAATCGACTAGGTAGAGATCTTCATTGATTATGTTAACTATGATTTTTGTTTCTTTCTGCTCGATTATGATATCTTTTATTTTATCTTTGTTGGCTGACTGAGAAGAGGTAATAGCTAAAAGTTGAGCAAAAGCTCAAGCTAGGGCCTTGAAGAATAAAGAGCACCATTGAGTGACTGTTGTTCGACAAGAGGCCCCCACTATAGAGTCAGCTGCTTCAACCTAATTGATCTCGACTCCCGTGGCGCATTGAATCGAATAGGCGCCCGAATACTAATTTGCTCAATAGGAAGAGCCTATGCGAAGTAGCCCCATAGGTCGAGGCAAATGATAGATGACTAAGCAAGAAGGCTCAGCACCTAAGAGAACAATGGGTGATAAAGGGAAATAAAAGGCGGTGACAGGCTATGACTTGTTTGGAAAGCATGGCGATGGGGTGCTGTTCCAACTTCCTCAATTACCATCGCCCTATTTTGAGCTGACCCTTACATAGAGATAACCGACTCGAACTCTATCCTTCAAGGGGGAATGACGGGTGGTGACGCCTTTAAATAGATGATGACTGGGATGTTCTCCTCGAATCAACGTAAACTAATGAGCCTGAGTCAGGTCAAGGCTCTTAGGGCTTTGGCAAGCTATTATAATTTGGTAGTATGAGGTTGACTATTTCTTATCAAATTGCTTTTCAATAGTTGTACTGCACACTAATACTCTTATGTTTCATGTGGGCCAATTGGGATACAACCTCTTTCGACAGTCAAAATTAGCCTTAGCTGATCAAGAGGAGCTATAAGGTAGAGAGGATTGGAAACCCTCAAGGTGCAGCTCGAGTCTTTCCAGATCCGGGTCAAACAAATGGCCAAAGAGGTTGCTGAGCTCAAGGAGTAGCTGAACTCCAAAGGTCAGTAACTTGTTCAGGCAGTTGAGGAGAGGAGTTGGATGGACTCTATAATTAAAAAGGCTTACTTGGACTTGTAAGTAAGCTATTCCTCAGGTTAAGCTGTGGGTCACGCAGAGGCAATCGAGGAGACACAAGAGGCCTTCACTCGAAAGCTCCCTACAATACAGTGGAAAGTAGTAGAGCAATTCATCTTGAGCTCAACCTTTCAGGATGCGAGTGTAATTATGACGATTGATGATGCTCGAGATGTATTCCAAAAGGCTGTCAAGTAGCTTGAGTGCCTGGGCTACACTTTCTGGCTTGATGACAAGAGTAAAATAACCATTGCTCTTAATGATAACCTGCAACCTTACCCTAAATTTGAGGAAGGCAGGGTCGATGGGGTCAGGGAAAAGGACACCGCGACCAATGCAACTACTGAGCCCCTAACTAAAGCTCAATAAAAAAAGGCTGAAGTCGATGCGAGGCAAAAGAAGTTGGCAAGCAAATTCACTTTCACTGAGGACCTTACTGTCCAGTTGAGAGAGGAGCAAGTCAATGTGGCGTAGTATGTGTTACACTTGACTGACTTTATGAGTGACATCGCGGGGCTTTCTTGACCACTGCAAGCTATTGTGCCACTCGCATCCATGTTACTGGAGCTCGATTCAGATTAGCCAGAGGATGACTAGGTTGGGTCTAGCTAAAGTTGATCTCGGAGCTTGCTGCTGTTTTTCTTCTTTTTCTTTTTCTTTTTCTTTTTTTTTGTAATAGAATTGTAATGAACTTTTCAATGAATCAAAGATCTTTTTCATATTTGTGTTGTCAAATGAAATGAGTTCCATGCTTCTTATCGAGTGTAACTTTATTGTCGCGATAGTATGGATAATAGTTGACAACCTAGTCAGTTATCAAGACCATTATCAAGAAAATCTAACAACATTGTCGTCGATTTAGCTTAATGTTGAGAAATGCATTATTTTGCCAAAGTGTGTTTAACAGTCTGTTTGTCACAACTGTGTAGTCGATTTTCACTGTTTACAATCGACTTGTTGATCTTCTACTTGGTCGATTATTTAATTTAGGCTAAAAAGCTTTGGTTTGTAGTATGTAGCTATTTTGAATCAATGGCATGGTCGATTTTAGTTTGGTAGCATGAAGTTGCATTTGTGTCAACTATGGGCTCAACTCAAAATTTGATTGGGTAGTGTATAGTTGTTTCTCTGTTGACTATGAGATCGATTCGAGACTTGAGTGGCAACATGTAATTGCTCATCTATCGACTATGGGGTCGACTTCAATCTTGAATGACAGCATGAAGCTGCTCATTTGTCAACTGTGGGATCGACTTCAATCTTAGGTGGTAGTATGAAGCTACTTATCTATCGACTATGGGATCGACTTTGAACTTGAGTGGCAGTGAGGGGCTATTTATTCGTTGACCACAGGGTTGACTTGGAACTTAAGTAGCAGTGAAGGGCTGCTTATTCGTCGACTATGGGGTTAACTTGGAATGGTGCATGCTAGATACAGTTATGATGATGCCTGCAAATGGTAATAGTATTGCTAGAAATTTATTCATATTAGAGAATATAAAGACGATTATAATATAATTTCAGATGTAGAATTTTCTCAAGTTGATGGCGTTCCACAGGTGAAGGAGTTCATCCCCATCCATATTAGCAAGTCTGTAGGCGTTATGCTTTGACACTTTTACAATGGTATAAGATCCTTCCCATTTCGATCGAGCTTGCCAACATTCAAGAGACTTCCACCTTTTTTAGAATGAGATCTTCGACCTTAAAATGGCATAGCTTAGCCATTTTGTTTAGTTCTTTGCCATCTCGACCTGTATCTCCAGGTCGAGCTTTTTTTCTAATATATTTTTGAATAGGTGGAAGTATATAACTTGAGCCATGTTGAATGAGCTTAGAGGGTATAACTACCTCAAACCTGTAGACCAAACTATAAGGGCTATGACCTGTAGCTATTCAGGGAGTTGTCCTATATGCCTATAGCAATCCTGGGAGGTTGTCTGCCCAGCTCGAGCCAGTGTCTTAAATTCTAGCCTTCAAATGGTTGAGGATTATTTTATTTGTTACCTTCATTTAGCCGTTTAATTGGGGATTGCCCACTGAAGTAAAGTGCTGGGTGATCCCCAAGGCTTTGCACCAGCTTCTGGTACTCCTGCTCTAGAATTGTGTCCCATTATCTGAAATAAGAACCTTAGGTAGGCTAAAATAGCAGATGATGTTCTTCCAGATAAAACTCTTGATGGTTTCATTTGTTATCTTCAAAATAGCCTCAGCCTCGACTCATTTGGAAAAATATTCAACCGCCACGATTGTGAATTTTCATTGACCTGTCAACTTCAACAGCGAGCCCAAAATATCAATCCTTCATTGGTCGAATAGCCAAGAAATTTGGACATTGACCATGGGCACGGCGGGTTGGTGTAGTAAGTTTGAATGGACATGGCATGATGTACCTTTTTTAGCAAAATCCACTGAGTCCTTCAATAATGTTGGCCAAAAGTATCCGTACGTGATTATTTTGTAGACAAAGGATCTTTCCTCAGAGTAGTTGCTATACATGCCTGTGTGGATATCTTATAATACTTCAAGAGCCTGATCGGGTCTAAGCACCTCAAGGGAGGTCCAGAGAACAACTTTTTATACAACTGGCCAGTTGTCCTCGAAGGCGTCGAGGCTCATTTTTGTCTTCAGGGACTGTGCCATGGCTCAAATAGAATTTGATTGGGTCCTACCCAGAAGGAACTGTCTCCTCAATGCTTACTACTAGATTCTCCTTGAATGGCTCAATCAATGGCCTATCGACAACCAAAAATGTTATTTTTTTATCTCTCATGCCCCTGGTTGAGCTTGCAAATTTTGATAGGGCATTTGCTCGCTCATTCTCAGATCAAGGTACCTAACTGAGGGTGAACCTTTTAAATGACTGCTGTAATCGTTTAACCTCCACCAGGTACCAACTCATTGTTAAGTCCTTGGCTTCAAAATTTTCATTAACCTGTTTGGCCACCAACTATGAGTCTGTAATTGTAATCAGGTGCTCGACACCCCAATCGAGTGCCATCCTCATTCCAGCAAGGAGGGCCTTATATTTTGCCTCATTATTAATGACTGCATATTCAAGTTTTATTACAAAATCATACTCTTTTGCTATTGGGGAACGGAGAGCTACTCTTATTCTTCCTCTAAATGTGGTCGATGATCCATCGATGTGCAAAGTCCAAATAAGAGGGGCTTCGTAATTTTTCTCTGGCAAGTCCACTCGCTCGATGATGAAGTCGACTAAAACTAGTTCATTGATAGTTGTTCTTGGCTAGAAGGTAATGTCGAATTCTCCCAGCTCGATGGCCCATTTAGTCAGCCTTCTAGATGTGTCAAGCTTCAACAACACTTGTTTTAGCGGCTAGTTGGTTAGCACTATAATAGCATAAGATTGGAAGTATGGATGCAGCTTTTGAGCCACAGTGATTAGTGCCAAGGCAAATTTCTTAATCTTCAAGTAATTATGCTCTAATCCTTGGAGTGACTTACTGCAATAATAAACTGGACGATGGCTGCCACTCTGGTCAAAATCAAGATCGAGCTTATCAATGCTTTAGAGACTGCCAAGTTATCTAAAATACCTCCCCTAGTTTAAGTTTTGCAAGCATAGGGAGCGAGGACAAGTACTACTTCAACTTGACCAACGCCTGATCACATTGTTTACTCCACTGAAAATTTAACTTCTTAGTATTTCTGAGAATTTTGAAGAAAGGTAAGCTTTTGTCTGCTAATCTTGCGATGAATCTGCCTAAGGCAATGATCCTCTCAACCTGTCTTTATACGTCTTTGACTGTTCGAAGAGGAGCTATGTCAAGAATGGCCTGAATCTTCTACAAATTGGCCTCAATGCTACACTAACTAACGACGAAGCCCAGAACTTTACCCCTGGAGACTCCAAAGGAACACTTGTTTGTACTCAGCTTTAGGCCAAATGCTCTCAAAATTGCAAAAGTATGATTAAGGTTAAGCAAGTCATCTTGGGCCTTTTCCGTCTTTACAATCATGTTGTCAACATACACCTCTATCAACTTGCTAATTTCATTTTTAAACATAAAGTTTACTAGCCTCTAGTAAGTTGCTCCAATGTTTTTCAATCCAAAAGGCATAACTAAAAAGTAATAGAACCCATTGGGAACAATAAAAGAAGTTTTATCCCTATCCTTAAGAATCATGAATATTTGATGGTAGCCTTGAAATGCATCCATCATGCTTAATAATTCACAACCAGCAGTGGAGTTTACTAATAAATCTATTCGAAGTAGTGGGTAAGGATCTTTAGGGCATGCTTTATTTAAACCTGTAAAATTGTTACACATTCGTCATTCTCCCTTATTTTTTAGGACGAGTGCAACATTACAAAGCCAAGAAAGGTATTGAATTTCTACAATATAACCTACATATAGGAGTTTTTTGACTTTCTCCTCGATGATCTGAGTCCTCTCGATATTGAATGTCCTCGTCTTTTGTTTGATCGGCTTATATGAGGGATTGATATTGAGGTGGTACACAATTACACTAGGATCGATTCCCTAGAGGTCAAATGCATTTCAAGTAAAGATGCTAACATTTCTCCTCAGGAAATTGACCATAAGGCATTCTAGGTGGGGACCCATGTCTGTCCCGATGTGAGTTATCTTGTCAGGATTTTCTTGTTCCAGCTCAATAATTTTAAATTTTGGGATGAGGTCTATCTAGGTATTCTCCAACTTTATCTTTTTATTAGCTTAGGTCTCCTTAGATTTCGCTATAGAGGCATCCCCTAAGGTCTTTAATTATGGTCGAGTCTTCTACTAGCTTGACTTGACCAAGATGTTGTAACACCTCCAAACCTCTCTGATGTTGCACAATAATTCACTTGTGCTCGCTGGGGTCAAGAATTTGATCTTTATGTGGTAGGTCGACACAATAGCACAAAAATCATTTATGGTTGATCGACCAATGACAACGTTA
>JACGDI010001179.1:1114968-1128980 GCA_014898725.1 Jacaranda copaia
CCCCCCCCCCCAAACCCAACTAGAGGGGTTTGCATAGGTTTGAACTTCACCTGGCCCATGTTTATTCTTTTGAGGGTGGAGAGAAAGATGATGTTAGCCAGTTGCCATTATCAACCAGGACCTTTCACACTTTAAAGTTGGCAATCTCAACAAAGATTACCATAAGATAATCAACTTTATAGTTGATAGTCTTTCTTTTTAGGTGGGCCAAGTTGCTATCAATGAAGAAAATGGGCTTTGTTCTCATCAATAGGTAGAATGTTGTTTCAACAAGCAAGGCTCTAGTCAACTCTAGCCTCCTTTGAGTTTTCCTTCTGGCTAATTTTGAATCCCCCCAGTAGGACCTCCCGCGATCATATCAATCACTCATCGAATGGATGGGCGATCTTCATGGGTATGTTTCTTTCCCTTATCCTCTCTCCTAGGGCTAGCTAACCTTTCTCTACGGTAAGTCCAATTAGTTTTGTTCCCTTCAACCTGTGTATCCATGGCTACATATTTCTTAAGATAGCCCTATCTAATGAGCCTCTTGATCTCATCCTGGAGGTTGAAGCATTCGTCGGTGTCATGCTTTTTTGTTTGTGGAAGTGGTAACACTTCTTTAATTTTTTCATCGCCTTATTCTCTGTTAGCTTTCTCAGTTTTTTTAGGAGATTGTCATGTTGAATGGCAAGCAAGACCTCGCTCCTCAGAATGTTCAATGAGGTGTAGTCGTGGAAGCATTTTATTGAAGATCGACCTCTTTCTCTATATTTCTGGTCGTCTCTCTCCTTCTGTTTCTTATTAACCTCAAAGGATTTGAACTTGAGCTTGTTCATCTCCTCCTAGATCATGTACCTCTCTGCCAAGTCGAGCAGCTCCTCTATCGACCTTGGGCATTCACACACCAATGTATTGGCGCATTCCTTATGTCTGAGCCCCAAGAACAACACATCAATCAGGAACTCGATCCTAGGATTATCCATTTTGAGGACCTTTATATTGAATCTCGTGAAGAAGTCATGGAGGGACTCCTCCTTATTTTGCTTGATGGCATGGAGGTAAGTGCGAGGGAGTTTTGCCTTTCTCCGGTTGACGAATTGGTGCAAAAATTTATCACAAAGCTAATCATAGGAGTATATCGATGAGGGCTCTAGCTTCACAAACCAATCAAGCACAATGTCTTGGAAAGTGGTCACTAGTATATTGGCATGGATATACTCATTGTGCTCATGCAGCAACATCATATGCTCAAACTGCATCAAGTGCTCATCGGGGTCTGTTGAGCCATCGTATTTGGGCAATCTAGTCGAGACTTTTGCATTGACATATTACATTTATTAACAATCTCCTGGATGAAGGGAGAGCCTCTCACTCAACAAGACCTCTCGGGGCCTTCAAGATTGGGTGCTCTCTTAGTATTTCTCCACGAGATCTCGTCGAGGTATCTATTTAATTATTGAACTTGATGGGAGACTTCTTTCCACTCTTTTTGATCAGCCTGGGTGGTGTTTTGATCAAAATAAGGCCTCATGTGCTTGGCTCTATCGCACTGCTAGGCTTGAATAGGCCGAGCCGCAAAATCTGTGGATTCTTCCATTTTTTCATGGTAGTCACATCTTAAGTGTTCAACCTATCGCGCTATGGGGCTCAATTAGCTCAAACGTGGTGGTTAACGAAGTCAACAATTTCCTCTCTTGGCTGCAGTCGCCTCCTCTCTACCTGGGGGAATTTGGGACTGGCTTCTCATCTAGTTGGTGGCCGCTTAGATTCCTGGTGATCACGACTATCCTTGGGGGATCTTTCTTTCGATGGAGGCAAATATGGGGTGGCATTACTAGTTGGGGTTGGCACGGTGGTGTGCTTATTTAGTGCGGTGGAAAGTTGGGTAGAAATCTGAGTAAAGAGTTGCTCGCTTATCAAATGCATCAATTAGGGCATAGTCAATATCATAACTTGCTCATGAGGGGAGCTAGGCTTTGGAGCGTGTGAGCCTTGCTGGGGTGGAAGGGGAGATGAAGATGTGGACCTCCGATTATCCTCCCTCTTGGATGCTGCTCTTCATGTGTTCACATTTTTTAGTTGCAATCTCAAAGATTTCCTACATATGGCACCAAAATGATGAGGTTGTAAGTCGTATCTTGTGAATTGGGTCATGTTGGAGCTAATTCGATCAGGAAGGTTAAATGATCTAACAATGATATTTTTTTAGGTTTGAGATCTGCAACTACAGCAAACGTCAAACTAGCCGAGGTGACCTTGGCGAAGGCACTCTGACGCTTAAGTTAGTTTTGGTCGAAAGAAGGTAATTGAACAGAAAAGTGAGAGCTTATAGTATATTTGGCATTACGTGGAGATTAGCTAGTAGTGAGGTATTTATAGCTTTTTCCTGATAGATTATATGTCTAATATGGCCCTATCAAATGTAGAGGGCTCTTGTCCTTATCTGGGTGTTATTGGTCATTTTCAATTCGCGTACTATTTTATGTGGCATCATCTCCTGATTTTCGGAATGAACAATACTCTGGGTAGGTGTCTCCCTGCCAAAGTTGGTGGCAAGTTAGTGACAGAGACTATACTGCGTGGCACGCACTATTAATATAAAGACATGCTGCTTGTTAGAGCATTAATGCGGTAAGGATATAAGTCAATGTTGGAGTGAGCACTCTAGTCGACAACTATTGAACAGAGAAGAAGGTTGAACCAGAGAGAAGGTTGCATGGGTGAAGCAGTTTAAAGCCTCTCGTTAAGTGTGGTCGATGGCTATCCACTCAACCAAACGACTATGGTCGAGTGATTTCGGCCCAACTGACTCCAAGAGCTTCATTGGGTTGTGCATGTTAAGTGAACATGGGGGCCTTTCTTAAGGCCGAAAACTTATTGGGCTAGACCTGTTGGGCCATTTCCTATCACTCATATTTCAATCATTATAAATATATATACACATACACATCATCCAACTTTAAAAATACATACATATAATATATAAAAAAATCACTTTTACTTTATAAACTCAACAAAAAAGGAACTGATTTGATATCTACATTAAAGTTTGTCTATCCCTAAAACATAAAGATAGAAATAATTCATTCTCAAATTATTTTTTATATTTCGTCAAAATAAAAAGAAACACATGACATATTTTTCGAATATTCTCCCAAAAACTTATTCCCCTATAATTTTTTCTAAAAAATAGCCAAATTATTGAAGAACATGCCCTTAGCAATTAGGGGTCAATATTGGCTCTATCTCCATCCCAGCGGGGGATAAATAATTCTGACATCCCTGGGTGTAACAAGTACATGCGAGCCTAAGTATATGAAAGGAAAATATTTCAGGCTTTGTTTGGATACATTCTCCTGGAACAAGCTTGTTCCGAGAGAGTATTCCCAAACATTCCAATCAATTTTTTTCATTTTCTACTACAGTAAAATACCATAAACACCCTTGGCCCTTTCCATTATTTACCAAATTTTACTTTAATTTCACATTCTTCCACACCTCCACCTACCTTGCCCCTCACCACACACACCACGTACCATCATTACTAATAATAATAATAATAATAATAATAATAATAAATTAAATTAATAAAAATAATACTAATAATAAATACTACTACTACTATTATTATAATAGTATTAATTATATTTATAACGTAAGTAACATTAATAATAAAATAAAATGATAATAATACTAATACTAGTAATGATAATAGTAATAACAATAATAATAATAATCGTAGTAATGATATTGATAAGTATACTACTACTACTACTACTAATAGTTAGGGTAAGTATACTACCACTACTACGAATAATAATGATGATAATAATAATAATAATAATAATAATAATAATAATAATAATATTATTATTATTATTATTATTATTATTATTATCTTCACTTGTTGTAGTTGTAGTAGTAGTAGTAGTAGTAGTAGTATTAGTATTAATAATTAGTAATAATAATTACAATTAAACAAATTTTTAATTAACATACAAAACTCATAAAATATTATAATATAATCCACTTAATTATTACAAATTTACAACATAATCATATCTCTTCAGTACATATACATACATATATACACAATATTTTTAATTAATATTCTTATAATTAAAAAAATTCTTTAATATTAATTTTCACTACCAAATACTAATATAAAAATAATGATGTGACATTTACAGTAAAAAATATTTCTAAAAAATATATCCAAATATATCAAAACTCTCAAACCCCATTTTTTACTATTTTTAAAAACATCAACCAAATATCAATCACATTCCCCAATTTTCATTTTACATTATCCGACAATACCTTCATATTTCTTTCTCCCAAAACACACAATAATCAAGTAATAAAATCAAACAAAAAATTATATCCACACATTACCTCAGCTTTTCAATTTGTTTGCAGGGGCAAAGAAGACAGGTGAAAATGAAATTTCCAATATTGGACTTTGGATCACCAAGAATAGGGGCAATTAATGGAGGATGGTTTCGTCATTTCGCTCTGTGAATAAAAGCCCACAAAGCGTAACATTCGCAAAATTGAAAACTCGTAAAATCCCATTTCTGATGGTACTGAATTCGCGGGAAAGAGCAATTGAAACCCTAAGGCATTTCTCCAGCTCATTCTTGTAAGATCATCAGCTCTGTATGCATACATGTTTCTGTGTGTATCTTTGCATTCATTATTTTTCGTTTTGCTTCTCGGTCACAAATTTATTCTTTCTGGTAATTTTCTAAGCTCTCAAAATTCTACTCCATGGATTGAATTTTACAGCAAAAACTCTGATTTTAGTAGTAGGGCTTTCTTGTTGTTGATTTCAACTGATTTGCAATGATCATTAGTTTAGAAACTAGATGAAAAATTGAGGTGACGGAGCCGATAGAGAGGATATTAAATGTTGGATTGTTTAATCTTTTATGGGGTTTTCCTAGGAATCCTTTGGTTTTCAGTGACGGTTCTGTTACAAAATGAAGGTGTATTATATTAATCTCTTGTATGATGCCTGAAACTTCAGAGAGAAAAGGTCAAGGATGGTAATTATTTAAAAAAGAGAATGGAGAATTCCTTTTCACTGTATTTTCTGGCGCTTTCGAAGACTTGATATGCACTTTGATGACTTTGTTGAAAAGAGTTAATAGAATCTTATGTTCAAAGTCTGTAATCCTGCATCATCTTGCTCTGTGCATGTTGTACTCTCTTGGATTGATGAAAAATTTGTCAAATTTAAGAACACGTGTTTCCTTTTCAGTGTTGCAGAAAATAGGAAGTTCAGATGAATCATCATAATATTAACTATAATGACCCGGGGAGGGGAAATGTTGGCTTTGGCAATCCACGGGGAATGCAAATGAACATGCCAATGCAAATACCCTCAAGCCATAATCAACAGCAGGTACTGCATCTGCTATCCCAGTCACAACCCCTAGGCAGACCCTACTTCCCTGGACATTTTCAACCATCAGAACCCCAACCACGGGCATTTGTCCAGGTTCAGTCAGCTCAAGCACAAGTTCAGACACGAATGCTGTCTCAACCTCAGGGTAATAACATCAGCATCTCATCCCCCTCAATGTCCACACCAGGGTCTGGAGTGGCAGGAGCTGGGAAGCACCTGCATAAACCGCCTTCTCGGCCTTCTGGGGGTTCCTCTAGTCAGGGCACTTGTTTGCCCATGAAAACCATAGAACTGACACCTGCTGTCTATAGAGGGAAGCGGAAGCTTCCTGATAAAGTAATCCCTGAGAAAGTCGTAGCTGTACTGCCAGAATCTGCCCTTTATTCTCAATTGCTTGAATTTGAGTCTCGTGTAGATGCTGCCCTAGCAAGAAAGAAGATTGACATTGTGGATTCCCTTAAAAATCCTGTGCAAGCTCAGAAGGTTCTGCGGATATGTGTGTTCAACACTTATACAAACCAAACTGGGACAAGTTCTCAAAAGGAAAATGCTGAGCCACCTTCATGGTCACTCAGAATAATTGGAAGGATTTTGGAAGATGGCAAAGGTCCTGGTTTGGAAGGACCGGAGCATAGATCATGCTCTTCGTACCCAAAGTTTTCATCTTTCTTTAAGAAGATTACTATATACTTGGATCAGAGTCAATATCCAGATGACCATGTAATTTTATGGGAGAGTTCACGATCACCTGCACTTCATGAGGGGTTTGAGGTAAAAAGAAAAGGCAATAAGGAGTTCACTGCAATTATTAGATTGGAGATGAATTATGCACCTGAAAAATTTAAGCTTTCACCTGGGCTGCAAGAAGTTCTTGGAATTGAGGTGGAGACACGTCCAAGAATTATGGCTGCACTTTGGCACTATGTGAAGATGAGAAAATTACAGATACCTGGTGATACTTCCTCTTTCATGTGCGATCAACCACTGAGGAAGGTTTTTGGGGAAGAGAAATTGAAATTCTCCATGGTTACGCAGAAGATAACACCTCACCTCACTCCACCTGGGCCTATACATTTGGAGCATAGGATCAAACTTTCGGGGGGTAGTCCTGCTGGAAATACTTGTTATGATGTTCTGGTTGATGTTCCGTTCTTATTTGAGAAGGAAATGTCAACTTTCTTGGCTAACTTAGAGAAGAACAATGAGATGAATGCTTGTGATGAAGCTATTTCTTCAGCTATAAAGAAAATACATGAACATCGTAAAAGGCGAGCTTTCTTTCTTGGATTCAGTCAATCGCCAGCAGATTTTATAAATGCCTTAATTGCTTCTCAAGCCAGGGATCTTAAGCTTGCAACTGCTGATGCTATTCATGATGTGGAGAAAGAGCATCGAGCTGAATTCTACAATCAACCTTGGTAAGTACCACCTCTTGTCTGTTCTACGAAAAATAAATGATTTTGTGGTATGCACGCACCATGCATCTTCATTACATACACAATTGTCTATGGCCAATTTAGGTTTCAAGTTGCCTAATGCGTTTAATGTTTTAAAAGTGAGAGTCTACATTCAAGCTATGCAGTTCTGATGCATGTTTTGTTTGCTTATCTCTTTTATGCTGCTATAGGCGCATTGTCATTGGTGTCTCTCCTTTTCTAAGAATTGGGTTATTTCCTTAATTGAAAACCAGGCATAGCATGAAAAATGTTGTGAGATGGCTTAAAATCCTGGGTGTTGCTTGCCATTTCGGCCGTTTTTAAGAATTTGTTTGTTGTAATGATTTTAATCATTATGCATACGTCAATTGTTGAGTGGTGCTTTGTGCGGTACTATCTTATATCTTTGCATACTGTTCTAAATTTCTGACTTATGGAACTCAATATGTTCAGTTGTCTAGTGTATTGCTAATATTTCCATTAAATCAGTCAATTATGCATAAGTACAGTGTCTATTTGTTTGTACTGTTACTGATTATTGATTATTGCATGTTATCTTGTTTCTCTTTTGATAGGGCATTTCCTCATCTATCTTTTATGCACTGTTATAGGTGTGAAGATGCTGTTATCCGGTATCTAAATCGCAAGCCTGCTGTTGGTAGTGAAGCTGCTCGAAACAAATAGTTAGGGGACCAATTAATTAGTGAGCTGGTATGATATGGAACTATTTATATAATTTTGGTCGTCATGAGTATCTTATCTTGCTATAAGGCAACTCAAATTTTTAACTCATTGGTTCTTAGGCTTGCAGGAAGAAGTAGGATGCTGTCCATCAGTAGCCTTTTGCAGGAACAACACCGACTGATGCACATATATTTGATTTAGAATCTATTGAACTTTTATTTCATGTTTTCATTACATTTCTGAAAATGGAAAATGACAAATTTGCTACCCTCTTGGTTAGCAATCAAGTAGTTATTTTTCTGGTTTGTGTCATTTTTCCTTAAATTTTATTAGAAATAATGAGTTGCATAATTCATGGGCATGCTTCATTCGCCAGGAGACAATTAAAATTCCAATTGAGGTTTCCTCCAGTTTGGTTCAAAACCATTGACTTCGGTATTTTTGGTGGGACTAGAAAACCTTGGGTTTGCTTGTTTGTCTTTCCGTTGTTTTAGAGGATTTGTTTTACGAGAATAGATTTTTGATAGTGAGTTTCAGGGAATATGTTTGTTTGGTTTTTTCTTGGGGGTTGTGGGAGATAATTTCAAGAGAAAATAGTATATTTAGAAATGTTTTGAGTGAAAATAGTTTTTATTGTAAATTTCATAATGGGCATAGGAATATGAATTGATGTACCAAATCGGTTATTTCCAAAATACTATCGAATCCTGAGCCAAAGTCTTGCATGTGGCAGCATTGAGCACCCCACACGCATATGGGCAAAGAGGATGCTAATCTGGCAAATTTTTATTGAGTTAGTGGGTTGAAATTGAATTTTTTATATAACTATTCATGTGTTGTTTTGATTAGGGTTGACAATAGGTCGGATTTAGATCGGATTATTTGGATTTGAATTTAAATCTGACAATGATATGTCATATTCGAATATGATCCAAGATCTTATAGAATCTTGACTCTTATAATCATATCCGGATTCATACAAAAATTGAATATTCAAAAAAATATCCAAATTTGAATACTTTCAAAAATTATATATTTGTTATTTTTTTAAAATATTAGTAGAATTTAAATGTAAAACATTTATTCTTAACAAAACATACACACAATATATTAACGAATAAATTTTGAAGTCTATTTATTATATAAAAGCAATAATATAATATAATTTAATTACATTCATTTATCATATAATTGTGTTTTAAGTTCTGCTGCTGATAATAGTACTTATTTGACATTATAAATGCGTACATTCTTGATTTTTTAATCAATTAATTATAAATTTAAAGTTTTATAAAAAAATAAACTCATTTCGATTAAAATGAAATTTGCATGGCATTCTTTTATATTACAATGTTTAGCTCTAACCCATTATTTTTCTTGCATCATTTTTTGTTTTAAAAATAGAGAAATAAGTGATGTAATTATGATATAGATAATCTCCAAATTTAATATTTTATATGAAAATTAATTGATTTGATATATGGGAGACTTATTTAAAAGTATCAAAATCACTTTTCATTTTTGTGATTAGTCCCCATTTGATTTTGTTTAGACTAAACTCTCTAGTTTTGTTAGAATTTTAAATTTTACCACCTACTCACTTAATTTGACAAAAATGCCCTTGAGTATAATATTTTTCACTCTTTTTTTTTTTACTTCTTTGTCATAAGTACAATCAACAGTAAAGCTTATCAATAGTAGTATCATTTTCAAAAATAGAAAGAAAAGAAAAAATGCAACAAGCTCCACAGCAAGAACGAGAATAATTGTGAGAGCCAACAACCACCAACTTGACATCTGCATTGTCTTTTTCTCTTTTCATTTCCATCATTTTCGGGTTTCTTCTTCATTATTTTTGGGTTCTTCTTCTTCTCAGTTACTTCTGAGTTTCTTGTATTTTTTTGATAATGTCAACCAGTAGTGAAGCTAAAGTGTTCAATCAAGTGTTAGGGAGTTGTTGCTGCAAAAATCAGCTCCAAATAATGTCAATTAAGGATACTACGACTTTAATGGATATGTATATTAATCTCGCAAGAAAATAAAGTGGAATCAAGGCTGAGCTTTTCAGTTTGCAATATATAACTCTACATCAAAAATTGTACGCGACATTGATTGATGATGAAGATGTCTTGAATATGGTCTTATTATATTTGACATTGGAGATGAATATTGTTGACATCCTGATAAACCGAAAGGATGAATCAAGTAGCAGAGCCAAGAAGAGCTGTGATGTTTTAAGGTAATACTTTCACAGAATCTAAACTGTACTGCAGTTTATAAAATTTTGTACATTAAGTGTTCTGAAATTGTATTCCATTTATTTGAAAATATTTCTCTACTTAGAGTGTTCTACATTATACTTCATTGCAAATAAAATTATACTACATGTGACAAAAATTGTATATCATTATTTAAGTTTTATATTTCAAGTGTTCTACTAAATGATTATAAAAAATTGTACTGCAGTTGTTGAGGTTTTATATTTCAAATGTTTGGAAATTATACTTCACTTTATATAATATTGTACTTCATTTTTTTTCCTGAAATTATACTTTATTTCATCTAAACATATACTCTATTCATTGAAGTTGTATACTTTTAAGTGTTTTATTTAATGATTATCCCAAACTGTACTACAGTTGCTATGATTTTATACTTAAACTATTTCATTTTATACAAAGTTGTACTCTAATTATCTAAAATTATACTTCATTTTACATAAAATTGTACTCTATATTTAAGTTTTTTACTTCAAGTGTTCTACTAATAGATTATTAAAAATTATACTGTAGTTTCTAAGGTTTTGTACTTAAAATGTTCGAAAATTATACTTTACTTTATTAAAATTGTACTTCTTTTTTCTGATGTTATACTTTATTTTACCTAAACCTATACTCTATTTATTGATTTTCTACACCTCAAGTGTTCTATTTATTGATTATCCAAAATTATACTTCTTTTGCTAGGATTTTATACTTCACATGTTCTGAAATTGTACTTTCTTATATTTAAAATTCTACTTCTATTTTCTGAAATTATACTTGCTTCATTTTATAAAGCAAGTGATCTGTTCATTGAAGTACTATACTTTAAGTGTTTCAAAATTGTACTTCATTTTATCTACACCTGTGTTTCAATTAGTTGAATCTATTATATTTTATTTTATCTAAAATTGTGTTTTTTTACTGAAATTATACTTCATTTTACCTAAATATGTATTTTATTCATTGAAGTTCTATACTTCAAGTGTTTTATTTATTGATTATCCAAACTTTATTTAAAATTTTACTTTTTGTTTTTGAAATTATACTTCATTTTATCCTTTATTTTATCTAAAACTGTACTCTACTTATTAAAGTTCTATACTTTATGTGTTTTATTTATTGATTATCTAAAATTGTACTACAGTTACTATGGTTTTATACTTAAACTATTTGAAATTGTATTTCACTTTATACAAATTCATACTCTAGTTATCTGAAATTATACTTCATTTTATATAAAATTGTACTCTATTATTTAAGTTTAATACTTCAAGTGTTCTACTAATGGATTATCAAAAATTGTATTGCAGTTGCTAGAGTTTTATCCGTTAAATGTTCTGAAAAAATTCTTCAATTTATTAAAATTGTACTTCTTTTTTCTAAAATTATACTTCATTTGTCAACTTGAAGAGGTGTAGTCGAGGAGGAAATTGGTTCGACCAATGCATCGCACAATGCGATATGGGATAATCCAGTAGGTCCAACAGGCCCAACTTCAAATGAGACAACCCACGAGGCTCAACTTGGTACGGTATAATCTAGTAGGCCCAACAGGTCTAGATTCAAAAGAGACAGCCTATGAAGCCCAAAGGCACATCAGTCTGGTCGACCTATATCGACCCCATTTGGTAAGCCCCGCGGTTGACCCGTATCGATCTGAGGGCCACTTTCGAAGCTTTAGCATCCAAGTTCGGTCGACATGAATCAACATTTGATTGCAAGTTAGACAGGTTGAACCTCTCGACATTGATGACATGTGGCAGTTGATGTGACTGCTGCCAACGAATGTAACCGCTTCCAACAACTCTAGCAACCCTGCCAACAACTCTGGCAGGAACGCGCTCCTACTGATATGATTATCCAAAAATACAGGAGATTGCGCCACCTGGCACAGTACCAAGATCTGGGCAGAGAATGACTCCCAACCCCCCGTCATGAAAAAAGCCAAGTACACCTGATAAGGGTACTTGGGTAAAATCACACCTTCATCAGACTATAAATACTACAAGCACCACCACGCTCAAGGTAATACCATTTACACTGTTTACTACATACTCTCTCTATATTCTCCGATCTACCAAAAATCTAACTTGAGCGTTGGAGTGCCATAGTCGAGGGCCTCTCGGCTAGTTGACGTGTGTTCGTGGTTGCAAATCTCAAGCCCAAAACACTTGAATCAACCGAAGTATCTGACTCTCTAGCTCTTTGCAGCATCACAATGAATTGGCATTAACTAGCAACTCAATTGATGCATGGAAGAATTGCATATATAGGGAGGGTTAGACATCATAGATGCTCAGGAGTTCAGAATTATGCTTAAGAATTATGCAGTGTCTACTATGTGGTCATTTAAATACAAAAAAAAATGACAACAAAAAAATCATAGCCGTTTACAGTAATGAAAATTGCAAATGGAGAATCTAAGCATCAAGTCATGAGACTAATAAATTATTTGGCATTTGAAAATGCAATCTAGAGCACACATGTGGTGAGGCTAATCTATGAACAAGGGGACATCCTAAAGTCGATTTCGCTTGGATTGCGAACATTGTAAAGGATAAATTGAGATCAACGCCATGTTATTGGCCTTCTATCATATTGAAAGATGTCCACAAAGAATACGATGTAGAACTTAGGTACCATAAAGCATGAATGGGTAAGGAATTAGCTATGCATGACATCCATGGCGCTAAGAAAAGATCTTATGATAAGTTGAGATGGTGCTGTAATGCTGTGAAGAGGATAAACCCTGAAAGTATTACAGACTGTGAGATTGACCCAATTAATCAAAAATTTCGTTGGCTATTTATATTTTTCAATGCCTGCCTTATTGGATTTCTTAGGGGATGCAAGCCTTTGATATTTTTAGATGGCATCCATATTAAAATTAAATACAAAGGATGCGCACTCAGTGCTGTTAGTAAGGATGCTAATGATGACTTATTCATACTAGCATATGTAGTTGTTGACTCTAAAAATGATATTAATTGAAAGTAGTTCTGCTTCAAGCTAAGAAGTATCTTAAATTCTCAGTATCTGCATGGTTTATCAAGGTTCACTTTCTTCTCCGATTGACATCTAGGTCTTCATAAGACCATCCCCATAATATTTCTTGATAACCACCATGTATATTACTTGAGACACTTAGTGGATATCTTTAAGAAACAAGCAAGTGGACTTTATCTTTGTTTGTGAAACAATTATGTGAAAAAAACTCTAATTCGTAACATTTAGCACATTAATGTTCTATTATTTTAAATTTATGTATTAAGAAAATACCCTTTACATAATAAGAAACATTGGTGCCCTGTTTTTATTAAAGTTGCATATGCACCTACAAGGCAAGAGTATACATGACATATAGACAGCATCTTGTAGTTGTTGCCGCTTGCCAGAGACTTTATTATGCAGTTTGACCCACTATGTTGGGCAAATTCCTTATTCAATGGAGATCTATGGGAGGTAATAAACAATAATCAAGCAGAATGTTGGAATAATTGGGTTAAACTAGCTCGATTTATGCCAGTTGCAACCATAGTTGATCACATACACACGCAAATAATGGTTATGATGCATGATTGATGAGAAAAATCTCATAAGATGGTTGATCAAATATGTCCCAAGCAAGAGAAAACGTAGGCAATCGGTCATATGCGTTTTCGTAACTTAAAAGTTGCCATGTCTAGCAGTTGGAGCTTTAAGGTGATCGAGTAAGATAAATCGTATGTTGTAGATTTACATGGCAGGGTTTGTTTGTGCAAAGTATGGAAGATTGATAAAATACCATGTAAATATGCTTGTGCTTGTATCGAGTCAAGGTCACTTTCACCGTATAACTTCATCAATCAATACTACTGAGTTAAGATGTATCAACGAGCATACCAAGTAGTGATAAACCTTATTCTTACATTTGATATGAATCTATTCCCGCAAGATGATGACGGCCTTATTAATACACCTGATTACCGATCTCAGCCTAGGCGTAGAAGGACACAGAGAATTCCATCACAAATTGAGAAATGCGTAATTAAGTGTAAAAGGTATGGTAGAACATGGCATAATTGTCGAACCTGCAAAGAATTGATAAATTAGTTAAATTTTGTACTTCAATAAAAAATATTTTATATTTTATTTGTTCTGAGTTTGTACTTCATTTCTTTCGAATTGCACTCACGTTCCCTACCCAATTTCAATTGAATTGAAGTGAACTTCAAAGAAACACATCTTATACTTTGT